>JAZGLO010001116.1:0-600208 GCA_036873155.1 Biomphalaria sudanica | reverse complement strand
ACATTAAACTTTGCTAGTTTAATTTCAAAGCGTTTCAGATAGTCGCCGATGTCGTCCTTGTCTTCCGCAAAAGGTTGTATTTTCTTTTTCATCCATGCGGCGCTACAATGGCTTTCTATATTGGCGCTATTGTTGCTGTTCCCTTCAATTGGCACACTTACACCAGCCTCTATCCTCATCTGCTCAACTTGAATTCTCACTTTTCTGTCCGCCTCTTCTTTCTTCTCCCTCTCGATGCGTTCCGCGTCTCTGACTTTTTCCCGTTCTACACGGTCTGCCTCTTCTTTTTCTTTTTCTCTGGCTCTTTCAGCTTCTCTGACTCGTTCCCGCTCTCTGCGATCTGCTTCTTCTTTTTCCTTTTCTCTGGCCTTTTCCGCTTCTCTAACCTTCTCTCTCTCTAGGCGTTCTGCTTCTTCTTTTTCCTTTTCTCTGCCTCTAGCTTTCTCTCTCTCCAAGCGTTCTGCTTCCGCCGCCACCATCTGCTGCACATAGGCAGTTAGTTCTTTGCCTCGCAGTTCTAATTCTGTCTTGGCTTCCTGAATTAGCTTTTTTCTAAATTCTTCTAGGTCGTAACCTGAAGTAGTTGCCATATTCCTTATTTGTTACTTTATCCTACTTTATGGTACCTCTTATACCAACAAACAAAACCCTTGGCGTCTAACTACCAACTTAGACTAATAACCACTTCTACCCTTTCCCAAGATACACTTAGTATCCTTGGTACAAGTGTGTAGGCTACACTTTGACCCAACTGAATACGCTGTGCGACACACGCACCCTCAACCGACAACGTGTTACTCAACACGAGTGGCCGGTAAATAGACCAACCTGTCTATTTACAAATACCAAAAATTACAAATGGGCAATCAGGATTCACCTCGATTGTTCCCCAGATCTAGTCTAGATTACGCTAGATCTTAGTTACTTCTTACCTGCTTTCACAGCCAGGAGTGTATATAACTTACAACTCATACAAATAAACTATGAAAATAAACTTAAATACGATAAACACCAAACTATAGATCTAGTTTTAATGAATGAGACTTTCGTCTGACAGTAAGACTTAAGACGGGAGTATTGCAAACAATTAATACATGACGTTACTAAAAAAAATGCTTAACTAAATGATTCACACTCACATACAGGACGCATTCACAGCTAAACATATATACGGACCTCTTGCTAGATTACACCTAATTTTAAGGATATCCCCAATCCACCACGATTTAACCTGGTAGTGATAATCTAGCGAGTGGTCACTTCCCTACAGACTCTAATTATTCTAAGGAGAAAGTAGTTAAATAACACTTGACTTATCTGTCTAAGAAGCGGCGATAACTCCACAGTCAGTCTCGGGTCCACTCTTCCCACGCTAATGTCTGTCCCGGCGGCAAGGCTCACGGCGATGTCTTCCCTAGTGGTGAGACAAGAACAACGAACGTTTCGGCTCTCCAAGGTCCTCCGGTACTGGTCTGCAATGGCTCCGGTTCTTCGGTGGTACGGCGTCTGGTTCTGGTGTTCACGGTGATCTGTCGTCTGGCTCCGGTTCGTCAGTGGCGTAGAGTCTGGTTCCGGCTGCTGGTTCCGACGCAGGTACGGTGGTTCCAGGTGGTCGTCTGTCCAAAGTGAACCTGTAACGGTCCAACTATTAACACAGCGACAAAGTCAAAGTCCAGTGCTAAACTACCGGTTATCTGGCTATCTAACGTGTAGCACAGAATTCAGCCGAGCTGTAGATCAAATTAGCACTACTGTACTTAAGTGCCGTAGGCAGTACGATGTCTCCTACGTCAAAAGTTCTTTGGCGTGACCCCAACGGTCGATCTTGGCCTTGCAGAAGGTGACCTTCACGTTCGTTCTCACTATGCCGGGCAGGCGATATCTCTTCAGTACGGAATCGACAGGACGATTTTCTTCCCTCCACAAAACTGTAGCCTTCTCGATAGAAGCTTCAATACGATGCCACAAGTATGGGCATTTACAAATCACAACTGTAGATCTAGATCTATATTTCGTTACCTCCTAGTTCTACGAGTCCAGGATCTCACTGGCTTTCCTTCGCCGACGTGGCTGTATAATCAGGGTCTAGCTGCAGACTAGGCCGATGACGTTAACTTCTGCCTCCTCCTAACAGAGGGCTTCTATTCTTCTTGATGTTGCTGCCAGTAAGCTCCGAGTCGGGGGTCGCCACGTTGTTCAGGCTTCTGCGCGGTGTTGATGCTTGTAGATAGATCTAGTGTAGATCTACGTCTGACTGGAGGTAATACCGAACTCAAAACTACTTCAGTAACACCGGCGAAAAGCCGAAACAAACAAAATATGTAGTCGACGCTGATGCTGTTTACAAATCCATTTAATTACTAAGAAGGGAATCGTCCTATGTCAGCTATGTCCGTTAATCCGTATCTATATTCTACTGCTTTACACAAAGCATCCTCTTTCTAGCGTCACTAAGAGCGTTCTTGTTTTTTAAAGATCTGTCACGTCATTTGTCGCTAAGTAAAACTTTACCCTTATTCCCGAAACAAATAACTAATTCCTAATCATGTCATAACAGATGATGCTATTTTACGGAGTTAATATTGAAAACTGGATTTACAGCTACACTTAAAATTGAACTTTTTTTTCACACGTAATCAGGACGTTGTCCCGTTGTCACAATATTGAGTGCCCCAGTTTGAGAAACGCTGCAATACTAAAGGCACCTCTCGCAAAAACGGTCTACACTTAGAGACACGACTTAGCTTGCATGAAAAGTCTTAATCATGGAATTATAATATATTAGATCTAGACTGAAAATGGGAAATAAATTACTATCCGCGATTGATCGATTCCCAGACCTATATATATATAAAGAGAGAGATTTGTATGTACGTAACTCTTTTTCAAGCTTTTAGGGAAGTCGCCTCAATCAATCTTTTCCGTCTTAGAAAAGTAATGATCTTTAGTTTTCAAAGTTTAGAAAAAATGCAAAATCATTTCTCGGATTTTCTTTAGAATGGGTTATAAATAACAGCACTATATATTCACGAAAATATATGAAACAAAGCCATTTCCTGTTAGTTTCCATTGAGATTAATGTTTCAAAAATCCTAGATCGAAATTATTCATGCCTATTGATTTTAATCATCTAATGAAAATTTAAATAGATCGATTACCTAGATCTTTCTAGATTATGTATCTAAAAATTGCAAAATAATAATAATGAGACGAGACTACTCTTATCTAGATCTAAAAATTAAATTATATGTTACATAGGTTAGGGTTGAAAAAAAAAAGTTACTTCTTAGAACTACTTTACAAAACAATACCGTGTTTCAACTTTTAAAAAACAATCACATTTTTTGTAGTTTTAAAAAATCTTTATGTCCAGTCTAGATACAATATATATATATATATATATATATATATATATATATATATATATATATATATATATATATATATATATATATATATTTATATATATATATATATATATATATATTGAAATATTGATAATGTATTCCAACAATGCTTGCCAAATGGTGCGGTGCGCACACCTTGCCCCCGTCACAACGCCTCTCACTTATTAACCAAATTAATGTATCTAGATTCACGCTGTACACGTGGGCTTGTAATAAACATTAGCAACATATGTAATATTTGGTTGTTAAATGCAATTCGTAATTGGATTACGATTAGACACTTTGTAGAAACTTCGAAATAAATGCGTAGCGTATATTAATTCACATCGTTATGAAGCATACTGTAATTTTTAAATTATGAATAATTCTAATTCACAACCACAAAGGTGGGTAGAATGCGCCTGACTAAACTAAACCATGCCGAAAAAATTAGGGAAATATTATCATTAACAAAGTCTTTTAGGGGAAGGTTAAACCCCTTTGAATATCAATTTTCTTTTTTATTTTTTTAAATTTTCAAATGATTGTTTATCTATTTTTCTACACTAGATTAGGCCATGGTTGATGATTCATATCTCAAGGGAAAATATTAAGTTAGTATTCATTGAAAAAAAAAGATTTTTTCCTTTATATTTAATTTTCCTCCAGTTTATTTATTTTTTTAATAATTTCGTTACATTGATTCAAATTATTTTTAAAAAATTTATATATAAGTTTTAAGCGCACTCTACTACTTTGGCTTTAATTGAATGAAAAGTTTAGAGTTGTGATCATTTAAAAATGTTATTTTTAAGTTTTTGCTTTTAAAAAATACCATAAATTAAAAAAATATTTGAAATAATTTTACATTTCAGAATATAATAATTTTACTAAGGCATGTTAATATAGCTCCTCTTTCGTGATCAAAGATGAGCACATTTCTCATTTCTTATGGACTCGACTGTAAAGTCCAATTCTCGCTTTAAAAAGCCGGCCGCATACGAGGCATGTGTGGGTTTAGTCAGTTGCAGATAGGCCTGCTTCTTCTCTCAGCTTTTTGTTGGTTCGGCGCTCTTTCACCCTGGCCACTCTTCCTGCTTCAAATCTCGAGACTTCGAGACTCACAGCTTCACGCCATGAGGAGCGATCGAGAGCTAGTGTTTCCCAGCTGTGAATGTCGATAACGCATTCCTAGAAGGAGTTCTTGAGAGTGTCTTTATAGCGCTTGTATTGACCTCACTGGGAGCGCTTTCCTGCACACAACTCCCCGTATAGAAGTCTTTTGGGGAGGCGATTGTCTGGTATGCGGACTACATGTGACGCCCATCGAAGTTAGGACCTTTTTACTGTCGCATTGATACTGTGCATGTTGGACAGCTTTAAGATTTCTAAGTCTGGTATGTGGTTGGACCAGCGCACCTTATGGATACTCCTTAGACAGTGTAGGTGGAAGGAGTTTACCTTTTTTTAGATCCAGTTCTAGACCTAGACTTAGATCTATTTCTAGATATAGACTTAGATCTTGAATTAGAGATGGGAATCGAACCCAACTTTTAAAGTTCGGGTTCGGTTCGGTCAGATTTAAGTTTGAGTTTTGTTTGATTCGATGACAAGTATAGTTCGGGTTCAGTCCGGTTCGGTCAGGTCTAAAGTTCTGGTTCGGTTCGGTTCGATATTATGAAATTATGTAATAACAAAATTAAGTTATAAGGTTTAATGCAATTTATTAGTTAAAACACATTTCATTTTATTATTTTATTTTTTTAAAATAAAACAAATAAAAACAAAGACTTTACAACAGATAATAGCCCTATGGGCAATACTTTTTCCAAAACAATGTCTCCTACATAAATTATAAGCGTTTTAAAAATGTCCTAATGGAGATAGAATTGAAGATGCGACAGGTTTTCGCTCAAGTCAGCAAGGGGTTTAATTACGGGCGGGACTAGGCGATAAACGTATTCTAGCCTTTTTCTCTTATCTTTCTTATCTTATATAATACAGACGTTACTTAAAAAAAGAAGATGATTACGTCCTACGCGTCATGCATTTAGTCATGCATATTAACCAATGACCTAAATTCTGCCAAGTCACTGGTTTTCCTGGCTAGCTCGGGCAATCCATCCCATGCTCTATTAGCACTAGGGAAGAAGGTGTATTTGTACAAATTTGTCCTAGCATATGGGACGAGGGATGTGCCTTCTCTTAGTAAGAAGAAAGAACTTTAAAAAAAAAGGCTAATATTGATGATGTGTTTTCTTTCAGAACGAACTATTCATCCTTAAAAAAAAAACAGTCAAGAGCCATACTAAATCTAATACTAAAGAGGCAGCCCTGGCCAAAAGTATTATGCGAAGGATATTCTAGGTTGGCCTACATAATGCGCACGTACTAATATAATCGGCGTGATCTTTTTAAAAAGTATTCTTCCTCTTAAGACGTCTCTGTCGCGGACGTTGTTGTTTTTTTTTTGTCCACACAAAAGTCGTCCCTAGACTAAATTACAATAGACGGAAGACATGTGACTATTCTGAGACAAAAAATGCAGAAGAATCACTCTAGCGGAGATGTTTTAAAATGTTTTCTTCAAAACGTTTTGACCCATATTGTTGCATACGCGCCTCGCAAAAAGCAGTCTACAGTTGACAAGGGCTTATTAGAAGATACAATGACATCTCCAACTTAATATATTTTAATTTTTAAACATGTAATTTTACTAATATTCAGATAAGTTACAATGAAAATAAAACAATTGTTTCGACCCCCCCCCCCCTCTCCTTGGTTAGTTGTCTGTTGGTTTGTCGCTTACAAAAAGCTAGTAAAATTGAACCAATACAATAAAGTCCTTTTATATTTTTACTTGAAAAGAAATTTCTTATGTGAACAACATAATAAAGCCTGTTATAACAATATTCACATATTTAACTTGAGATTGAGATGTTGTATTAATGAAATATACTTATATTTAAACGAAATCTAGCTCACCACAAAACAACGTCTTTACTCTTTCATGTCTCAAGATTGTCTGCTGTTTCACATTGGTATTACGCTAATTTCATCCTCTTCAATGCATAAACACAAATCACTTAACCTTTTCTAACCGCCGCCAGGAAACACATACGCTCTCTATAACACCCCCCTTTTTGTCAGGAAGTTGTGTCCCTCCTCCTCCCACGATTCGAGGTGCTTGCCATCCCCACCCACGGGAGGAACCAAAGTTTGAGAAACGCTGCATTAAAAATACTGATGATAGTTAATAATATTCCAATACGAATACTTCACAATTTTTTAAAGTAAAAAAATAAAAAGAAATGTAATACCGTTATATATAAATTAAATATTAAGAAGTTTTATGTTAAATGTGTATAAAACAGATTATTTATTTATTAATTATTTATATTTCAACCTATTTTTAGATTATTTCGCCCCCCATCTAGTATGTTAACGATTTCGTGAAGTCCGGAGGTGGCGATGGCATCGATCCCGCCCCCCCCCTAAACTTTCGAGTGGGGGGGGGGCGGTCCAATTTTCTTAGTAGAAATCACAGCTTGCTAACAGAATCAATTAAATATCTGTATGATTAAAATTTGTTATTGATATTTCAACCGATCTGTCTATTATGTCGTTTCCCTGTTGGCCGATTGGGGGGAGCCGAATACCTCTAATACCCTTCTTACATTAACCCTTTAAGTGGGGGGGCAGTCCTACTTTTATGAAGAAATCATAGTTTGTGACAAAATTAGTTGATTTAATATATACATTTTATATTATGTCACTCCCCTTCTGTTGTTTTGGCCGATTCGGTGTAGTAAGGAAGGGGGGCAATTGCATGTACTGCCTTTCCCACTCTAGCCCTCTAATTGGGGTGTTGGGGCGGTCCTATTCTTATGGAGAAATCATAGTTTGTGAACAAATTAATTGAATATCTATATAATATAAGCTACATATTGATGTTTTAACCCATTTGTATATTTTGTCGACACACACTCTGATCTAAAATTCGTCCGCCCCGTCGGCCGAGTGGGGGGAGGGGCGATCCCTGCTACCGCCCTTCCCCTGGATCTGCCAGTGAGCGGGTGGCTGTTGTCTTCCTACCTTTTTTCTGATTTTTCTGAGACATTTTTGTTCAAAAAGTTCATTTAAATTTGATTTAATTATGGAAGTGTTTTGTCTTTTAATTCTGATTCGAAATGATCCATCTTATCTGATGATTTTCGCAATTAATTTTAATATTTTTCCTATTCAATATTATAAATATTGTAATGACCATGTTCTGTAATGGCTCTATGGCTGCGCACCAGCGCACGAGAATGGACGAAACAAATGAGGGGAGACAGGAAGAAGAAGTGCGAGGAGATGGAGATCAGCCTTGCTTTGTGATCTATTGGATTGAAATGTGTATTGTCTTTGTTCCCTTACCGTTGAGTTTATTCCTTTAAATGTTATAACATTGGTGTCAAAATGGGTCGCTAGGTGGACCGAACGTCTGCAAACCTATGAATTTGAAATTCACCCTCGGAAAAGACTACTTCACCAGAATGCTGATGCGCTATCTGGACGACCTTGCTAAACAGAATGCAAACAATGTAAGAAAGGGGAAGAAAAGGAAGCGATTGTCGTCGTTTGGACCTGAATGTTTTAGTACCTTGGTCTGATGAGAATATCCGAGAGGATCAGCTGAAAGATGAGGATCTGGCAACAGTTCTTCTTTGGAAGGAGAGGGGACAACGGCCAAAGTGGCAACACATTGCTGAGAAAGGAGCTGCCATGAAGGCGTATTGGGCACAATGGGACTCAATGGTAGTAGAAAACGGTGTTCTTAAGCGAATGTGGGACATCAACACGATTACAAATAGTTATCCCAAAAGTAAGAATCCAAGAAGTTGCACAATGGCTCCACGGGTGGTCACGTTGGAGAAAGTGAGACAAAGGCTTTATCGGTGTCGGTACAAGGAAGACGTAGAGGATTGGTACAGAAGATGTGACCGATGTGCAGCAACCAAAGGCCCGTAACATCAAACAAAGGGACCAGTACAACAGTACAACTTAGGTGTTACATTCGAAAGAATCGCACTGGATATATCTGGTCCGTTTCCTGAGACACTAAAAGGCAACATATATATTCTAGTAATAGTGGACTATTTTAGTAAATGGTCTGAGGCTTTCGCGATACCAAACCAAGAAACCACAACAATAGTCGATATTTTAGTGGAACACTGGATTAGCCGCTTTGGTGTACCTATGGAACTACATTCAGATCAAGGACGCAACTTTGAATCCAATCTTTTCCAAAAGATTTGCAAAATATTAAAAATTGAAAAGGCTCGAACAACAACAATCCGCCCTCAGCCAGACGGGATGGTGGAACGCTTTAATCGCACGTTGATCCAAACTTGGCTAAGATGACTGTAGAACAGCAAAACGATTGGGATGACTACATTCCCCTATTCCTCCTGTCTTATAGAGAAGCGGTTTATGCAACCACTGGTTATACGCCAGCAGAATTATTATTCGGTCGGGAACTTCGGCTGCCAGCAGACCTCTTATTAGGGCTGCCAGTAGACAAACAAACGACAGCTAGCGAATACGTAACAGAACTTAGGGGGAGACTTGAGAGGGTTCATGCACTTGCACGGAGTAGGATAAAAGACAGTAGCGACCTCCTGAAGACCAGATATGATAGAAGAGCCAATTCTACGGGGTTTGTAGAGCATGATCTCGTTTGGCTGTACAAATCAAAGAGAAGGAAGGGAAGATCGCCTAAATTACAAAAGGATTGGGAAGGTCCATATCGGATTGTGAAGAGAATCAACCACGTGGTATTACCGTATCCAGAGGGGTCCTCGAACTAAATGCAAGGTGCTACACGTCGATCGGTTGTAACGGCATTGTGGAGAGGAGAGAGAAACAGAGTCGATTCGGCGAACAGACATAAGAAGGGGGCAGTGTAATGACCATGTTTTATATTGGCTCTGGCTGCGCACCAGCGCACGAGAATGGACTAAATGAATGCTTTGTGATCTATTTTATTAAACTTTGTATTGTCTTTGTTCCCTTACCTTTGGGTTGTTTCCCTTACTATACATAAATAATACCTACTGGCCAAGTGTATGTATGTCAAGGGGGAGGGGCTTATATTATTATTGTTATAAGTAAAAAAAAAAGTAAAAAAAAAGTGAGAAAGAGCCATGACAAAGTTAACAAACTAATCAACGGGTGTAGCCGGTGGGTAATGCTAATGTTTTTATATGTGACTATTTCGGTTGTAACCTTCTAGTCCTGTACCCCTCCCCGTTACCATGGGAGGAGAAATAGAGATGATTCCCAGTTCATCGCTTCAGCTCCTACACCAACCACCAAGGTTGACGGTCAATATTTTTTGCTAGTTATAATAAAGCGATTTGTGTAAATAATAAGTTAGTAATCTAAATACTTTAGATTAATAGTTAAAAGTATAAAATATTTATTAAATATTATTCCTGATGTAAAATCCTCACCTTAAAAATCGTAAGTAAATGTAGCTTCAAGTTTGAGGGTAGGCTAGATACATAGATGAGCGCCATACGGTCTAATAATAAACAAATAAACTCGCCCTCCCCAATCACCCTGAACTCTTTCTCTTGCAATGATTGATCATGTTTTGATGGAATTCTTCATTTTCTCATTAGTATTTTTTTAACTGTTATGATTAAGCTTGAACAACATTCTAGTTTTATTTGATCAAAAAGTTTGTTCTTTTTTGGTCTAGAATTAAAGGGGAGAGCACTGCTCTTTGTAATTAACACGACGGAAAGTTTATAAAGAGAAAAATTAATTTAATTAATGAGGTCAAATCAATGATGGTATCGTGAATTAGTAGAGAAAGAGTTAAAATGTGCTTGTTCTTTTAAAGAGGTTTTGCTAACCGGAAAAATGTTGATGTTTCAATTCAACCCCCCCCCCCCACACTTTCCTCAATCATTAACCAAGTATATTTATTACAATTTGGTTAAAAGTCTTTATTCAGCTGAGAGCATTTTTTGACCTTTCGCGTTCTGGCCCCAGGTTGAAAGTATTTTATGAATTCAGTCTAGCCTAAATAGAAATAAGGAATTAATTCAAAACTCAATATACATCTGCTACTCTAATGAATTTCTCATCAGTAGACAAGTGATTCGACAAGAAAAACAAGTAAAAAGACTACAGAACCAAAATATATAAAGAGGTCTATGATACAAATATCAACATAGGCGGTCAGAGGGTCTCAAACTCCACTTTAGACACAAATTCACACTTAATTGGGACTTACAACTTAGATCTCGATTTCTTAACTTTGAGCATAGCAGGTTTGCTCAACAATGCGCATGCGTACTTAAAAAAAGGACACGTTTTATGAGGACAGAATGAGTTGCTGAAGACACTTAGGGATATAAAGTCAAGTGGACAGAATGAGTTGCTGAAGACACATAGGGATATAAAGTCAAGTGGACAGAATGAGTTGCTGAAGACACATAGGTATATAAAGTCAAGTGGACAGAATGAGTTGCTGAAGACACATAGGGATATAAAGTCAAGTAATAGAAGCGTTTCGTGTTTCGTGCTAAAAACGATTTCTTAAAAGTAAAGAATTCATTTTAGACCTTGCGATCTATAGGGCAGAAGTTGGGGGGGGGAGGGAGGGGCAACAGTTAACGGGCAGGGTGGCATGTAGCCAGCATAACGACCAACCGTCTTTACTTTCTCATCCAAAACTAAAATCATGTACCAATTAAAGTTGGGTGTTATCAGGAACTACACACACACACAAATTCCGAAATCCCAGTCTGACAGAGATTCAAACCCAGGACCAAAGGATCGGAAGCCAAGAGCTTAAATACAATATCAAAAAATATGTATGTGTATAAATAAAACAGAAATCAAAGTTTGTTGCAGTCCATTGGGTTTTGACATATTAGAGGGGCTTCCTGAAACTCTTTAAGCCTTCTTGCTTTACCTGACATAGGAAAGAGCACATGGAGCAGGCCGCTTCAGAACTAAAATGCTAGAAATCAATACAATGGCCGTGGGATATAAGACTAAAAGAAAAGCCACTGCCGATGAGAGCCTAGACGGCGAAAAAAGAATCTATATTGACCACCGGCTGACTATTATTATGTCTGTGCTGGATTAGACAAAATTTGTAGTTGGCAGCTGGGGTTGCAAAGTCACTTGAAATACTGCACTCATCATTAATCTTTCGCACTTAAAAATACGTTTTCGTTTTACTAATATTTCAAAAGAGACATGTTCTATTTTGGATTGATTTTTGGTCTACGCTTGAACTTGGCATGGCTACATATGAAGGGGGCTCGAGGTTCGACACCCGACTCGAGCAGAGTGTTTACTGAGCGCCTAAGGGCAGCACGGAAGGCCTTTCTCTCAGTGGTTCACAAATGAGATTGGACCATAGCGCTCTTAGCATGAAGCATGAAAGTAGCGCTACATAAAAGCTATAATTTATTTAATGGGGCACCAGACATTAATTAGAAAAAAATAAAGGTTAGTGATCTTTGTGCTGACCCCATGAAACTGACGTTAATTGTTACATATAGTGCTTATCTAGCGCATTGCTTAATATGATGCAATCGTAATTAAATACTGAAAAAAGTATATTTTCTTCTTGGTACGAAAAAAGAAAAATTAAGAAATAGTACCAACACAATTAACTGGTTTCTTACAATCAAACATACGATTCCGAGATATAGAACATGGACGGGGTCGTCTTACAGAGTTTGAGAATTTTCAAAGTGCGGAAAACAATATGTTAAAACATTGACAAGCCAAGTCTAATTGTTTTATGATTGCTTTCTATGAATAGGCTCCCTTGGTTAATATATGTTGTACACTTTCATCAGACAGTTAGTGTCATAGTCCAGAAAAAAAAATATTGAAAGAAACAGAAAGAAAGACAACCCAGTATGATACTTCGTACTTGTATTATTTTCATTGTTGCTACCCTTTGGAAACGTAAGTTTATGAATTATTTTATTCTCTCTTCAAGTCATAGTCTTTTAAAAGCTTTGTTGTCAACATTGAAAAAAAACAACACTCTAGTTTGACCATTATAATCTTTTTTAATGACCAAAAAAATTTATTGAAATTTGGCTTCAGAAAGAAAGGTATGGAGATGAGTCGACTGGATAAAGGGTAACCAGGGCCGCCTTAGGGCACTGCAACCTATGCGACCGCAGTTGGCCCTGCTCTTTGATAGGCCCGCGCTAATTCTACGTGTAAATTAAACCATTATAACTTA
This sequence comes from Biomphalaria sudanica, assembly GCA_036873155.1. Classification (NCBI taxonomy): domain Eukaryota; kingdom Metazoa; phylum Mollusca; class Gastropoda; family Planorbidae; genus Biomphalaria; species Biomphalaria sudanica. The sequence continues at coordinate 587,551 of JAZGLO010001116.1, read as the reverse complement.
TTAGGAGCTCTTGGAAATCTCCAGAGCATTTTTTCTTAACATGGATGTTATACTTAAAATCTGTTGGTAGCAGATTTGATCAAAACATTCATACACCTTGATGACATGGCTAAGGAAGCTGAGAGTTGATGGGTACGTTCAGATTCTTGTTACAGCGAAGGAATTCACTAAAACTATGAAAGGTGTTGCGATCTTTCAAGCCATCCCAAAGAAAAAAACATTATGAAATATCTATGGAAAACTTTGCTGATGAAAATGACTACAAGATAAACTGTTTCAAAAGAAATGTGGACATTTCAATTCCATCTTTGCAGCCCAGATTTGAAAAGCTGAAATCAAACCACAATCTATTTGAGCCCCGCTCATCCGTTTGGCAGGGGGTCCCGCAATTGTTGGGACCGGCCCTGGGGAAACAGTTCATAACACTATTGGTGTAGTTCCTGTGTACAAGAAACTCCACTCCTTGTTCGTGATCATCCTGTAGTCCTCTGTAGTACAGTTTATGTCCCTCTTCTGGTGTTGTTTCACCCATGTTTTTCCAGCGCTTTTCAGAGTCCTGTGATGTTAGAAAGGAGTCTGTTCAGTTCATGTGTGAGCTCTTCAACTTTTCCTTCGTCTCCTAGTGATCTTACATTCCATGTTCCTATGGTGATTTTATTTCTGGTATTTATTTTAGTTTTGCATGGACCAGTAATATACTTCTCACCTCCACCCTGGTCTCTGGCAGAAGGCGCGGCCCTTGGTAACCCGGACTAGTGTAACGAGGACTAGATTGCATGGCAGCGTCCATCCCTCTTCATGCTTGACCCAAATCAGACCGAAGCGCTCCCTGATCATTATATGCTTGTAAGACTTGGACGCTGACTGCAGAGCTAGAGAGGAGGATCCTAGCAATGCTACAGAAGGTTCCTAGGTGTCACATTAAAAGACCGCACCACAAACCAAGAGATTAGAGAAAGGGTTATTGCATTGATTGGACCCCACGACGACCTGCTAACTATCGTAAAAAAAAGGCAAGCTTAAAATCTATGGCCATATTACAAGGTCTTCGGGGCTCGTAAAGACCTTCCTACAGTTGACAAAGACACAAGGATAAAGACACATTTCATATTCTAGAAGAGTGGACATCTCTAATTAAAATGCACTTAACGTAATTATACTTTCTATTGTTTGAAAGTCTGTAATGGATGAAATAAAATAAAAAATGGTAAAACGCATGAATTCCAAACCAATTTTTACAACCCCCCCCCCCTTGAGTACATCCAACTCTCATGAGTAACAGACATAAGTTGGAAAAAGAAAAGGCGGTTGGTCGTTATCAACCTCATTAACCGTCGGTCAGAGAAACAGATGACCTTTCATCATTTGCCGCATAGATCAAAAGGCTCTTAAAAGAATATTTAAAAAAAACTTTTTTTCACATTTGTATTTATTTAATGCCAACTATGCTAATGTGTTTTTACCCAAGAGTAATTAATGTATTTTTACAATATTTTTCTAATAGCGGCCTTAGGGTTAGATGGTAAGTTCATTTTGTAATTGCCTTTTCCTTCAAGTCAAATTCGGTTTTTTCATTTTTCTCTGTATCACTTCCTTGGTCTTACTGTTTCTTAGTTGTCACTTTCTGTTTCTTCCTTTGCCTTCTTTCTTTCTTGTTTTCCTCCTTACTTTTCTCTACCACATTTTCCCTCTTATTCTCATTGTTTCTCTCTCATTCCTTAATCTTTACTCCCACTCTCTCTCTCTCTCTTCCTCTCTCTCTCCCTTCCTCTCTCCCTCCCTCTCTCTTTCTCTCTCTTTCTCCCTCTCTCTCCCTCTCTCTCTTCCTCTCTCTCTTCCTCTCTCTCTTCCTCTCTCTCCCTCTCTCTCCACCTCTTTCTCTCTTCCTCTCTCCCCCCTCTCCCTCTCTCTCTCGCTCTCTCTCCCTCTCTCTCTTCATCTCTCTCCCCCCTCTCTCTCTCACTCTCTCTCTCCCTCTCTCTCCCTCTCTATCTCTCTCTATCTCTCTCTATCGCTGGAGCTACTTTCCGAAACATCCCTACTTGAAACAATATTGTATCTTTATATCTATATCTATATATATATATCTATCTATATCTATCTATCTATCTATATCTATATATATATATATATATATATATATATATATATATATATATATATATATATATATATATATATGTATATATACCTTTGTTGTTTTTATCCTGAAGTTCTCGTAAAGGAAAAGAATAAAAACTTTCCCTCTTTAGTTAGTTCCATTTTATATGTTAAATATACTGAATAGATACTCGAATCTTTGAGAAGCCAATGTGTAAATCAAATTCCTGTTTACACTTCTCCTGAGACCACCATTCAAAGGTGTAGCGAAGCAATGTGGGAACTAGGTGTAAGTGTGTGAATAAATAGAATGTGTGTATCGTGTAGGTATTCTTTCTTTCCTTGTACTATTACAATATAGAACGGGTTTCCTGAATCAGCCAAGAAAATATTGACTTGTAACATAGATTAACACAGTGTAACGAGTAAGACTCAGTGGGTGAGTGGTTAAGCGCTCGGCTTCCGAACCTGAGGTCCTGTGTTCGAATCTCGGTGAAGGTAGGGATTTTGAATTTCGTGATTTTTGGGCGCTCCTGAGTCCACTCAACTCTAATGGGTACCTGACTTAAGTTGGGGAAAGTAAAGGCGGTTGGTCAACGGGCTGGCCACATACTCGTTAACCATTGGCCATGGAAACAGATGACCTTAACATCATCTGACCCATAGATCGCAAGGTCTGAAAGGGAAACTTTACTTATGAAGGCGCGGTGGCTGAGCGGTAAGGCGATTGGCTTCCGAACCGGCGTCTGGGGTTCGAATCCTGGTGAAGACTTGGATTTTTTATTTCGGGATCTTCGGGCGCCTCCGAGTCCACGCATCTCTAATGGGTACTTGACATTAGTTGGGGAAAAGTTGTGTTGTGTAGGCCACAGAACAAGGTCTAAAAGGGGAATTTGCGCCCAAGACGTAATTATCTTTTTTTAAAGGAAAGTCGCTTCCACTTAACAAGATAAGACATTAATCACGTCATAAGATAAGATCATTATCACTTTAAGATAAGATCTTAGTCATTTTAAAAAATAAGATCTTAATCACTTAATAGAAAAGAGGCTTGTCACTTTATAAGATAAAATTTAATCACTTTGATGAGAAAAACTTAATCACATAATAAGATTAGATCTTAATCACATGTATTTATTCTCACTTATTTGTTTGTATTTATTTCTAAGTCTACAACTGTACTAAAGATAGTGTCATGTCAACTGTCGCTAGTTTTTCGTGTGATCAAAATGCAAGACTCGAGAGTGGTAATTTTTTTTTAAATTTATATTTTAATTTTTTTTTAATGCTTTTTCAAATTAAATTAATTGTCTGACATAAATCTATCTATCTATCTATTATTCTATCTATCTATCTATCTATCTATCCATCGATTTATCTATCTATATATATATATATATATATATATATTTATCTATCTAATAATATTAAGGCTTGTATTCGAGTCCGAATATTAATGATGAATGCAGTATTTCCTGTGATGGATGTCTAATTCTTTACTGAAGTCAACTGTAGATGATTGTTAGATTTCAATCAATTACTCAGCAAGCGTTTGAGTTTCTTGTTCGGGTGTATTCAATGTAGTTAATCCAATAAAAGGCCACAGTAAAAGTCTCTGTCAAATAAAACACGTCTTTACCCAAGAGAATCCTATCGCTAACTGATTTTCCAGCCTCTAACCCAAAATTTCCCAAGCGTCGCTAGTCCCGTTCAATATACGTCTACTATCTTGCGTCTCTTACTAACTAATAATATAAACTAGGTGCCTAACATTCCCTTAGGTGTGACCTACATATTTTGCCACATCCATGGCATTCGTCTGTTTAAGTCACTACTTTAACCGTTGCTAAAAAACAATATATTTATTTACAATAATCTCTAAACAAGACTAGGTGTCATTTTTTATTTTTATCTCTTTCAATAGCTATTGTGAATTTCATGTCAGCCGTAGCAGCAGTCAATAAAAGGATTGATGATGGTAAATATTTTTTTGTATCTAGCTGTTTTAATTTCAATATAAGTACTATAAGGTCCCCTTAATAATGTCGGATAGTATTTCACGCATCGTGTTTATAGCCATAGCAACTAGCTTACAATATATATATATATATATATATATATATATATATATATATATATATATATATATATATATATATATATATATATATATATATATATATATATATATATATATATATAGACTAGCCTGACATTACCCGCGGCCTGCGGGTCTAAGTTTGTGTTTACTAATCTAGTGGATTGGATTTAGATGTATGTTAAACTTAGCTAATGATCCTTTCAAGTTTTTTCTCTTTCGCTACGAAAATAAGATTAGTTTTGCGAAAATAGGTTTACCCGGAGTCGATACATACATATCTATTAAAAACGAAAAGAGCGATAGCTTTGTTAAATGAATGGGATTATAAAGTAAACAATTAAACGAAATATTTTTTTGTTCACGATTCATGAATGAATATAGATCTAGGCCTATCTCAACTCGGCTTTGCAGCCTTCGTAAACGAATGTAGTCTATTAAAAATGCTTTAGAAAACCAAATTTGAAAGTTAATTTGATCAAAATATGAAATGAATTGACTATAATTAGTATGCTCATGTGTTAAAGTCTCTCTCATTCCTTAATCTTTACTCCCACTCTCTCTCTCTCTCCCTCTCTCTCTCCCTGTCTATCTCTCTCTCCATCTCTCTCTTCCTCACTCTCTTCCTCACTCTCTTCCTCTCTCTCTCTCCCTCTCCTCTCTCTCCCTAGCGTAGCGTAGGCAACAGGAATAGATGATCTTTACATCATCTGCCGCTATATCGCAAGAGAACTCAATCACACCAGATTCTAACCGCTTCAAGACGAAACCAAAACCAGTGACTCAACAGGGCGAATCCTTTATCTTCTGAGACAGAAATAGTAAAATATCTATCTATCTATCTATCCGCGATTGATCGATTCATAGAACTATATAGATGGATTTTTATGTACGTAACTCTTTTTCAAGCTTTCTGTCTTAGAAAGTAATGATCTTTAGCTTCCAAAGTTTAGAAATAACGCAAAATCATTTATCGGTTGTTGTTGTTTTAGAATGGGCTATTAATCACAGATCTATATCTTAAAGCTAATATATGAAACAAAGCCATTTCCTGTTATTTTCCATTGAGATAGTGCTTCAAAAATCCTAGATTGAAATATAATTCATATCTGTTATTTTAATCTTATGTCAGTAATGCCTATATGCCGTATGGGAAATATGTATTTCCAGACCTGGAAATGTGTATTTTGAGGGACAAATGTGTATTTTTCTAAATATAAAGAAGTATCCTAAAGAAAGAGTAAGTTCAATCACGTAACATACATGCTCAATGCTCAATAAGTTAAACACAGTCTAAAGTTATATAAGACATTTTGTACATTTGTCTAAATATTTACACTTTAAGCATTAGGGTTTATTAAAAGAAATTTCTATAAATCAAATAAGAACATAAAACTAAAATGTTATTTAACCTTGGTTAGGCTAATAATAGAATATGCATCCTCCGTTTGGGACCCCTCAACTCAAGAAAACATTAAGAAACTGGAACAGACACAAAATAGAGCAGTGAGATTCATAACAAACGAATATTCACATTTGACTAGAGTAACACCCTTAGTAAAATCACTAAATTTAAAAAGCCTTCAGGACAGAAGACTCAAAAGTAAAGTAGCAACTATACATAAAACACTGAACCATAATCTTCAAATACAAAAACAAAATTTAATAAAATGCTCAGGAAGACACAAAGATTAAGGTACATTCCTCTTCCCACATGCTAGGACAAATTTGTACAAATACTCCTTCTTCCCTAGAGCTATTAGAGCATGGAATGGGTTGCCTGAGCTAGCCAAGAAAACCAGTATTTAAGTCATTAGTTAATATGCATGACTGAATGCATGACGCGTAATTATCTTCTTTTTTGAAGTAGCGTCTGTATTATTTTAGATAAGATAAGAAGACTGGTCATAAGTATTTTAGAATATGTTGGAATGATGCCATTATTGTCATTTGGCACTGATTTTATGATCATAATGCCTAGATGAAATAATAGAGGCAACACACACATGTATTGAAAAGAATGGGAATATTTGTTACAAGTGAAATAACACTGAAACCAAATGTCATGGTTTGCTTAGCTTGATCAGTGACATCTGATTCTTTAAAAGTTGTTTTGTTTATAGGCAATTTCTTTACAAGGTATGTAGACACTGGAAATATTTTATCACATTTTGAAAGAATTCAAACTTTCTTCTTTATTACCATTCTTTGCAGAGCTAGCAATGAAAGCTTTGGCAACCTTTACAATCACAAAAAACAAACCTTTTAACGATTTGTTTTTCAGGTAGATAATCCTAATTAGTTACTGAAATAGTTTTTTATATAAAAGCTGGGCCATTGAGTCTGCTGAATACCTGTGGTAATAAAATGCTTTTTATTCTGGTTTCTGGTGCTTGAAGTTATTTAATAAGACAAACAGATACGTTGAAGGAATTCGCAAGGAATAAAGAATATGATAATTTTTTTTTCAGCATAATTATAGCATTTCTTTTGGAAACACACTCAGCTTTGAGTGCCCCTGATTTCAATCTTTGAATTTAGGCCTTCATAAGAAATGGAACCTAGCTAGACGCTAGTAACTATAACAAAAGCTTTCGATGTGCCTCAGAAGATACGTTCTGCAAGTCAGGGAACAGAACAGTTTGAGTCCCTTAATCATGCTAAGAGATATTTAAACTCAACCAATATTTCTTCCATTAAAACCTCCGCCCTTCTCACTTTTATCTCAAAAGAACTCTCTCCTGAATTTAGTGGTTTATAAAATATTGAATCTAGATCTAGAATAGAGAATAGATCTAGATCTGGAGGCAGCTTCATTTACAGTTGATTGATTTTTAATGTGCATATGGCCAGGGGCGGACTGAGTATCAAAATCGGCCAGGGCATTACCATTTAAACCGGCCAACAAATGAATGGCATGTCATATGGGCGTAGCCAGGATTTTTTTCGGTGGGGGGGGGGGATTTTTTCTACCCCCTTCTATAATGTATATGTATGTAATTAATCTTCGTTACATTCTGACGTTTCATTCTTTCAGGGGTTTTTCTTTTTTTTAAACCTAGAATAGGTCCTTCTTTTAATTAGTGCATAGACAGTACACACACACACACACACACACCAAGAACAGCTAGGAAGTCTGGGGGAGCGCTGTGAGCTTCCCCAGCTGAAGCCCCTGATCCAAGTATTATTTCCGTTATTTTATTTTAAGCTTTAAAAAAAAATTAATATTCTGAGGTATCTACAATGAAATTAGCTTTCTACTCTTCCCCTAAAACATTCAAAAACCAAATCTGCTATTCACTACACTTAATTAATGGAGTTCAGTCACTGGTAGAAAATGGTAAATATTGTTTTGCTTTAGTTTTTGTATTGGAGGGAGAGGATAACCACAAAACCCCTTTTGGCTACGCTTAGGAAATTCGGTGACTGTAGTTTGCTTAAGTTGGCTGCACTGGGGCAGTTAGTAAATTTTCCTTTTCATACAATGCGGTCTGAGGCAAGTGATGGTTTGAATCCCCCTACTCCCGACTACGACCATGTAAGCCTAATTCTCTTCAAAATATATACAGTTTGTTAACGCATCGAAAAACTGAGTTTGAACAATGAGTTTGAAACTTTTTGGTATTACTTATAGATTACAGACGTTTCTTCCAAAAATACGATAGTTACGTCCTACGCATTTCATGTGTCAATCTAGTCATGCATGTTTATCTGTGACTTAAAATATGCCAAGTCATTATTCTAAAAACACGAATTGTATATGAATATATCATGACCCATTATTTAAAATATAAATAAGACAGCACTATAGGCCTATACATTATTATAATTATTATTAGAATTTCCATCTTTAATCACTTCATACTATGCATACTAAGCATAAGTTATTATAGTAAAAAAAAAATGATTTATATCTATTTTTTTAATTAAATAATTTTTTTTGTAACCCTTAAGTGTAATATTGTTAGATCTATGATATTCTCAGAAAGAAGAATTCTATACCCAGATTAAGCTGTAAATAATTTGGGTGGTTTGCAATTTCGCGGCTGTGTGTGTGGGTTAAAGTTAATTCCTATTAAGTATTGTTAAAGAGCTTCTTCTTCCTCGTTCTCATCTTTATGTTCATATTACTAGACCAATATATGAGATGAGATGAGTCGTTTCAAATCAGGGAGTTCTCCATATAGTTTTCTTTCTATTTTTGTGTTTTGGGGCCAGTGACTTGGTAAAGAGAACAGTTTCGAAGGACATTTGTCTCATTCTGTTGTGACCGGTCCTGAGTCTTAAGATTAGACGTTGATCTTGTCGGGATAGCTTATACTAGGCATCATCTTTCTTGTGATTCGGATGAGAGCTTGTCAATTTCTCATTTATTTTATTTACTATTAGTTTCTTCATTTCTTCTTGATAGAGTGCAATGTTTACTTGTGAGTTTGTTCTCCCACTTTTGGCGAGTGTGTCAGACTTCTCATTTCATTCTAGTTCTATATGTGCTGGTATCCATTGTATCCGTTAAAGAGCTAATTGTCTGCCCTTTTTTTCTGCGTTACATCAATATTTTCTAACTTAGCCTCTCTCATCCCTCTTTTTCGTTAACTGACAATGAAACCATCAAAATACGGAAGAAGGAAGTCGAATAACAAAAGGGAGTGTTATCAAACATCCATGCCGACCAGCAAAATAATAAGGCAAAAACACAACCTCGTAGACATCAAAGCAGTGTTGAAGTTCATGCCGCTCGTACATAGCAACTTTTTGGTCTAACGTTTTTGAAATGATAATGTATAGGCTTCAGTGTAAAGTATACATATTTTTATATTCTTGTTGAATTTCAAACAAAATTAAGTGTAATAATAATTTTAAAAAAAAAACGTGTTCGTGCATCTGTGTCTCGCTGCTGTCACTTTTGTCTCTTTAAGTTGTCTGCTTTTTAAAAAAAAAATCTTTGGTCGCGACCAAACCGGCCAATTGGTACCGGCCCACAGGGCATTTGCCCGTTCGCCCATATAGCCCGTCCGCCCTTGCAGTTGGCTATTTTAAAGTATTTATCAATCCTGTGGAATCGAAGGCTTTATCATGAATGTGAAATATTAGATCTAGATCTATACAAAGTTGGAACAGCCCATAATGAATTTAGCCCCTTTTTAAATCAAATTTTTTAAAATTCTATAAAGGACGAGAAAGGAGATTAACACATCTCTATAAAATGGCAGAAATGTTTGCTGTTTAGTAGATCTAGATCTATTAGTAGATGTACTTGGGATCTAGATTAGTTCTAAATCTGAGTCTAGTAAACACATCCAGATCTATAATGTCTAGATCTTAATTCTAAATCTAGATTTATGTACATTCGATTATAGGTGCCTGACATTGTAAAATAGGCTATCTCTAGTAAACTCTAGTTCTAGATCGAGTGTAGATAATTTAGAACTAATGAATCAATTGATTCCCCACCAGTTTGAAGACTTCAAATAAACTGACACATTGAAAGGAACTCAACTTTATTTAGATCAGTTATCATTAAGATCTAGTAAATATTTTAAATCTTCGCGCCAGCGCGCGCGAAAAACAAAAAAAAAGGTTTTCCAAGGTCAATCTTGTGGTTGATTAATAAGAATAGTCCATTTTCCAGGCATTGACGCACTAATCTATATATATATATATGATTAGCAAAAAATACTTTTTTTTAGAGGGGGAAATGCGTATTTTCAAATGACAAACCTTACTCTCTTATTTTGGCGTCCATTTGCGTACCAAAATACGTAAGATGCGTACTTGTAGGCTGTCCTATGTACATTAAAATAGATTGATTACCTAGATCTTTCTAAACTATGTATCTAAACATTACAAAATAATAATTATGAGACTAGAGTACTCTTATTGTGGACGTTCTATTACAAGATCTAGATCTAAGAATTAAATCATATGTTACAAAGGTTAGGGTTGAACAAAAGAACGTTACTTCTATTACAAAAGAACGCCTTGTTTCAACTTTAAAAAAAAATCAAATTTGTTTGTAGTTTTAAAAGATCGCCAAGTCCAGTCTAGATACAATATATATAAATCTATGGATTGGGACAATAAACATACACTACGCTCTCCGCAATGATCTATTGAACATGTATGCCAAGTTTTATTAAGATTAGTCAAAGGGTTTTGATTTCATTGATTTCTTTATGGGACATATATAAATGCATGCATACTCCTTACTTTCTACTTCAACATCCCTTATAATAGGCAGCATTTACAGACCACCAAATTCTAGTTTAGAATACATGCAGGAACTATGTAATCAGATTACTACACTTAAAGAGACAAATAAAAATGCAGTTTTTTTGGATTATGGGTGATTTCAAACTACCTGATATAAATTGGAAAACACTAACCATTGATAAACACCAAAACCTTAAGGACATAAATGAGCTTTTCATAGAAACTTTACACAACCAAAGTTTAGATCAAATCATTAAAAAGCCAACTAGATTAAACACCACATTAGATCTCTTCTTAACCAACAGACCTGGATTAGTAGTTGATTATGATATTATCCCTGGTCTATCAGACCATGAGATCATAAACATACACAGTCAGATAAAAGCAGTAGCCAATTCAAAACCCAAAAGAAAAATCTTACTCTGGAATAAATGTAACCTAACACATCTACACCAAGCTGCATTAAACTTTCAACAAACATTCTTATTAGAAAAAGACATTAACCAACCAGTCGATGACCTCTGGAATTTCATTAAAAACCATCTTAAAAGCATTATAGAAAATCATATACCAACTAAATACAAATTAAACAAAATAAATAAATGCTGGTTTAATAATAGACTAAAGAAGCTTTTTAAACAGAAGGAAAACCTATATAGAAAATTTAAAGAAACTAAGGCAGAAAGAGTTTACAAAAAGTATATAAAAATTAAACACTTAACCCAAAAAGTAAGCAGACAACAAAAACCTATGGTCATATATTAAGTCTAAGAAAATGGAAACAACAGGCATAGCGCCATTAAAAGATGAACATAACATAATACATAATGATAATGAAACTAAAGCAAACATCCTAAACAAATATTTTGCATCAGCATTCTCAGCCCCAGGAGACAAAGATATAGTACTGAATTTGAACCAAGTAGACAACATAGAAGATATAGTAGTACAAGAAAATGGAATTAAAAAACCATTAGCCAACACCAAACCAAATAAAGCGTCTGGACATGATAGTATTCCAGCTAGATTACTCAAAGAACTAAGCAATGAGCTAGCCCCAGTGTTCAAAATACTCTTTCAGGCTTCACTTAACCAGGGCAGAGTACCAAAGGACTGGAAAGAAGCTAATGTCACACCCCTATTTAAAAAAGGAGAAAAATCTGACCCAGGAAACTGCAGACCAGTATCACTTACCAGCATCATATGTAAAATCCTAGAACACATAATATGTAGCAACATCATAAACCACTTAGACAAACAAAATGTCCTCCATACCAACATGGCTTTAGGAAATATAGATCATGTGAAACACAACTAATACGACTAATTGATGATTTTTCTAAAGGTTTAGATAATAGTGAACAAATAGATGCTATCTTACTAGATTTTTCCAAGGCTTTTGACAAAGTTCACCACCATAGTTTGCTTAAAAAGTTAAAATATTTTGGCATTAATGGTCCACTGCATCAGTGGATTAAAGATTTTCTGATAGGGAGAGAACAAACTGTAATAATAAATGGCTCTAAATCAACACCGATAACAGTAAACTCAGGTGTACCTCAAGGCACAGTCTTGGGTCCACGACTATTTTTAATTTACATAAATGATTTACCAAATTGCATTACTTCAGGAACAAAAGTCAGATTATTTGCAGACGATTGCATAATATATAGAACAATAAAAACAACACAAAACACAGATATTTTACAAAGAGAATTAGATGAATTACAGAAATGGGAATCAAATTGGAGCATGTCTTTCCACCCAGAAAAATGTCAGTTGTTAAGAGTAACAAAAAAACTAAAACAAATTAATTCCACTTATATTTTTCATGGCAACCAGTAACACAGACTAAAAACTCAAAATACCTAGGTGTTATAATAAATGAAAAACTGTCATGGAATCCACATATTGATGAAACTATAAAAAATCAAACAAAGCATTAGGATTTATTAAAAGAAATTTCTATAAATCAAATAAGAACATAAAACTAAAATGTTATTTAACCTTGCTTAGGCCAATAATAGAATATGCATGACTAAATGCATGACGCGTAGGACGTAATCATCTTTTTTTTTTGAAGTAACGTCTGTATTATATAAGATAAGATAAGATATATATATATATATATATATATATATATATATATATATATATATATATATATTTATCCATTATATATATATACCTTCACAGAATGCATAAAGAAAAATAGTGCACAAGACTCATGTCGAAACGTCACCAGTGTTGACCCCCGTCCTGTAGTTGTCTTAGCCTACGGGTTAAAGGTCATGTGCGACACCAAGACAGACGGCGGAGGATGGACTATCATCCAGAGAAGAATCAACGGAAAGGTCGATTTCCAGAGAAGTTTCGATGAGTACCGCTATGGCTTTGGTGATTTCACTAGTGGTGAATTTTACCTGGGCAACGAGAACATATATAGGTTGACAACGAGCCGACAATACGAACTGAGAATCGATCTGGAATATAAAAATGTTAAATATTATGCTCGATACTCAAGCTTTCAACTGGCTGGCGAAAAAGACAACTATAGATTAAACATACAAGGCTATTCGGGCAACATGACCGATCACATGCTCTACCATCAAAATAAACCGTTCACCGCCTATGACCGAGACAACGATGAGAGCACAGCTAATTGTGCGGTGCAGTTCACTGGAGGATGGTGGTTCTCAAATTGTCATGAAGCCAATCTGAACGGGTTGTGGGGGAGCGTGGCTTATGGGAAGGGCATCAAGTGGGCCACTTTGACGGGAGACAATTCAAGTGCCAATTTTGTTGAAATGAAAATTAGAGAAAAATAGTTAGCGTAGCGAAAGAAGAAACAGGAAAAACATGACTGTCAGGTCACATGTCATAGTTTTCTGGAAAGAGTATTCACAGAATATAGCATGAAGAATTCTCATGTAATACTATAACATAGTCGTTTATATGTGTGTGTGTGTGTGTGTGTGTGTGTGTGTGTGTGTGTTTGTGTGTGTATTAGAAAAATTGTTTTTTTTTCATGACCAATCTAAAAATGTAAAATTTACATTATATATCGAAGTAAAGGAAAGACATTTTGCGGACTAAAACAAGGAAACATTGTTGTATTAGAACACTGTTAGCGTTCTTAGTAATAGACATTAAAACAACATGAGCTTCAATAAACACAATGATTTTATTAGTCTCTATTTATGTTCTGTACTCCAGCCACTTGTTCTCTAAACTGACCTCCTTTTACACACAGTCCTGACACACTGGTCATTTCATACACAGGCACACACACTGCACTGCCAGCCACTCGAAACACATACATTGTGCACTGACTACATTATTTTACTAAAAAAAAAAAAAAAAATGAGTTACCAGAAATACATACAATATGAAATAGGTGACCATTATTAGCATAAAGATGGCATTGCTTCTGAATAAAAACTGTTTTTAATGTTATGTGTTTATACTGTATTGGACATTTCACTTCGAGATCCAATTGTATTACTAAAAAGATTTGTGAAAACTTTAAAAAGGTTACTGATATTTATTTAACAGTAATATAATAAATAATGGAGCAATTTGTCCAATACATTGTCTTTATAAAAAATATGCAATAATTGTGCTGATAAAAAAAAAGTTTCATTCAAAGTACTTATCGAAATATAAAAAACAAAAGTCACATATTTCGTGATAAGATGACAGAGCTTGTAACACATATATATATATATTAATAGTATCAGCATAGCACTACTTATATGTTAGAAAGCTAAAATAAATAGTTATGCATTGTGATATATCACACATAATGACAAATTCCATACTTCTTTAACCTTTTTAAAAAATATGTTTATAATTACATTTTCCGACTCATGATTTGGGAGGGGGGGGGGGGACCTATAAATGACGTACACAGACAGACTTAATTAACGAAAAAAAAACAAAAATGCGTAATTGACAAAAACGAATGAGACTCTATTGGTGTCAATGAAAGTTACAAACCGCGTTGTGACTACAATTGTTGGATGGATGGCAAAACACAAGCAAAAGGACCAAAAAAAATCTCTGAAAAAATCAAAGCTTATCTAAGGGAAAGAACCACTTATTTTAGCCATTTGTTTCACGAAGGCAGGTTTTAACTCCCTTTCTGCTATATAATACAAATTTATTTAATTACTACCAATTGGTTGACTAATTAATTTTTTGTTGATTTGTATGTTGTCATTGACTATAAATAATTATGCGAAATTTCCGAGCTTGGGAAGTGGGAGAAAAACGTGACAAAACGTAATAAGACGATTGAATCCAAATATACATCTTCATCTCTCATTAAGTAGCATTTATTTCCCATATTTCAATAGCAAACGAAATAATTAAATAATTTATTAATGTTTTTAGTATAGATTCATATATTATGTGAGATACAAAGAATAATCTTGCAAAGTCTCAACTTGATCCACGAATGGGAAGTGGATGGAAATGTTAAAATTTTTAACAGACAGACAGACGGACAGTCAGACAGACGGACAAACATATAGAGTGAGTTGATATAAGCTTTGAAAAAAAAAGTCGCTTTGTTTGAGAAAAATTATGATCTAAAAGTTTGACAGCCAACGATTTATCTATATAATTAAATAAATACTTCTCGACCAAAACCCCAATGTGAGGCCATTTCGTGTGACTAATACGTGATGTACTTTAAAATAAAAACATACTTTCTACTTCCACAAATTAACTGGAAAAAAAACTGGCCAAAACCCAATGTACGAATGCCGAACTGTTCGGTAACCAGCGCAACTGTAGACTCCTATGTTCCGCTGTGAATATAATTTTCAGTTGATCTTTAACATTTAGACACAAAATCGCGGCCTCTGACATTCCACATTGACCTCTTTTTATTATTCTAACTATGGATTCGGAGGCGCGGTGGCTTAGCTGTATAGTGCTTGGCTTCTGAACAAGGGGTCCCGGATTCAAATTCTGGATTTTTTATTTCGAGATCTTTGGGCTTCCATCCATCTCTAATGGATACCTGACATTAGTTTTCATAAAAGTAAAGGCGATTGGTCGTTGTGCTGGCTACATGACACCCTCGTTAACATAGGCCACAGAAACAGATTACCTTTACATCATCTGCCCTAGAGATCACAAGGTCCGAAATTAAAAATCCCAGTTTTCACTAGGATTCAAACCCGGGAGCCTTAATTCGGAAGTAAAACTCTTTGCTGTTCAACCACAGCGCCCCATCACAATGGATGGGTCTTCATCTAAATGTTATATTGTCTTGATTCATGTAGTGCGTACCCTCCATACAGTTTCATTCAAAGATTTTTCTTACCCGAATAGTTGGCAGATTTTTGCTTGTGTTAGTGTCCAGGTTACTATTGGTTTTAAGATGGTTTTGTATCTAGTTTTAGTGTTTTTCTTCATATTGTTTTAATTTTAAGCAAGCGTAAAGGGGGGGGGGGGATCTAAAGAAAGCCCTTTTGCCTCTGTTCGTTTCAGCCAGTATGTCATTTTTAGATAGATAGATAGATAGATAGATAGATAGATAGATAGATATGTAAATAGATAGATAGATAGATAGATAGATAGATAGATAGATAGATAGATATGTAAATAGATAGATAGATAGATAGATAGATAGATAGATAGATAGATAGATAGATAGATATGTAAATAGATAGATAGAAAGATAGATAGATAGATAGATAGATAGATAGATAGATAGATATGTAAATAGATAGATAGATAGATAGATAGATAGATAGATAGATAGATAGATAGATAGATAGATAGATATGTAAATAGATAGATAGATAGATAGATAGATAGATAGATAGATAGATAGATAGATAGATAGATAGATAGATAGATAGATAGATAGATTTTAAAATCTTTTAATAGCCCAACATTCTGGGTTAAGTGAATCTTACGAAGGGCGCCGGAGTTTTGAAAACCGGCTATGAAACTTATGACTGTGAAGCCCTCGTGCAACATGGATCTTTCCATCTAATTAGTCAACTTTTATTTATTTTGTAACTTGATATTTAAAGAGAAATTGTTGGGGGGGGGGGGATTGTCACTCCTAACATCTTGACGCTTTAGCAAAGTCGGATTATAAACCTGTATATCTATGTATATGATGATATGATGGTAGATCTAGTCACAATCATGTTTTTGTAATAGAAAATTGCGAATTAAATCTAGCGAAATAATCAAAAGCCTCGAGCAGGATATAAACCACAGACGCTCCGATTTCGAAACGTGGCGACGCGAACAGATTACTTGACTATCCAGATTCCTTCCTCCTTTTTTATTTTTAACAAAGCTTATATCTGTCTGTCTGGTAAACAGTTTGTACACGTTATTTCTCCCACACCCAATCTCGGCTCATACTGAAATTTTGCATAAATTATTTTTTTTACCTGACAGCACAAGAATCAATATAAAAATTAACCAATTAGTTAATAATTTATTGGCAATTAATTACTTTGTTTGGTATCTCAAGAAAGGGGAAAAAAATAATTGAGTGAAGTGTTGGTGTAAGCTGAGCTAGTCCCCTTGATTGGTCGCAGTTCTAAATCGTAATATAAATATATACTTATTCAATCTGTTCTAGTCATGGAAGTACCTCACTAGCTCTGTTGTTGGCACGTCGGCCCGTGGAAGCGTGTGTCACCGGTTAGAATTCAGGTCGTTCCAATTTTTTTTTCTTGTAAAAAAACAATAACGGTAAAATCCACCCGGATATCTCGTTCTTTCTTCCCCCCCCCCCCTTCCAATGTTACGAACTGGTCCAGGCAAGTAATAGCATCACAGCGTATTACGAAAGCTTAAAGCATGAAATAGCGCCAGCAAAAACAATAGGTCAAAATATTATTAATTGCACATATGTATATTGGTGTAAGATCTATTACGAATTTAAATGACTGATCCTAACTAATTGATACAATTACACTCCATGTATGCTTTGTTTATTTAATTATTTTTGTAATTTTCTTTGAAAGTATTTTTAGTTGTTTTTTTTTTTCTAGTTTTGGATCTGTAGTGTTAACCAGTGTCACTGTTTGCGACAACGACCCATTCCGCTCCGACATACCCGTTTTAACCAACAATGTTAACAGAGACATCTGCAAATTTTTATTAAATAAACAATGGCCCATTTTCTCGGTAGAAACTTTGTGAAATATCTTGCTTATCCGGCAAATTTTACACATTACGCAACGTGACAAATATTAACTGCCTAAGATAACAATTACAATTGTTGGGCTAAATTATTTTTACAAAGTTTATATCACTCACTCTGTATTTGATAAAAAATTATTACACGATATTTCTCCCACATCCAATTTCGAATGATATTGAAATTTCGCATAATTCTTTCACATGACAAAAAAAGAATCAATGGAAAAAAAAAACAGTCAATTAATTAACTATTGGTAATTAACAATTTTGTTTGGTATAGAACAAGGGAAAGAAATTAAACTTGACAGATGTAGTAGTATAAGCCGAATAAGTCCTCTTTTTACTTTGTGTAGAGCATTAGGTCTTTTGAAACTAACAATAGATAGCTATAAACACTTCAATTTTCTTGAGCACTTTGCTGGCACAGTGGTTAGCTCATTCGCTTGAGGAGGCTTGAGCCCACGAGTTTAAATTGAAGTCGTACACTTTTTGTATAAGACTCATTTAAAGGCGATCAAGGTAACATTTACGTTTTATATTAAACAATTACGCTTAATATTTTAAATTTCGGGATCTTCCGGTGCCTCTAAGTTCACCCAGCTCAAATGGGTACCTGACAATAGTTGGAGAAAAGTAAAGGCGGTTGGTGGTTGTGCTGGCCACAAAACACCCTCATTAACCGTAGGCCACAGAAACAAAGTACCTTTTTATCATCTGCCCCAATAGATTGCAAGGGGAACTTTACTTTACTGTACTTTTCTGGGAACATGTCAGTCAATTTGGTCTACCATAACAACAGAAAGTTCGCACTTTCAAGAGACCGAAAGAGACTCTGGCCCGAAAAACCTTCCTATACAACAAAAACGTTACGGAGAACTGCCTGATCTGGAAACCTGCCTGCCTGATCTGGAAACCACTGCGCGGTTCATCTCAGATATAAGATTACCGATTTGAATTCTGCGACAAGTAAAATGAGAACGAAGAAGAAACCCTTTCGGTTGAGACTAGGACGATGCAGTATACAATACTTTTGCAATGGATTCCACGGGAGGCTGGTTGTATGGGAAATGGTCACGAGTCTAATCCCAACGGATGTAGAGCAGCTTGGCGTATATGGTAAAGGCCTAAAATGGCAAAGTGTGAGCACAGACTACGGGAGTGTTACATTAGTTCGACTACGAGAGTGCTACATTAGTTAGACTACGGGAGCGCTACATTTGTTAGACTACGGGAGTGCTACATAAGTTAGACTACGGGAGTGCTACGTTAGACTACGGGAGCGCTATATTAGTTAGGCTACGGGAGCGCTACATTTGTTAGACTACGGGAGCGCTATATTAGTTAAACTACGGGAGTGCTACATTAGTTAGGCTTCGGGAGTGCTACATTTGTTAGACTACCGGAGCGCTATATTAGTAAGACTACGGGAGTGCTACATTAGTTAGGCTTCGGGAGTGCTACATTTGTTAGACTACGTGAGTGCTACATTAGTTAGGCTACGGGAGTGCTACATTAGCTAGACTACGGGAGTGCTACATTAGTTAGACTACGGGAGTGCTACATTAGTTAGACTACGGGAGTGCTAAATTAGTTCGGCTACGGGAGTGCTACATTAGTTAGGCTACGGGAGCGTTACATTAGTTAGACTACGGGAGTGGTACATTAGTTAGGCTACGGGAGTGCTACATTAGTTAAGCTACGGGAGTCTACATTAGTTAGACTACGGGAGCGCTACATTAGTTAGGCTACGGGAGTGCTACATTAGTTAGGCTACGGGAGTGCTACATTAGTTAGGCTACGGGAGCGCTACATTAGTTAGACTACGGGAGCGCTACATTAGTTAGACTACAGGAGTGCTACATTTGTTAAGCTACGGGAGTGCTACATTAGTTAGACTACGGGAGTGCTACATTAGTAGGAATAATAATTTGAGAAAAATAATAAAAATGGAGGATCAAAAAAAATTAATTGAAATTTGTGTTTTATCAATGTAATAATATTTGTTTAAAGTTAAACGAAATACGACAATAATAACATAAATTCATGACATCACCTCTCGATTAAAAGTTTATGATGTAAATATATCATATTGTTGCATTGTTTTATTAGTCAGCGAAAATATTTTAAAATTATTACTTTTACACTAAATGTAGAAATAGTAACACTCTAGTTTTAAACAGAAACATTAAACAAATAAAGTAGATAGATATATAGATATAGATATAGATAGATAGATAGATAGATAGATAGATAGATAGATAGATAGATAGATAGATAGATAGATAGATAGATAGATAGATAGATAGATAAATAGATAGATAGATAGATAGAGAGATAGATAGATAGATAGATAGATAGAAAGATAGAGAGAGATAATAGATAGATTTAGATAGATAGATAGATAGATATATAGATAGATAGATAGATAGATAGATAGATAGAAAGATAGAGAGAGATAATAGATAGATTTAGATAGATAGATAGATAGATAGATAGATAGATAGATAGATAGATAGATAGATAGATAGATAGATAGATAGATAGATAGAATGATACATAGATACATTACAAAGGTACATAGATAGATACATAGATAGATGCATAGATATCGAAAGAGATAGAAATCTATTCAATTATTCATTGATCAGATGCAATGTTTATTTGTCGTAATGCCAATGTCTCATCTCTATCTTTATTTCAATGACCTCGTGAGATTCAGACGCTGATTGTGTCACGTCTTAATACTTGTTACTGTCTTGACGTCTCTCTTATCTTCATCTCGCTGGACGTGATACTTTCGTTAGGGCTGGTGATCCCGAGCCAAATGAGGCCTTTACCGTACTTCCTGCTTCCCCACTTACCATTTAGGTTGGCATAAAGGCAGGCGTTGTACCACCAAGCCCCCAGGTATGTCACCGCGCAGTTGCTGCGGTTCTGCATGTCGTTGTCTCTGTCAAACGTACTGAAAAATTGGTCGTTGTGGTAGGTGAGGCTGTCACCGGCGTTTCCGGAAAATGTTTCTATATTCAGCTGATAATTATTGGCCTCGCTCAATACTTTGAATCTGGAGTACTTGGCGAAGTATTTCTTTGTTTTAAATTCCATATCGATTCGCAGTTCGTACTGTCTTCCGGAAGTTAACTTGAAAATATTTTCATTTCCCAGGTAAAATTCCCCAATGTTGTAATCTCCAAAGCCGTCACGATACTCCTGCCAGCCTCTATAGAAATCTACTTTCCCGTTGATTCGTCTCTGAAAAATGATCCAACCACCGCCGTCCGTCTTGGTGTCACACATGACCTTTAACCCGGAAGCTAAGATCACCACCATTCTGTCTTCTGTGCTGTTGACGTCACGACATGAAACGGGCTGCCTGTTTGTAATGACATTGTAACCTCCTACGTCTTCTATAGAGACAGAAAAATGTTTCTGTGTATTAAAAAGAGGTCACGATATTACAATATTAGTTAGCATTTAAATATACGTTTAAGTAAAAAATATTTAAAATGACTCTAAGCATTTAGTCATATTATTCAACTTATTAAAATCCAGAACTTCAGTTAATTGTCTTCTGAAGGATGATCCAACCATGTAAAATAATTCTCATTAATTTAAAATATAAGCACGATAAGGTATCTGAAGTGTTATGAATGCAGTCAAGGCTACCGATACAGAAGCTGGAGAGCACTTGTAAAAGCCTCGGAATACACATTTAAGACCAAAAAGCAATAGCCGAAGAAAGGTGGAGACAGCAAACACACAAAAAGAGATTTGATAGACCACCAGAGGATAACGATTTTATATTTGTTGCATATGGCTTCATAGCTTCGTCGATTTTAAGAGCCAGGTTTAAGGGTGTGTAGGCAAGTTAGCTGCCCCGGAACATCCACAATAGAGGGACTTTCAAAATAGAGACCAAAAAAAAATCCTAATTCCGACGGGACAGATTTTTTTTTAAATTTCAGTAAATTTTGTTGTTTTGTTTTTTTTGGCGTTCTTCCAACAATTTTTCTAATCTTACTGTTGGCAGCACTGTCGTTGATAAGAAATGTTCTCTTATAGCTCAGGGTTTACGGCGGTGAGTCAGCCTCGGGCCTTACCGTCCACAAACTCAAAAATATACATTTTTTTAAAAACTAAAATATGCATATTAATTATTATTATTATTATTATTTGTTATGAAGGAAAGTGAGATTTAATTTACAAGTGCTAAGATTAAGACTGCTTTATTGATCCTTATGGAAATGCGTTATTACAAGGACCCTTTTTCTCAAATATGGCATGCTTTTAGAAATAAATATTATTTTTAACAAGTTGATTTTTATTTAGGCATTTAGAAAAGTGTATTGGCTTCCACAAAAATCCTGTCATGGGGCTTCCACTTACTTAAATCCGGCCCTAGGGTTTGTTATTTAACTCGGATGTTGTCCTTATGAGTTTCTTAATTTAAAAAAAAGTATTTTGCTTTTATAAAAGGCTGAAATGTTGCTATTAAAATTTTATTTACAATAAAAAATTCGCAGACATTTTTATGGGATTTTTTGGTCACCTCAAAGTTTTCAGGGTCTTAAAATCTTATACAGGAGCTCAACATTTCACATGTACCTGATATATTAACTCATTAATCCCTGTGTGCTAGATTTAAGGGCTACCATTTACACCGACCCTGTCTGTCTTTAAATCGTGATTAATTAAGACTAAGACTAATTAAGACTAAGACTGCTTTATTGATCCTTATGGAAATTTGTTGAGATTGCAAGGACTCTTTTCTCATATAAAGAAAACACAACAGAAACATACACATAAATACAACAGACACAACATAAAGAGTTCATTCTGCGATTACACTCAGACATCTTTGTCGTTTTCATGTTTCCTGATCAACGAGTGGCGTTGATATAGTCTAACCGAGTAATATACGAACAAATCTTTGTACCGCTCTGTTCTTGTCTTGATTGACAGTAGTCGTCCACTTCGAGACGACTTGACTTAGTTATGATGGAGCGGGTGGCTGTTGTCTTCCAAGATTTTTCCTAGACTTTTTTGTTAAAAAAGTTTCTTTAAATATGGTAACGTTGTGCATGTGATTTTTATGCCTTTTTTATAATGTTTTCTAAGCGACGCAACTGTTTATTCGTATGTTAGCAGATTTTGCATAGTCGCGCCGTAAAAATTATCCAAGATCTTATTATTTAGTTTAAAGCTATTGAGTTTGTATAGGAAAAAAGAATTAAATAAGTATTACCTTGTTTTGTTCCAATGGCATCCTGTTGCCTCGTTTTGTTCCCGTTTAGTATCTGTTCAAGTCGAAGTGACCTTAATGTTTTACTTATAGATACTAGCGAATGGTATTCGATAAAAACCTTCGCTATTGCCATTAAGGTCAATGGTTGGTTATCAGAAGTATTCCCCTGAGCCAGACATCTATAATCGCCTGCCATATGGAAGTAAGGGAAAGGGAACAGGAAACTAAGGAAGGGCTCGTCTGTGTTGCTAATGACTCCTCCACTAGAACCCTCTTTGTTGTGAGCGTTAACGCGACCATCAGCTACATCGATGGAGGACAAATCTTTGAACGGATAGACGTCTTTGTCAATGGAATGAGACAATTTTAGTGAGACCAAATTTTGAAATGGTTTTGAACTAGATTCGGGTAGGCTACAAAAAATCAAGAGAGCTTCCGTTTTTCCTAGTTCAATAGCAGATGGTGTAACCGCCAATCGAAGATATCGCACTGAAGAAAAAAAAAAGATTTTCAAATAAAAATCAATTAAATTATTTTATTATGTTTTATTCAAAACACTAGACTCAATATTAGCGAGGTGTAAAAAAAAGTATATTTATATCTAATTATGTAATGTTTCAATGGCAAAATTTAAAAAAAAAAGTAATTTTGTCCTATCAGCTCATTTTTTTGTCCTCAATGTTATTTCAGACTAGATTTTATTTAGATTTAGATATTGACTTGTGTTGAAAATTGAATTGACCTTTGAACTGTTTAAAAAAAATTGCCAGTGTCTAAGAGACGTGAATAGAAGATTGCTAAAGATGCGGACCGCACTTAGAGACACCAACAGTAGCATTGGCACATTTGTCTGATAGTTTAACGTGCACAAAATCTCGGTTAATTCTATACTTTTTCGCCGCAAAAGTTACGTGGTGTAACTCTAGTCCGACTGGCAGAAATAAAAGAGTTATCTTCCCATGACTTTTTCATTGTGGTGTCCCGCATGGTTGGGTCACGAAGAGAATTATGTATATATAAAGCTGTGTCTTTGATCTTTAGTTTTAAACGGTGAACATTGTTTTACTTTATTAGATTCGCAGACCTTGCAATGTCCTACATATTTTGCCACTCTCAACTCAGACAAAGCCATTCCTTGTCGACGGTCAATTTAAGCTTTTTTTTCCCATTTCTATTGTTCTTTTTTTTTCTTTTATGTTTCGGAAGTTCCTTCAGAATTGAAGATGTTTTCATCTTAAGCTCCTATCCCAAACATTCCGCTGGAAGGTTTCAAACTAGCAACTATCGAGACGACAGTCCAGAGCGTATAAGGTAAGACCATGCAACCGAATAAAAAAAAAAGCAAAGCTTTATTTTCAGACCTTGCGATTTCTGGGGCAGATGATGTAAGGGTCTTTTCTTTCTGTGGCCCACGTTTAACGAGGGTGTCATGTGGCCAGCACAACGACCAACCATTGCCAACAACCTTTACTTTTCCTCAACTAATATAAGGTACCCATTAGAGCTGTGTGGACTCAGAGGCGCCCAAAGATGCCAATATAAAAAATCACAGTCTGCACTGGTAGTCGAACTCGGGACCTCCTCTAAGCAGTGTAATAGTTATCACCCCGGAGTGGGCAGTAACATCTGTAAGCACACGCGGGATTCAAAGTGCTACTTAATTTGACAATTAGTTGCTCGGCCAGGCTTGACTGATGGCAGTAATACATGTTAATAATTAGACTTAGCTTTATCTGTATCTGTAGCTGACCTTTAACTATGGTGTCATAAGGCCAACACAACGACCAGCCTTTGATATATTTTTTTAAATAATATCAGTTCATCATTATAGCTGGTGGACTCCTCTTGACGATCAAAAAATTTATAATCAGGATTTGAACTCGTGATCTCTCGTTTCATTTGTCAAGCCAAGATTTGTTTGGTCTTACCTTTAATTGTTTTGGAAGATGTTTTGTCAAGATTCGGTTTAGTGGGCGGATTTGTAGTCGCCATATTGACTACATTTGTTGATGTTGGTGTGTCTTGATTCGCCTTTGTATTCGGTGGTAGTGATGAATAAGTGTTCATGGTCGTAGTAGTTGTTGGTTCTGTCGTTGTTGCATCAAATGTAGCGTTTATTGTAGTCGGCTCTGTAGCTGTTGTGGTTTTTGCTTCAATCCTGGTGGATGTACTCATTGTGGTTGTTTCCGATGTAGACGTTGCTGTGGTAGCAATTCTAGTTGGGGGCTCTGAAAATTTGAGAATAAGCAGATGACGTAACACTGTAATGTGTAGCCCATTGTTGACCTAAACATTTTATTTCAAATATAAAAGTAAATATTCACATCGGAATGGTTACATTATTTTGAATATTTTTTGCACTTATTTTGAAAATTATAGTAAGGGATAAAAAAGTATGTAAGCCTACTTTAATAAACACTAAATACTGACCAACACAAGTATCATAAAAACCCGCCCCACATTTTCTTCTCTTGTACTTGGGATTGGGGGAGGTTCATCATTTTGTTAGAAACGAACGAGTAGTCATTCTCTGGCGCTGCCAGGGTCGAGTTTCGTTAGAGAGAAACAAAAACACTTTTTTATTGGATACGTTTTTATTTGATTTATAGAAATTTCTTTGAATAAACCCTAATGCTTTGTTTGATAGTTTCATCAATATGGGGATTCCATGACAGCTTTTCATTTCATTCTTTTATTCACTTCTCATAGTATGAAATGAATCAACACCTTTCTATCCTTCTGTTGAGTTGCTCTTTATCTACAGCCGCGATCATATTAGAGGACCCATATCAAACAAATATGCCTAAAGTCAAGGCTGACAGGTCAAGGCTACTATCAAACCACAAGCAATCGTAGCAATATGTGTTAAGTTAAAGTCTCGGAAAGTGGGTCAAGGTCGCCCAAGTTTCTTTGTAGTGTAAAGTAGGGTCTGGTCATAGAGTGGATTTTAACCATATTAAAAGACATTTGAAACTCTTGACATGTAATATCCCACACTTAAAAGTACGTACCTGGACACTCTTTGAGGAACACATTGACGCCAAACTCAAAATATGTTTTATTGAGCACTTCCTCCGAGGCCAACTCACATAGACTCTGAGAAACGTCGTATCTGGAAAGTCGACATTTTGAGTCTGCTAGACATTTACTCACACACTCCTGTATCCAATAAAAAAAGTTTTAAGTTATTATACCGATAAAAGAAATGTATACTTTTTCATTTCAACACCAAAGGGTGTGTCTTACCTATTTCACTGGGAAATTTGATATATAAATATAAAGCAAATAGACTTTCACGAGTCTAGTCATTCCTATTTAAAAAAACAAACAAAAAAAACAAGGTTACAAAGACAGTTTGTGTGAAAAATAAGCTCAAAATCGGACCCCGAACTGGTCCACCCAGGCAGGTAAAAAGGCAGGTTTCAATATTTTCAGAAAGAATATCAGAATAAAATTCTATAAAAGGCAAATGACAGAGAAGAATGGAGAAAGAAGGTTAACAGATCCTGTGTGGTGCTCCATAGGTTCAGCAGACCAAGGAATAGGTGAAAGTGAATGTGAAGTTAGATGTGAACATGGCCTAACTGATGTCTTATAATGAATATCTAATGATCTAATTGTTTTGTAAGGGCTCATTCTCTTATTCAAAGCGTCAAGAAAAAAAACATGTCCGTAATTAAAAAAAAATCCTTTTTTTTTTTTTAAAAGGAAACCTCAGAATTTGCGCTATTCAATTTTAGCTTTATCATCATAGGAATCCTTGGGCCTTAGGCCTCTTTTCTTTTCTTTGCCTCTTTTTTGGGCTTAATGTGCCTCTTGTATGGGCCATCTTGCCTCTTTTGTGGGCTTTCTTTTTTTTTTCCAATATGTTTTTATTTGTAAGTTCTCATAATTCACAAGTATTAAATCATAAACAATTGAAAATTGATTAACCTAAAAATACAGCAATAGTAACAGATACATTATTTAATATCAAAGACATACTACCTAACCATCCTAGCCATTGAATCCATAAAAGACAGAACAATGATACAAGTATCCTCTACCCCAGAATAATCAACACAATATCAAATATCCCTGACCCCCATCACCCCATTTCTTGAAAACTACCTGAGCATTGTACAAGTATATGAAAATCAAACTAGATAATTCTCTACCCTAAAATCCATTATTTTTCTAAATGTCAATTCTAGGTGATTAGGATGAAAAACCTTATTATTATGTAGAGCTTTGAGCCAGCTAGCCCAAACAAGGTTCCTGTATTCGGAAACAATAATTAAGTTAAAGTTATGTATCATTTTTTTTTAGTTTTGGCAGCTTGTTTAATACAATTGACAAGTTAACATTTATATAGTTGCCACAGTTTGCTTCTAATAAGTCCTTTAAAGTACTTCTAACTTGAAGGAATAATGGACATTCCAAATACATATGTTTCTCATTGTCAGCATTTTCAAGATGGCATAATATACAGGCACGGTCATTTGCTCGTCTCCTAACCATAGGGGTCACCCCAGGAACTCTCCCCCACTTAATCCTATTCACTAGACTTTTATGTAACAGCTTTTTAAGTGTTGTGTATGATTCTTTGGTTTTGTTGTGTATTAAATGTTCATTACCAGGTAAAATTCTGGAAATAGACCTGTAAAATTGATGAGTGACTGTACCAAAATAGTGAGGAGTATCATTGTGTATTGGAAGAAGACTACTTAATCTTAAACCATAATAGTAAATTGTCAAGGGAAAGTTTGTTGGGTTTCTAACTACTTGACCTACAAATTTTAGCCTTAGCGAATGTATTTTTGTTTTGACATCTTGTAAGTTTATCCCCCCATCCTCTTTGTTTTGAATGAGTGTAGTGTGCTTAATGCTCCTAATAGTGTTTTTAAATATAAAGCTTCTAATTAACTTGTTCAGCTTGTTTATGAATTTAGGAGGTGGCTCTGTAATGTTAGCTAAATAGGCAATCTTTGGAATGACCAAACTATTTATCAATACAGCTCTACCAAATATTGTAGAGCCTGTGTGCTTATAATGTTTTAGCAAGTTTGAGGCTTTGACAAAAATATTCTCCCACTGGTCTTTAAAATAGAATAAAGGATTACAGGTATAGACAATACCACAAATCTTGATTTTATCTACAATTTTGAAAGCGCAATTCTCTTTGAATTTCCATTTCCCTAGTCCCATTACAGAGGATTTATTTATATTTATTTTTGAAACACTAGCTTCTCCGAAGAGTGTAAATTTCTTTAGTATATTCTCAATATCTTGCTCTGAAGATGAAAAAAAAGTTGTATCATCCGCATAGACTTTGACTTTGATGGTTGAGAAGGAGCGACCCGGTATATTAATCCCAATAATAGAGGGGTCAGATCTTATAGATTCCAAGAAGGGTTCCAAGCAAAGGATATACAAGAAGGGGGATAAGGGACAGCCCTGTCTGACAGACCTTTGTATGAGGATACTCCTACTGAGAGAATGGTTAATTATCAATCTACTTGTTGCATTTGTATAGACAAGCTTTATATATCTGATTAACAGGGAACTTATTTTACATTTCTCAAGAACATTGAACAAGAAGCTATGGCTTACTCGGTCAAAGGCTTTTTCTTGATCTACAGATAAAAGAGACACATTGAGGTTTTTATCCTTACTGTAC
Source organism: Biomphalaria sudanica (assembly GCA_036873155.1). Lineage (NCBI taxonomy): Eukaryota > Metazoa > Mollusca > Gastropoda > Planorbidae > Biomphalaria > Biomphalaria sudanica. The sequence continues at coordinate 559,051 of JAZGLO010001116.1, read as the reverse complement.
ATGACAAAATCCCGTAAAAAATGCGTCATGCCGTCTATGTTTCTGTCAGGGATACAACAGTACTGGTCATACCCTATAAGTTGGTTTATGAGAGGTTTCATTCTTAGGAAAATCATTTTTGTGAGAAGTTTATAGTCTGTATTGAGAAGTGAAATGGGCCTAAAGTCGCTAGGTGAAGTGTTATTTTCAGATTTCTTGGGTAAAAGCGTGATGTATGCTTCGTTAAAATTTGAGGGACATTGTCCCAGTCGAATGGCGTCGCTATATAGTCGCAGTAAGAGAGGACCCAGCGCGGGGAAGAAGGTTTTATAGAGTTCAAAGGTTAAGCCATCTGGACCGGGTGATTTATTGTTCTTAGTCGAGTCCAGGGCAGTCCTGAGTTCGTCTAGCGTAAATGCACTCCATAAAAGATATTCATCTGTCTTGTCCAGCTGCTTGCAAAATTTTAGAAAATTATCTTAAGCATCAGTGTATACTGGCTCTTCACTGTATATAGTAGTGAAGTGTTTTGTAAAAATATTCTTAATATCCTCATAATTATCTACTTTATTCCCCTCACTATCTATGATGTTGTTTATTATTTTACTTGATTGCACATTCTGTTCAAACGATAGGAATAGTTTACTAGGACCTTTATTACTTAAGTAATTTTTACACCTAATCTCAGCACCCCTATAAGTATACTTGTTTAATTCTTCTAGTTTTAAAAGAGTTTCTGTTTTAACGGTTTCATCATCCGTGTGTAATAATGCGGATTTGAGTTGTTCATATTCTTGCCTTCTACGTCCCTGAACTAATGTAGATATTAACTGGCTTTGCTGCCTGATAGAACTTTTTAGGAGTGGCCATGTTTGTGTTAAATCGAAATGTGGATCATGTATATCTTGTAAGTAAGAATTTAGATTAGCACAAACTAACTCCACGAAAAGGGGAATTTCCAACAGCGAATTGTTAAATTTCCAGTGGGATGACTTTCTTTTAATTTCTTTGTTTTTTATGTCCAAAGTAACTAACACCGCTTTGTGGTCTGTGTATTCTAATGTTTCTTCCAAATGCGACACCCGACTTATATAGAAATGATTAGGAGCATACACTCTATCTAAGCGTGTCGAGACGGGGTATGACCTATGCACCATGGTAGTGTCACGACCCATAGGTTCTAGTGTCCTGTAAGCGTCAACTAAATGAAAATTCCTCTCTATCTCCTCTAAGAAATTAAGATTCGGAAAGGTTTTATGAGAGGCAGGGCCCACTGCCAAAGTAGTCTGTTTATCTAATGCAGAAGTTATGTAGTTGAAATCCCCCCCCCCCCCATGATTAGCGTATCCTCTCTATAATTGTTATTTAGTATATCGATCAAATTTTCATAAAAATCCTGCTTTTCCGCGCTCTTTGCTGGTGCGTAGATGTTTGCAAGTGTAAATGTTTGATTTCCTGATTCTACTCTAATGATCACTATTCTTCCCCTGGTGTCCTTAAATGCATGCACTACTTTATACCTATCTGAGACTAGAAAAATAGCTACCCCTCTACACTCGTTACCTAATTAAACCAGCCTTCCTTCAGCCCTATGTCGGATGTGTATTTGCGTGATTTATAATGTGTGTCTATATTTGTTTCTTGAATGAATAAAAAGTCTGGCCTGTATTTTCTTTATAGGTGATCAATGTATTTTTGCTTATTCCTAAGACTACGTATATTTAATGATAAAATTGTAATGTCTGTCATGACTGGGTGTAAAAGTAAATTTAACCAGTTTTAGTGGTTGGTTATGGGTGTTCCCCCCTCATCTATAACCAATGTGGGTGGAGTCTCAGGAATGTCCAACACACTAACATCAAGACTCGTGTTAGGTGGGCTTACAACTTCTCTTGTAATACACGGGCTCGCGAAAAGATCCTCACACGAGGAGACAGATAAGCATCTCTTCCTTTTCGATTTTGTCGGAGACCCAGGAGCGGACTTCACATGCTCTCTAGAGCGGAACCGCTTTTTTAGTTTGAAATCTTCGCCACTCTGGGGGGTCCCAACCTCCGCATCCACAGCTATCTCTGGTGTACTGGCAACATCCGATGAAGTAGCTGCATCCGCCATCATCGATGTAGCCGCGACATCCGACACTTTAGATATCTTCTTCGGCGAAACTTTGAAGACTCCTTTTTTACCCTTCTCTACCATCGTGAAGCCATCCTTCTGCAACCATTTTTCGATTTCCTTCTCCTTGGGATTACCTACTTTGACCGCCTGTGCATAACTCAGAGGGCCAGGTTTGTCCTTGGGAGGCACAGTTCGAGCCGGGCCGGCCTTTCGGGTGGGGGCACTGATTTGACCAATGCTTGTCTAGTCCACAATTTAAGCATTGTTGCCTACGACCTGGTATGGTGACTAGAACTTTATAAATTTTGGGGTCCCCTTCATACCGTAGCTGGATGTAGTGTGGGATGGGTGCATCTTTTTTTGCTTTGATGAAGGAAACCCACTTGTCAGAAGCACCTAATTTCGTCACCTCCACCTTGGATCCTTGCTCTTCAAATGTTTCATGATTTCAACAATTCTGGTTTTCACAATTGAAGGCAATACCCAATGTAGGGTAATTTTCAGCCTTTCTTCCTCTATTGGGAAGATCTCAACCTTGAAGGAAGTCGCACTACCGAAAGACTTACCAACAAGTCTGTCTCTTACTTTCACAGTTGTTGGTACCAAAAACCATGTATAAGGGTTTTCGAACCTATATAATGCTGTTACTTCAGCAGCTGACAGCTTGAGAGCCTCTAAAAGGCTCCCAATAGAAGATTTCATGGCGTTATTGCCAGATAGATTCAACAGGAGAGTACCCTCCGGGTGGACAAGACCACCCTCTTAGTCTTTCTTGTCAATCAAAAACGTCGGATAAGACATTCTTTGGATAAATGCACAACAATAACAAAGGAACAGGAAATGAACAATAAAGGAAGTATGACGCGATTGGAACGCGACCACCTATAACGCAATAAAAATATGAAGAAGAACGCAAAAATTAACACAGCAATTTGAAAATTCAACTATATCGATATACTCCCTTGACAAATAAACCCAGGAGCAATCAAAACTCCTATGCTAGAAGCAAAGAGCGTCCAATATCCTAGAAACAAGGCATTATAATTCACTAGATCTAGATTTTTTTTAATTTTTTTTTAAAGGAAACCTCAGAATTGAGATTTAGATTACAGATAATGCATCCGCTGCTTATATTAAACTAAATAACACTTTAAGTATAAGATATATAAATTAAGTTGAAATGAGATAAAATAATGGTAGTAGACTTTAGTAATAATATTGCATAACAAACTCTTAACTCGCTGCAGTAACACAACCTTTCAGTTTTACTTTCTGGATGCTGGAGTCGTCTCCTTTTTTTTGAAGTTAAAGGCTTTCAAACATTTAATATACTTTGGAGTTTTATATGTGAATGGCTGGCTCACAGTTCACGCGATAATATGATATATATAATAATTATTAATTGTTTTTTTACATTATGTTCCACTTATATGCATACTAAATAGTTTTTTTTTTCTCTTAAAAAATAAAAGTAAACATTTTTTATTTTTTTTTGTAAATGTAATAAATAGTATGACAGAACTTACTTAACTTTGCAATAAAATTGTAAAAATAAAAATTTTGACAAAAACTCTAAATCCATTTGCACATAATTGCTAATCATATTGTATGTTTTCATTTCCCCTACAAAATCTTTTCTAGATCTAAACGGGACGGACGGACAGACAAACCACACAAAACTAATAGCGTCTTTTCCCTTTCGGGGGCGCTAAAAAAAAAACAAAGAAAAAACTTACATTAATCTTAGTTGTATTAATTAGCTCCGCAAGGTTGTTAACGCCGGAAGTGGTAATGGTTTTAAGCCCACCATTACCTATAAAATGCTTCGAATGGCACGCGTTAATTAGTCTGGATCAGTCATGTAATTAAATTTGTAATAGAACTAGACTGACAATAATAAATCTGTGCCAACTTGAAATATTATTATCGATTGTCTTTGTTCAATGCAATTTCATGCTTTCAGCCTCTCAATGCGCTATGATCCTATTACTTGTCTGGACTAGATGGGAAAAGGAGGAGGTGAAAAAGAAGTGGGTATCTGTGTGAATGTTACCGCTATCGTTTTTTAAAGGCATTTTATAACTATTAAAAAAAAGTTTTCCGACTTGAAATCGAACTCGAGAGCTCAAGCCTCCTCAAACCAATTCACTAACCACTGCGAAAGCGAAGTGCTTATGAAAATAGAAGGTTTAGTTTCAAGGCAACGACCTGAGTCTCGCCACAAAGTATAAATGGGACTAATTTAACTTATACCAACACATCTGTCAAGTACAATTTCTTTCCCTTGCACGATACCAAACAAAATAATTAATTACCAATAGTTAATTAAAGTAACAGTCGTCTTCCAAAATCATACTAGGTCGAAATTGCGAATAACGCGTCTTAATCATGAGAAAAAATCTTACCAGTCCTAGACTAAAAGTTTTCTAATTTTTTCGTCTGCCTAAATTTGGAGAATTTCTAATAGATGAGTCCTTGCAAAAATATAATATAGATTTATGACCTAGTTAATTTCATTTATAATAAAGAGGCGCGGTGGCTGAGTGGTAAAGCGCTTGGTTTACGAACCTAAGTCCCGGGTTCGAATGTTTCTGAAGACTGAGATTTTTAATTTCGGGATCTTTGAGCGTTTCTGAGTCCACTCAGCTCTAAGGGTACCTAACATTAGTTGGCGAAAGTAAAGTCGGTTGGTCGTTGTGCTGGCCACATGACACCCTCGTTATTCGTAGACCACAGAAAAAGATGGCCTTTAAATTATCTGCCCTATAGACCACAGGGTCTGAAAGGGGAACTTTTTTTTCTATTTTTATAATAAAGACAGCCTGCGTATTGATATGCGAGTTGTGGGACACTTTCAGAAGCTACACTAGATTTGAAAAGGAAACTCATTATTGAATATTGTCTCATTCATTTTCGTACTACTCCTTCTACTGATGTGTTTATAAGGTTTGTGATATAGATAAACTCATGGACTACATCTTTAAGTCTAAACTCATGGACTACATCATTAAATCTGAACTCATTGACTACATCTTTAAATCTAAACTCATGGACTACATCTTTAAATCTAAACTCATTGACTACATCATTAAATCTATCTAAGGTATCACTTTTTATCGCACAGTCTTGTGCTGTCCATTTGTTTGTATGACAAATTTGGAAATTGGAAGCAGGATCACAATAGCGATCGGGCCCCATCATAATCGCTGTTAAGAATGTACTGTCCTGTAATGAGTAAGACTTTTCTACAGGTAACAGCTCCAGGGTAGAGAAAGAGAGGCGGATAAAAAAAAAACGAAGGAGGACAAATAAAAATAGTGCACGACCTGAAAAATAGAGAGAAATGTTGGTGCCCTAAAGGTACAACAGACAGGTGAATGTAAACCGGAGGATTCCAGCTACCCGTCGCCTCAGCAAGGCGCCTTCGGTGGAAACGTTTAGTAGTGGAAGTAGATATGCTAAGTACGAGTAGCGAACCAGGCCCGGCAGGGCTTCCCTGGGTGAGCTTTTTTTTTTTCTCTCACTCGGGGTCAAAAAAGTCCGCCCACGCCGTTCCACTAAGGAGGTCGTCATCAGAACAAGGAGCCCGGAGTGGCGACTCTCGCACGGAATAGTGGCGGTAACAGTATAGGAATATGAGACAAACTCCCCGCGGTAAGCACTGTTCTCGGCCACTTCTAGCAAGCTGGTACGGGAACGGTGCGCTGTGTACGCGGCACGGCCCGGTTGTGCCATTTCAACTAACATGGTTGTCTACCGCTGGGAGTCCTCAGACAGGACACAGGATGGGAAATCCCATGTCCAGGCCTGGTTGTTGGAGAAAAGCCTTTCTTACGACCAACGGGATAATGGCACCTACGGCGCCGACGCCCTACTGGACTTCACTGAAGGTGAAGGTAAAGGTGATGAGATAATACACGTCAAGGTTTCCCCCTTTTCCCTCTTGAACGATTCTCCGCCCTCTAGATCCGACACTGTATAAGCTCCGGCCGAATGCTGCTATCCGGTCATATCCGACTCCGGCCGGATATCAAAAAGTACTATCCGGTGCACCCCTAGTTTTAAGTAAGTTGTTGTAACTCTTAGTACGTACGTCTTCGGTCTTCGTAGTTATCGGACTTGTTTCTGGTATGTTCGTGTTAATGTTCTTCTTCATCTTACAAGTCACTGTGAACAGAATGACACATAGATAGAGGCACTTACTAAAACTGTTTCAATATATATATATATTTATAAGTCCAGAGTTCTAATACAAGTAAAAATATATATATATTAAAAAAAAATAGTAAAGTTCCCCTTTCAGACCTTGCCATCTATAGGGCAGATGATGTAAAGTTCATCTGTTTCAGTGGCCTACGGTTTTACGAATGTATCATGTGGCCAGCACAACAACCAACCGTCTCTAATTTTACCCAGCTAATGTCATGTACCCATTAGAGCTGGGTGGGCTCAGAGGCGCCCAAGATCCCGGAATTAAAAATCACAGCCTTCACCAGGATTCGTACCCGGGACCTCGCTACAGAAGCCAAACGCTTTACCGCTCAGCTACTGAGCCTCTCCAGAGTTCTAATTTTAATGAGATACCTGGTGAAAAATTTACTTTAAATTGGTAGCAACTACAAATGTTAATTTCTTTGTTAATTTTTTTGTACCGAAATAAGATAATAATTCCTTAAATTTTATCACAGTAACAGTTATCAAATATGTCACCTGATGCACATACCTTGCCTTGGGTGACAGCTTGATTGCCTCAATGACCCTCAGAGCTATACCTGCGAGCTCATCGCTCCTGGCAGGTACTACCAAGCCGGACAGGACTGTTCGGAAAGAGACAGACAAAAGGTGCACCCCCCTCCCCGGAACATGGGGTTGTGCGATAGGCTAACAACCTGTCCACGGAAAACAAATAGTGTTATAGAAACCAGAGCGTAAGCACAAACACTAAACATTGTCAGAGGCGAGAGTAGATCTCCACAAAGGAGATGTATGAAGCTGTGCAGGGAAACTCAAACGAATCCTGTGAGGCCGACCACTCTACTTAAACCAATGAAAAAGAAACACTTCCTTATTCAGAAGGCAACATTTAACTTGGAAACATGGAATGTCGAATTTACTAGAACCAGGTAGATGTGCACAAGTTGCCAAGGAAATGGCCAACTACAAACTACAGATCCTGGGAATGAGTGAAGTTCGATGGAACACATTTGGTGTAAACAAAACTGCAATCAGGAGAAACCCTTCTCTTCTCTGGAAAGGAAAAAGAAGAGGACTTACATGAAAATGGTGTAGCACTACTACTAAACAAGGAAGCTTTCAAAAGTCTTTTAGAATGGGAACCAGTTTCAGAACGAATTATTAGAGCCAAAACAAGGCTGTCCTACTGTATGGTTCTGAAACATGGAGAACAACTGAAGCGACAACAAAAAAAAGTACAAACCTTCATCAACAGATGCCCGAGAAATATCCTAAAAATACTCTGGTATGACAAAGAAGAAAACACCAAACTGTGGGAGATGAGTGGGCATAAAAATATAGAGGTGCAGATCTTTGAGAGGAAGTGGAGATGGATTGGTCACACCCTTAGAAAAGATAACAGCAACAGAGCTAGACAGGCCTTAGAGTGGAACCTTCAGGGAACAAGACGTAGAGGAAGACCAAAAAGAACATGGCGACGCAGTATACTAGAGGGAGCCGAGAGGACTGGAAAGAGCTGGGAAGCCATCAAAAAACTAGCAAGAGACCGTGGAGAGTGGCATGTTCTTCTCGAGGCCCTCTGTTCCATGAGGAACCCAAAGGAATGATGATGATGATGATGATGAACAGTTAACAAATGACGTCCTGTGCTAAAAATGTCAGGTATTAACTTATATGTTATATCTTATCTTCTATGATACAGAAGTTACTTCAAAAAAGAAGATGATTACGTCCTACGCGTCATGCATTTAGTCATGTATATTAACCAATGACCTAAATTCTGCCAAGTCACTGGTTATCCTGACTGGCTCAGGCAACCCATTCCATGCTGTAAAAGCGAAAGGGAAGAAGGAGCATTTACTTCACTGTGATTTATTTCACCATGTTTTATTTCCCCTGTGCTTTACACTTCATTGTCCTATATTATTAGGACTTGTGTCCTAGGCCAGCGGTTCTCAACCTTTTAAGCACGCCGACTCCTTTTTACAATCTTCCACTCTGCCGCGAGCCCACCTCACACACACACGCACATACAGCAATAGAAGAATAGACAATAACAATCCATATTTTTGATTGTCTTAGGCGACCCCTGGCAAATCGTCAATCGACCCCCAAGGGGGTCGCGATTCACAGGTTGAGAACCCCTGTCCTAGGCTAACTTCTAGTCTGCGTCGTGTTTAGTTTGAAAGATCAAATCAACACATTTCTATCGTTCTTTGTTCCTTTTATGACTTGGTCTCTAAACCACAAGACAATCAAATAACCTTAAGTCTTGAGTGTTGAGTTGTCAACAAACTACCTTGATGTATGCAGAATCTGTTGTAACAATATATCCCGAAAACACCACAATAGCAGGTCTTGCAGTCGTCAGATGACATCACTTCACCATTATTGTAACTCTGTTTATCACAAAAATTATAAATAAATAAATAGATAAATATATATATATATGTATATATATATATATATATATATATATATATATATATATATATATATATATATATATATATATATATATATACAGAGAGAGAGAGAGAGAGAGACATTTAGATATGTATTTAGACAAGAAGACCCTTAGCTATTTGAGATATTGGACCCATTCTAAGTTCGTATTATAAATATATATATATCAGGGGTGTATCGATTCTGCTATAACAGAGTAGTATTATAATCGATATAACCAATCACGATAAGGATTTTCACGCACCAATGCATATAGATAGATTTGGCAAAGAAGAAAGGATCAAATGAAACGAAACTGATCCAGAGTGTTTTCAACCAAAGTTCTTAATGAACATATTTTGTTTCTAAATATAGAGATAGTTCATTTTTAGCGCGTGATTTTACAATGGTAATAAGGAAAATACAAAAAATCATTAAAAAAACAAGGCCTATCTAAGGGAATTTACTCCGCACTTACATCTATATCTTTCAAAATTAAAAGTAAACGTAATATTCCCTTATTCGATATCAAACGAAATAATTAATTACCAACAAATAATTGACTAATTGGTTAATTTTTTAATTGATTCATGTTTTGTTAGGTACAATAAAATAATTGCTTCAAGTTTCAACTTGGTCAGAGATTGTGTGTAGGAGAAACAGCGACATCAATGGGGACAAAACCCTACATATTGTATTCAGCCGTATCTGTGAAAACGGAAAGATTAATTTCCCTTGTTGGTATCAAAACAAAATCATAAATTGCCAGTAATTAATTCAATATTCAGTTGTGTTTTTTTTTCTTGATTGTGTCCTTGTCTATGTCAATAATTAATTGTGCAAAGTTTCAACCTGATCCGAAAATGGGTGAGGGAGAACTAACGTGTACAGGCTTTTTTACCAGACAGACAGAGAGAGTTGGTATAGACTTTGTAAACATAATAATAATAATAATAATTTCTCAAGATCTATTAACAAACCTAATGAGGCTTAAGGTCTTCATACATTTCTTTGTAATGAAAAAAATACTATTAATATATAAATATATACATATAATAAACCTACTGGTCTAGCAGGATTTCCGATATGAATGTTCGTTGTCATTTAACCCTGCTGCAGTAAACCTGTTATCTTTCAATGTATTTATGCGTGGCGGTTTTCTTGTTTAAGAAAAAATTCAGCGTTTTAAGTCTATAAACGTTGTGGAAATATAAGAAAATTTAAATCCCTAATGACGAAAAACAAATCGCCCGTTACAGAGCGCGATACAAGCTGTACCGTCAAAGAAGTTGAATGGATAAAGCATCGCTAGGTGTATATTAGCCAAATGTGATACACCCACACACAATCTGTTACCACTTCACAAAAGTAAAAAGCATATTCAGATCATAAGGAATTGTCAACTCTTCAAAACACCAAATTTATACTCAATTTATCAGTTGTGAGGCAATGCAGTAATTAGCCCACTAATGACTAGTCCAAAACGAGTCGATAAAAGGGTATCTAAATTGACCGCCTGCGGACAATGGTTATGCTTGCCCTGGATGTGGAAAAATATGTAGGTTACAGCTGGGACTGCGCATCCACGGGAAATGCTGCATTCCTCACTGATCTTCGGACTCGAAGACTTGCCTTATTATTAGACTTTCACTTTGATGTCGACACAAAAGGGCAGTGGCGTAGCTAAGGATTTGGTGGCCCGGAGGGCTTATGACATCATAAGAGATGAGATAATGGCCAAATATTTAATATATAAACAACTTTGGGGGCCTGCCTCAAGTGGGGGCCCGGGAGGATTTTTTTAATTTGGACCCCCACCACCAACCTAGCTGCGCAAATTGCTGAAGGGTGTCACCTGAGATGAACTCCGATTGGAACAGTGCAGGAATGACTAATCCTCCCGTTGTGCTCTGGAAAGAAACTGGACCGTCTGGCGTAATGTCTCGTAGTGATCGTTGACATGTCCCCATTAGTTCTCGGTGCTGAGGATACTCGTATTAGATATACGACACTGTTTCAACGCTCTCTCAACAGAGATAGCATCGGGAGTCATAGTTCGAGCGAAACCGGGCAAAGTAAGCCCCACAGGACAATGTTCCGTCCTACACAATGATTGAATAATTATAGTTTTGACTCCAATGCCTAACTAATATCGATAAGGATAGTTGCGGATCGCTCCTTTAAAGCAACCGCTCTGTGATTTTAGCGTCCATTCAGCATGGTCATCTCTGTGAGTTTAGTGTCCATTAAGCATGGTCATCTCTGTGAGTTTAGCGTCCATTCAGCATGGTCATCTCTGTAAGTTTAGTGTCCATTAAGCATGGTCATCTCTGTGATTTTAGCGTCCATTCAGCATGGTCATCTCTGTGAGTTTAGTGTCCATTAAGCATGGTCATCTCTGTGAGTTTAGCGTCCATTCAGCATGGTCATCTCTGTGAGTTTAGTGTCCATTAAGCATGGTCATCTCTGTGATTTTAGCGTCCATTCAGCATGGTCATCTCTGTGAGTTTAGTGTCCATTCAGCATGGTCATCTCTGTGAGTTTAGTGTCCATTCAGCATGGTCATCTCTGTGAGTTTAGCGTCCATTGAGCATGCGGTGAAGCAGCATGGACCATAGAACTTGTCGGATTCTTTCCGGTGAGGTAGTCTATTAGACACCTATACCCAGCTTACTGGTAGTGGCATTAAGAGTTGACAGAGAAAATCTGCCTGAAGGAGATAACGCCAGGCTCAAAACGGCAGTAACGAGAAGAGACTACAACAAACTCACTACGCTAGTGAGAGAGACAGTTGCAGAAGAATCGCTGACCAAGCGGCATATTTCTGTGCCAGCCTAGATCTAGCGGAAGAATCTGACCGATGGGGGGGGGGTCCGTAGGTCGCGACATATCTACAAACTAGAAACGGGCCCATAATAATTGACATCAAAAGGGCAGAGGCACTGAACAAATTTTTCGCTGGTGTCTCTAAAACAAGCAAGAAAACCCACATGTTGATGGCTCTAGATAGCATCAGGATAGCTCAAAGAAAAACGCAGTTAAGCCAACAGCGAGGCAGAGACCAATATTTTCAGTACGGCTAGATTACCTTGAGGGAGGTAGCAAACGCTTTAAGGAAAAGCAGATGACACAAGGCTCCGGGGCCGGATAGATAAAACAACGAGCTGCTGAAAAACGTGTGGCTAAGGGGGCCACGAAACCCATTTTCAATTTCTACTTTTATTTTCGCTGCTAAATTTTGTAAAAGTGTGAAGGGAACATTTTCAAAGTTTGACATAGATCTCAATCCAATCCACTAGATCAGTAATAACCAAGCTAATCGAATATAAAATACTGTGAGAACGGGTTAACTCGATTTGTTACTCGATCTATCATAGAAATGCAATTCGACACTTCCAGCTGTGGGAGGGACATTAAACATGATGTAAGGAACATTATGCAAAGTTTTATCAACATTTGTCAACGGTTTTAATCTCTAAGTGGGACATACATACATACATACATACGTTCATACATACTGTTACGTTTTCTGTTTATTTAATTATGGTTAATTCTTCTATTAGTTGTTGATTAAACGGATTTTTATCACACGCCGGAGATTGTATTAACAAACTTGAAAACTCAATGAAATAAAGAAACATCTCTGTATTCTCTCAAAAACCTCTTTACCAATACTTCTTCAACATTCATATATAATTAACTCCTCAATTCAATAACAACTTGACTTTATTCTTTATAAAATAAAACTTGATACCACAACAACTTTCACTAGTAAAACTTCAACTTCATACTAACGTAACATCAACTAATGTAACTTCATACTAACACAAGACTTGTTACTCTACAAAACCTCTACTATGCGAGGACCATCTCTATACTAAAACCATTGCTATGCGAGGACCCCGTCTAACTGACTTTCCCTTAATTTATACCTTTCTTAATCGTACATTCCAGAATCATAGAAACTTCTCAAATAATTATTTTAGTAATTTTGACCTTCTAGAAGCTGACGTATGCTATTTTTTTTCCCTTAAACTCTTTCTTTGATTTGATGCCTAAAATTAACTTGTTTACGCTGGACAGCACTGGCTTAACCTCGAGCTTCTAGAAACTGGTCGAAATAGGTCACAGACTCGACTCGTGAAACATACATACATACATACATACATACATACATACATACATACATACATACATACATACATACACACATACATACATACATACACACACACATACATTCATACACAAATACATATACAAATACACACATACATACATACATACATAAACACATACATACATACATACATACATACATTTACACATACATACATACATACACATACATACATACATACATACATACATACATACATACATACATACATACATACATACATACACACATACATACATACATACATACATACATACATACATACATACACACATACATACATACATAAATACATACACACATACTTACATACACACATACATACATACATACACATATACACACACATACATACATAAATACATACATAAATACATACATACACACATACATACATACATACATACATACATACATACATACATACATACATATATACATACATACACACATACATACACACACACATACACACATACATACATACACATACAAAATGTTTGTATACCTTTCCTTTATAAAGGCATGTCTTTTGTCCCATTGTGATTTCGATGCACAGAAATAAAACAAGGCAGAGTTGGTTCATCTTGTTATAAAAACCTAGGTGGGACGAAATATAATGTTGAATGTATAACAATTCAAATAATAATTTTTACCCAGCTTAAATGACAAAAGTTATGCATTTAAGAATAACTCATTTTACTTTATTTATTTTGCTGAAAGTTTATTTATAAATTGATAATGACGTAGAGATACCATTCTCATGTTGCTACATTGAACAGTAAATGTATAATTCGAATTAAAAATGATACAATCCATTGGCACTTCTAGAAGTTTTGGTTTAAAACTATAATTAGGGAAGACAATCGTGTTTCAGGTCTGAAAATAATTGTATATGAAGCTTAGTGTGTGACCTGGTTTTGTACATTTTTCTTAGGAACGTTATGTTTCATAAGTCAGCCAATAATTTCTATTCAGCCCCAATAATCAGTGTGAATCGACATCCATTGAAGATGGTGGACCATGTTACACATCTGGGAATCAAAGTATCCAATAACTTTTAAGAAAAGTTGACGTCTGGCTAGAGCCAATGCTGTTTTGGAACGTCTTCAATGCAGTGGACTAAATCGCTTCGCCTGCCTTCACATACCAAACTCTATAAAAGTCACTTGGTACTACACAAAAAGGAATTAAGACTTCTTGAACGCTTTAACTAAAGATGTCTGCGCTCCATTATGAGCATACAATGGCAAGACCACACCGCAATTAGTGACAGACTATTTTTACTGTACACTATTAGTATTGAGATGAGGACAATCCATATGATACTGATATATACAGCATATACACAGCATAAATATATTCTATATTGCAAATACAACCAACTTGTTTCTTGAAATGATAAGGTACACAGATTTAGATTAAAGCATTGAGGATCGCCACCGAAAGAGAAACATATATTTGAAAAATAATATTTTTTTAAAAAAAGCTCATTTGTAAGTGATCCACTGTTGTTCGTTACAATATCAATAACAAGTTTTAATCATGTAGATATTTAATTGATTCTGTTACCAAGCTGAATATTTCTACAAATAAATGGTGGTGGGGGGGGGGAGAAATAATTTAAAAAATTGGTTAAAATAAAAAAACAATTAGTAGGCATATACATTAAATAAAATTTTGGCTTTTATATAGCGCTACTTTCATTGTTATAAACATGCTCAGAGCGCTACGATCCAATCTCATTTGTGGACAGGTGGGGGAAGGGCTATCTGGGAGAAGGTTTTTTTTTAGTGCTGCCTTTAGGCCAGGGGTTCTCAACCTGTGGGTCGCGATCCGAGGTGTCGATTGACGATTTGTCAGGGGTCGCCTAAGACCATCGAAAATATGGATTGTATTTTGTGTATTCTTCTATTGCTGTGTGTGTGTGGGGGGGGGAGTAAAAAGGGATCGCCGAGCTTAAAAGGTTGAGAACCGCTGCATTAGGCGCTCAGGAAACACAACTCTGCTCCAGCCGAACCTCTGCTGTTCGAACCTCGAGCCCCCCCTCCATAGGTAGCCAAGACAAGCCCCAAGCCAAGCCAAGCCAAGCCAAGTTCAAGCGTACTTAGCCTCTCGTCCACGCATCTGACATAAAATGTTGAAACCGAATTTACAACGTCGATCCTAAAGGTTTTTTGTTTTTTTTACACTCCATTCAAAAAATTGATGGCTCAGCATCTTTGGTGAAACATCTGAGAGACTGTCAAAAGGTCTGAAAGTGCATGTGTGCATGTATGTGTCGGAAGCGCTTTATAAAGCGGGTATTTCCGAATCCAATCATTTGTTGTCCTAGAGATAACAATGCGTAATTTATATCAAAAACAAAAAAAAGTGTGGGGGGGGGGTCCCAGAAATAAAAAAAGAGAGAGAATGAGACAGAAGAGAGCGTGTTGTTTCGTTTCAAGTTTAATGATACAATAATTTATGGGCTTAAAAGTATGTCAGAGGAATCGTGAAAATAAAAAAAGAAAATAAGGGTAATGTTACTTCCATAATAAACAATATAACGAAATAACGGGCGTAGCCGGTGTGTACTGCTAGTAATTGTGCACAATGAATCTT
Source organism: Biomphalaria sudanica (assembly GCA_036873155.1). NCBI lineage: Eukaryota > Metazoa > Mollusca > Gastropoda > Planorbidae > Biomphalaria > Biomphalaria sudanica. The sequence goes on along the minus strand of JAZGLO010001116.1, from coordinate 543,531 downwards.
ATTAATGTTTATGATTATTAAATTGGATATTAAAAATGTAATTTAATGTTTAGCACAAACTTTCTTACTTTCACTAGAGCTATTAACCCTTAAACAGTAACATCCTACCTACTTAGCTTAGTTGTCTTATCCAACTTTTCATTTCACTTTGTTTTTTTAAAACATTGCAAAAGAAATGTATTTTTTGTGTTCTAATCAATAGATCGAGTTAGGAGAGAGGCCTCTTAATTAGCATGTTTCACTTGGTCGATAGAATGTTGACAGTGTTGACTTACACAGATGTTCAACTAGAAAGAACGTCAGGTTGACTGTAACCTAGTGCCTAGATGCTGTTCTCACCTATTCAATAGGGAGCTTTTTTTTTAATGCCATCTAGCATTTAACGAGGAAGTGAATGAGTATGGTAAGGTATGCATATTTTCAATTTTAGCGACCTCCGTCAAGGCAAAAGCCGATATTAGTTTTGCGTAGTCTGTCTATCCGTTTGATACGTTTATAGAGTAATAATAATAATAATCTTTATTTTTCATATGGGAATGATAACTATTAAAAAAAATATATACATTCACACATGACTCACTCATAAACTTCATGTGAAAAGTATATATATCAGATTTTACATTATATTTACAAGTGCTAGCAGTTATAACATATTAATTTCAAGAAGGACTAATTTACAGCAGAATGTTTACGTTGTACATTTTTAAACATTCCTTTACTATAGCGTATCCTCCATGCTTATGGCAAGTTCAGTCCGTTAGGGTTCATATACTTTTGTGGACCAGTAGGTGGAGGGGGGATCTGGGAGAAGTTTTCTGTGCTGCGTGAAATCGCTCAGCAAACACAACTCTGATCGACTCGGGATTTGAGCTCAAGCCTCTTGCTAGTTCATTGCACTCGGCCACACATCTAAAATTAACAATTGTTGTATTAATTAATATTTATATTTATATCTATATCTATCTATCTATCTATCTATATTTATATATATATATATATATATATATATTGCCAGGTGACCAAGCCTCGCTCGGTTGAATAATTTCTTAAGAAGGATATATACCCGAAATGATATTGGAAATAGTTTTGTAATTACAAAAATGAACCATCGGGTAAAGACTACCAGTCTGAAGAGTTTCTTTTCTGTCCTATTAATTCTATCTTTATATGTGCATGGCGATTAAATGGTCCTCCTACAGTCTAGAAAAAAACACAGCTCACGTCGTGTCGTTTTGCTTTGTATGTGATGTATAAACTATTGGACTTTATTGGCTTATAAGAAAGTCTTTGCAGTGTAACTTCTCAAATGATTAAGTTCAGACAATTAATATTGCAATTAATATATTCGTTATGGCTTTAGTATGAAACATCAAGTAGCGCAAAATATCTACTTATATGGTAAAAAAACATGCACTTTGTAGCAAAGTAAAATGGCGCATTCTTTTCCAAAGAGATTTAAAAACATTGCATTTCCATTGGGCCTCTCTGTTACCTTTCAGATCACTAAAAAAGATTTCCTTTGGCATATGTTCGTCCCCAATATAGGATACAGGATACGTGCCCTGCCCAGCGTGACTGTCAGACTCTAATAAGCTCATGCCGGGGTTTTACCGAGGTTTTTAGTTAAACCAAAAGAGGCGGCAGCGTACGCAAATTCGTTGACCTCGACCTAGATATCATGTTCAGAGCAAGTAAGGTATAGAGAAGCTAATATGACCCTTTCCTTTGTTTTGGTATGGGACAGTACACTTTGTAGCTTGTATAATTCACCAGCAAATAATAACAAAGTAAAAGCTACCTACACGGCTCTACGCAATTTAAGTGTAAACAATTAATAAAACACTTAAAACACAATAACTAATCATACTTCGTAAATTTAATTTCATTATTTCTCTTCCAAAGTTCCATAATAAATCAATCTACAATAAGATGGTTCGCAAATGTTTAATTAATTATGTCTATTGATTTATTTAAACTTGTTTTTGTTTACAAAGCAATGTCATAGTGTACTGTTGTAAGTCTAGTGACGTAAGCGGTGTCAAGCTTTTTTTCCCTTTGACGTCATGGGAAATTTTCATTAATAAAACATTCTAGCCAAAATTAAGTTTTTCGATAAGGAAAAATGTTCACCTGGTAGCCAATGGGTTGAGAATTCGTTTCTCATTTATATACATTTTTTTGTTTGTACTTCATGTTTGTACTTCATGTTTGTACTTTGAGCTATCGGTTTAACTAAATTTATAAATTTTACGCTTTGTTGAAAAAATTAATTTTAAAAACAATCAAAAGACAAACAAAAATCCTTTTTTTTTAAATAAAGCCTAAAAAACAAGAACAATATCTCTTAAGAATGTAGAGTTTTTTTCCCTTTTTTCGATGTCAACCATATTAATTAATTTCCTATTATTTAATTGAGCAATTAGTTCTTTTTCTTTAAATTGATTGAATAAAAAAAAATTAAAATAAAAAAAAATTGAATAGGTGCGTTAGAATTAACTCTTTTAATTATCTAAATTTAAGGAAAAGAAACCCTACATATTTAGCTCTGCCTGTGAATACTGAAGGATTAATTTCCGCTGTTGTTATCCAACAAAATAATAATTAGCAGTAATTATTAATAAATAATAGGGGAAAAAATTATTGATTCAAGTCTTTTCCACGCCAATGAATAATTGTGCAAAGTTTAAAATTCAAACATTTACAAACTTTGTACCAGACAGAGAGACAGACAGTTGATATAAAAGAGCTAAATATGAAAACGTCAGTTTTGAGAATTAGCCACTAATGAAGTGAACTAAAACTATCATATTCCCAACTGTGGTACAAGCTGAAGTAGTGGGGGGATGAATGTGTTGTTTTTTTTCAAACACCCTAAACCCAGTAAACACCCTAACCCTAACTCTGTGTATAAATACACACACCCACACGCAATAATTAAATAAATAAACACATTTACATATGTATATGTATATAGGTGTGTGTGTGTATGATTGTATGTCGACCACCGGCGGACAATGGTCATGCTTGCCCTGGATGTGGCAAAATATGTAGGTCACAGCTGAGGCTACGTTGCCACAGGAAATACTGCATTCCTCATCAATCTTCGGGCACGTGGATGCATTATTACTATTATTATTAGTAGTATTATTATTATTATTTGTTAGATAGCTAGTTTAGTTAGTTGGGTTGCGCACTTTATTAGACTGACGGCGAACATACATTTTATAGTGACGACATAGACTTTGGGTTAGAGATTAGAATAGACTTTTATTAATCAGTTACTGCTAGAGAGGGGATAACGTCATTATTAGTGACAGACTAGACTGTGGCCCATTCTGTAATAAATGTTTGTTTGAAGTTCACCTTGAGTCAACTTGGTCATTGAGTCTGTGTTGCTGTTAGTACCTTATCTATATTTGTGACGTGTGCATGATTTGAAGAATTTGCGATCAAACAAGATACTCACGCACTTAGTGTAATTAAGCATCCTCTAGAAATACTTCAGCGACATTTAACATACACATGCATCCGTTACATATTACTATAATTATTATTATCATCATTATTATTATTATTATTATAAAAGAACGAGTATTCATTCTCTGGCGAAGCCAGGGTCGAGTTTCGTTAAAGGGAAACAAAATTCATCGTCGTCCCTTTATCAGTTTCCACCGAGGAATTTTCTGGTGATGTGGCAGGTCTGCAGTAGTTCCGCCTTCTGACAGGCAACGAGAATATTCCTAGGAATGCCAAGGGCCTTGAAGGTATCTGTGAGGTCAGTTGTTATTATTCCCTCGGTTGATATGACAATGGGGTATATTGTTATTTTAGATAATTTCCATAAACGCTTAATGTCCAAGCCAATGTTCCCATATTTTCGTTGTTTTTCCAGCTCAGTTTTTTTTTTAAATTATGAGATAGTGGTACGGCGATGTCAATAATGGTTGAGGCCTTTTCTTTTTTATCGATGAGCAGCAAATCAGGGCGATTAAAATCTACCGTTTTGTCAGTCAAAATAGGCCTATCCCAGTACAGTAGATGATCCGTAGACTCGAGAACCTCTTGTGGTCCGTATTTGTAATATGGAGGAGTATCCTTACCGATCAAATTGTGTGTCAAAGCCAAATGCTGGTGTATTAGCTTTGCAACTTGGCTATGGCGACCTAGGTAGGCAGATTACGATAGGGCTGAACATCCCGCCATTATGTGTTCAATTGACTCACCCACATTTCCACATTTTCGGCATTTGTCAACAATATTATTATTATTATTATTGTATGATAATAGTAACATAACAAGGTATCGTCTTCAAGTCAGGAAAAAGATGATGCAATGTTACAAGTAAATACTCGTCCCCATGACGCCCTGCCTACTATGTAACATACGACGCAGAAAGGCGAGCCGGATTTACATCGTCTGCTGGTCTTTAAGAGGCTTCGATGAGATCATACACTTTGAACTTATACTTAATTACATTTCTAAAAATATATACTTAGCCAAGCTAAACTCCTAATAAAATATGTTAATGAAGTATGTACTCAAGAGTTTAGGGCGTGGTTTATTTTGGTTTTCCATTTAAGCGCGCTTTCTACTTCCTTATTGTTTGTCGTTTATCCGGACTTCCTATTAAATGGAGTGTGTTTGAATGGCATATGTAGGCTACTGCACACTGTAGATTTTGGCAGATCAAAGATGAGGCTCCTAATATTAACAACGCTTGTAGTCGCTACATATGCAGGTATGTTGCTTTGAAAGCCTTTGTTTTCACTGTTGCCTTAAGTTTCTTTAATACATCTCTGATTGCTTTTTTTATATAAATACAACAGCAACATCTTCGGCATGTTACGTCTTGTTGGTATATGCTTCTCCTTGTGCAACTTCTCATGTGACTTAAGAGCCTGATCCTTGATACACAACTGCGGTCACAGCTTGGGCAACTGTAACCACAATCTGCATATTGCCAATTAAATTCACTTTCTTGCTACCATGTTAAACGAATCACAAGTGATCAAACAATCACTCCGCGACTTTGTAATATTGAATAAGGACGATCCGGGCAGTAAGGGTTAACCTCTCTACAAGACTGATAAGATTTAAGCTTGCTTTGTTCTGAGCAATGTGCATACGTTTAATCATTAATGGTATCGTCACTAAGCAACTAAACAGTGACGATGTTAACTATTACATGGCTTTGCGAAGTCAATGTTCCTGAGTTCGAGCTCTTGTGTCTCTGGTTCAAGACATTTATTTTAAAGAGGAGCTGGGGAGGGGGGGTATATTGTGCGTTTATATAAACACTATAACCCTAATATCTTCGAACCGAGGAACATGGGTTCGAATCTTGATTAAAAACTGGGATTTTTAATTTCGGGATCCTTAGGGCGCCTCTGAGTCCACCAAACTCTAAAAAGTACCTGACGGTTAATCATTGTGCTGTCCTCATCACTCCCTTGTTAACCGTGAACATCAGAATCAGATAAACTTTGCGTTGTTCGAACCGTTATCAGATTTGTGGAATGTGGATATTTTATTTAGTATGGACACTGTTTTATCGAAATTGTAATTAAATTATTGAATGTTCATAAAGAATAACCAAGATTGTATGAAGTTAAGAATTAGATTTGATTTCTCTACATTTGTCGTGACGGCGGTTCCTTCCTCAAACCTTTCTCTTCCCTTTCCCTGCTGTCCCACCTTTTGTTACTATTACAATTATACGCTAATTCAAAGTTGAGACCTAAACTATAAATTCTAATTTTTTTATTTGTTAATATAGTTTGTGTCTAGCTGAAAAGAAATAATAATCTCCCTTTATCTACTAGGTCTCGCTGATAAGAGAGAGAAAAAGAGCATCCCGAAACCAGCTCCAAGGACGTGCTACGGTGATGTGAACGCTCTAAATCCTACAGGCAGAAAGAAGGGAGGTAAATACTGTGTAGTACATAAAACTGTTCACCTTCACCCGTACAATTTCACCTATCCCTTAGTTTATTACAACGTTGGGGCACCACACGTGATCTGTCGAAGGTTCCACACCATGACGCTATTGATTTTCATAAAATCTTTATTTTCTGAGCTTGATTTCCGTCTTAAATTAAATTAGCAAGTATTCTAGATTTAGTCCAATGCTGGCCGGATATTACCCGCAGCAAGCGGGCCTTGATTTCTGTCTCATTGAAGTTCTTGTTGGATTTCGAGATATTTCAAACATGGCGAATATTCCGTTCACATTTTTTTTTCCTTTTTATTAGGGGCATACACCCATACATATATGCAGATGTTATGTATAAATTAACATAACTTTTGTTTTTATTGAAGAGGACATATAAAAATATATGAGTCAATGTATCTGGCTCATTGTATGTAACTCGTTGTATCTGACTCCATTTATATGACTTTATGCTTACGTTTCAAAGTTTATTATCCCATCTTTAGGTTTCAATATGTATGACTTAATGCTCATGAATCAGTGTTTATAACTTTATGTGTAGGACTTAATAATTATAACTCAATGTTCTTGATTCATTTGGTTAACTAACTGAACTTGCTGATTTTATGTAATTGTTCCACGAATATACTTACTTTGACCACGGGTGAATCTGACCATCTGACTCGGTCGAATGTTTTTGTTTCATTGTTGTTGTAAACTAATAATTGAATATTAACCAATTTAAGTGACAATTTATTTTTTAAATATTAAACTACTTTAATTTAACAGACGTTATTGTTTGTTTTTTCCATCTGTTAAGTAGAACCTTTAAAAATGTATAAGCAACTGGCAAAGTGCGAAATGTAGACATTCTATAGGATACCTGGCGTTTTTAGGCAAAGTACGAAATAATTCTCCATTTCCTACTATTGTTTTGAATGAGTAGGCATTGTATAGAATGACTAGTTCTGCTTCAGGCAAAGTAGACAATGTCTTATTTAAAAAGATTGTTTTTAGAAATTGTATATAAATGAGTAATAAAAAATTTATGAATCTTAGATCAAAAAACAATGGAACATTTCTTTACCCCGCTCCTCCCCTTATTCCCCGAGAAAGAAACCTGCCTTTTCACCTGCCTGGGTGGACCACTTCGGAGGCCGATTTTGAGTTTGTGTTTTCACACAAACTCTCTTTGTAACCTTGTTTAAACTTATCTTTTTGACATGAACTCTTCTTACTATAATTAAAAAGTATTTTTAAAAATTGCGTTGTACATGCAACGAGAATAAATTTCTGGAATCGATTCTATTTAACCCACCCGGTTCCATTACGATAATATTGTGTTCGATTCGATCAGATCCAATCCAATAGAATGAGAATTTAAAGACCACCATCAGTTTCATAAAGTAGGAATTAATTTTAATTAAATTTTTTATTTCAAATGTTGTTGTTTTCTTATTAAGGTGTAGCAGCGTCAAACAGAACGATTCAAGCAGATCTGGCTTCTCTAACCAAATACCGAGAATGCTTTCAAAAAGTAGCTGATAAGTTTTGTAAGTTGTCAAAAGGCATTTATATATAATTATCTTGGTCATACTGTCAGCATCTCCAGTCGCCATTGTTACATGATCATTGTTTATATCTTCACCTGTCCTTTGGTCTGTCGATCGACTTTCTTCATTCCTCTATGTGTTTTACTTTGACTAGAATCTGTTTTAGTAAATGTTCCGTCCAGAGGCGTAGGTAGGTAGGGAGGGGTGTCCAAATTTGAAAATCCCCCGGGTCCCCTTTGAGGGAGACTCAAACGAATGTCTGAAATTTGTTTTTACATTAAATATTACGCCATTATGTCATGTCATATTGTCAAATGTCTAAATACAGGGTCCCTTGTCAAGCAACCCCCCCCCTTGAATCCCTAGCTACGCCACCGGTTCATTCTTTTACGTTTTATTTGTCTTCTGTCTGTCTCTATTGTTCGTTTTCTGTCTGTCTCTATTGTTCGTTTTCTGTCTGTCTCTATTGTTCGTTTTCTCTGTCTGTCTCTATTGTTCGTTTTCTCTGTTTGTCTCTATTGTTCGTTTTCTCTGTCTGTCTCTATTGTTTGTTTCTCTGGCAGTCTCTTTCGTTCGTTTCTCTGTCTGTCTCTATTGTTCGTTTTGTCTGTCCGTCTCTATTGCTCGTTTTGTCTGTCTGTCTCTATTGTTCGTTTCTCTGTCTGTCTCTATTGTTCGTTTCTCTGTCTGTCTCTATTGTTCGTTTTGTCTGTCCGTCTCTATTGCTCGTTTTGTCTGTCTGTCTCTATTGTTCGTTTCTCTGTCTGTCTCTATTGTTCGTTTCTCTGTCTGTCTCTATTGCTCGTTTTGTCTGTCTGTCTCTATTGTTCGTTTCTCTGTCTGTCTCTATTGTTCGTTTCTCTGTCTGTCTCTATTGTTCGTTTTCTCTGTCTGTCTCTATTGTTCGTTTTCTCTGTCTGTCTATATTGATCGTTTCCTTTACACTTTGCAGGAATGTCTCTTTGAGCCCTAAGGACCTCACGATATAACCATACAGCTTGCTTTTGCGTTTTCTGTGGTCAGCAGGTCATCGTGGGTCCCAATCGTCATTAAGATCCTGTTTCGAATTTCCTTCTTTGTGGTTCTGTCTTAGTATGTGATATTTAGGATCCTTCTTAAGCATCTCTATCCCATGGTAGTTAGCGTCCAAGATTAGCAAGCATACAAGAATGGTATTATGACTAAGCGAATGATTAAGTCTGACTTTAATGCCGAGTGCTAGGCCTGATTGTCCAGATTTTCCAGTGCTGCTGTTAACTGTGCTATTCTGGTCAGTAAGTCAGATTAGGTTTCTTCATCTGAAACGATAATGTATAATAATAATAATAATAATTGCTTTTATATAGTGCAACTTTCATGCTTATAGTATACTCAGAGCGCTATAGTCCAATCTCATTTATGGACCAGTGGGGTGGGGGCTATCTGGGAGAAGGTTTTCCGTGCTCAATAAACACAACTCTGCTCGAATCGGGTGTCAAGCCCCCTTCATAGGTAGCCAAGACAAGCCAAGTTTAAGCATACTTAGCCTCTCAACGTCGCTTCCCTCAATAATTCCGAGGTATTGAAAACTAACTGTCACTTTCGCCTCCAATACTGATAACTATTTAAAGCTTTGTTTCCTATAGGTCATTATGTACTTTTTTTAAATTTGGCATTGATTGGCGAAAGTCTTTGTTTATCCTCATTAAGTCAGCTCTTCCTGTGTCCCTGCCAGACCATGTATTGCATCCGCAAATCGCAAGCTAGTAGTTCTTCTTCCGCCAAGGCTTAAAATATCTTCTCAACCTTCAAGAGCATCCTCAACTCAGGAGATGGTGAAAAGTGGTTGTTCAAAGTTCGTTACCATTTCATTCAAACAATTGATTGAGTGTGAAGTGAGTTCTACGGACTTTATTGTTTATAAGAAATGCTAGGCCTAGATTGCAATGATGGTTGAAATGTTGTCTACACCATGGACATTGAACAGACATTCTTTATTGTTATGAAATATTCGGTTTATTTTTCAACTAGACACAATAGAAGATTGTGAGTATCTGACATTGGTTGGATAAAGTAAAGGCCTTTGGGTGTAGTGCTGGCCACATTAAACTTTATGAAGCCCTTGTTAACCGTTAGTATTAGAAAAAATAGATGACCTTTATAACATCTGCACCATAGTTCACAAGGTCTCTCTGTTCCTTTCTCTTTTCCTTTCTCTCTCTCTCTGTCTATCTCTCCCACTGTCTCTCTCTCTCTCATCCCCTTTTTTGACTCTCTGTCTCTTTCTCTGCCTTTCTCTCTCTGTCTTTCTTTCTATCTCTCTCTCTCTCTCTCTGTCTCTATCTATCTCTCACTCTCTCTTACTCTGTCTCTCTGTTTCTGTCTTTCTCTATCTCTGTCTCTATTTCTCTCTCTCCCTCTCTCTCTATTTCTCTCTCCGTCTCTCTCTCTCTCTCCCCCTCTCTTAGCCTAAACAAACGGATTATTTCAAAGAAATGCTAGATCGACGATATAGTCATACCTTGAAGGGTTGGTATATTTTTCAAAATACGTTACCTTGAAATAAACTCACTACAATAGTTTTACTTAGTAAACTTATGTTGCTTACATTGTTTTACATTGTGTATATTTACCAAAATCCATTTTTCATGATTCTTAAATGTACAAGCCAAGTTTAAAGCCCTAGTGCTGCACTATTTCTACAGGTATCCAGGCTTCGATTCTTGGTGCAATAGCTAGCAGAGAATCCAGAGGCGGAGCTCTCCTGTATAAAACTAAAGGCTTTGGAGACAAAGGGAATGCGTGGGGGATTATGCAGGTTGGGCTTCAATTTTTCATAGTTAATAACGTTATAGAATATTTATCAACAGACCCGAACAAGATATTGGTTCCCAACAAAAAAATGACCGCCGAAAAGAAAGTCTCTTTGAAAAGCAAAATGAATGGAGAACTGCGTGTTCTTCAGAGTTTAACTCTTATGCACTGCACAGTTTATTTAAGAGCTGTTTGAAACCTTAAGACATTAAAATGCTTGTTTATTTTGATCCCAATATACTTTGTACAGATCTGAATTGTATTCATACTGATCTAGAGTCAGACCTTCTTCAATTTGTGAAGTCGGCAATATCTATTAGAGGCTATCTACGTAGCAAGCTAAAGATAGATAGATAGATAGATAGATAGATAGATAGATAGATAGATAGATAGATAGATAGATAGATAGATAGATAGAGATTTTAAAGCCTCTATGCACTAAGGCTCCGTACTGGGGTTAATCTCTTACAGTACGGTCAAGGTATCTGGCAGTGTTCTGTAGGGTTCGCTTGTCTCAGTACAAGGCTAGATCCCAGCATGCATCAGTTCTCTCTGTTCCAAGACCAGTCGTAACTTTGGTTGTGTTTCTGGCCACCCTGCAGTCGTAGCGGATGTGTTCTACTGTCTCGTCTTTTGTGTGACAGTGTCGACATCTGGGATCGTGATTCTCTCGGATCCTAGCGAAGTAGGCTTTTATCGAACAGTGTCCCAGTACGAAAACGTACCAAGATTGCTTGATCCATTCTGTCTAGCTGCCACCATTCGTCTTTCATGTTTGATCGTTTGAGAATTTTCCAGACTTCCCGTCTCGTGCTACAATGGTCCCGGCTTTCGCACCACTTTTTTTTTTAAATGACGTCACACATTCTTGCCGCTGTCTAGAACTGTAATATAAAATTTCGTATCTCCCGGGAAAATAAGATCTGACTAAATCCTGACACTCAGAGAATAGATAATTCACATTTCCGCTACGCTACACTCAGTTTGACATGTAAGATAACCTAACAATTGTCTTTTTGTATAGCTTTAATCAGCTCAATCAAACAATGCTTTACATCTTTGCCTCCTAAAGCTATTAGAATTGTTTCATGCTATTTAAACAAATGTAACATAGCAAAGTGTTTAGGGGGAAAAAAATTGTCTATAAGGTGTGTGTGTGTTTGTCTATTTCTTAGTGTGACATCAGATACTCTGGTCTGAATTGTACTTCTGTACCATGGAACAGCTGTGCCCACATTGAAATGATGACTGGACAACTGATCATTCCATTTATGAAGCAGGTACAAACTTTTTTTTTTCTGAAGAATAAAAATATTTGGTCATCATGTAGATCGGTGAACTTTAAGCATTAAATTTATAATAATACACCACACAATTGAAGGATAAGTGTTTTCATTGACGTCTCACACGACACGATGACACAAAGTAGTGCTCTAATCGGCGTCTCACACTACGAAATGACACAAAGTAGTGCTTTCATTGACGTCTCCCACTACGAAATGACACAAAGTAGTGCTTTAATTGACGTCTCAGACTACAAAATGACACAATGTAGTGCTTTAATTGACGTCTCCCACTACGAAATGACACAAAGTAGTGCTTTAATTGACGTCTCAGACTACAAAATGACACAATGTAGTGCTTTAATTGACGTCTCCCACTACGAAATGACACTAAGTAGTGCTTTAATTGACGTCTCCCACTACAAAATGAAACAATGTAGTGCTTTAATTGACTTCCTTCTATGACAAAATGAAGAGTTTTCATTGATGTTCCCCCACCACTAGACCTATATAATAAAGCCTACTGATGATGCGTTAGCATTACGATGTAAAGGTTTTGAATTGTAAAACAAAGTCTCCATTATTGCTCATGTTTTATATAAACAATCGTTAAGCTAGGCTAGCTAAATTCCTGATCTAAAGATATGATGGTATATACCCAAATTGAATTAGTACACTTTTAATTGACACATCATCAACATATAAACAATTTAATAATAATAGCAGCACTATTATTATTATATTGTTTATATTCATATGTATTCAATGAAATAATAGTCATGAAGATATAGTTCAATGTGAACCTGGCCTTACTGATGTTATTGAATGATTATCTAATTGATTTATTCGAACTATCAATGCAACAGTATCGGCAGTCTTTTTTTACCGACGGAGATAAGGTTGTAGTTATTGATAGTTTGTATAGTTCATAGTTTCTGATGTTCTTTCTGAAAATATTGAAACCTGCCTTTTTATCTACCTGAGCGGACCACTTCTGGGGCCGATTATGAGTTTATGTTTCTACACAAACTCTCTTTGTAAACTTGTTATAATTGCTTTTATAAAACGCTTATTTCATGCTAACAGCATGCTAAGTAGCTATGGTCAAATCACTTTTGAATCGGCTCGAGTCTGGATTGGAACTAATTAGCCAAGTAACAGCCTATCGGTTTTGGACACTCAGCCACACATCAGCCACACGCTTAAGATACCGTTAAAGATGTTGTCCGTAATCCTGAAAATAATTGTCAATATCGTTTCTTCATTTCTTTCTTTAAGGTTAAAAAGAAACATCCAAAGTGGCCAGCAGCTAAACAACTACAAGGTAAGTCTATAACTTATCAACTACAAAGCAAGTCTTTGGCTTAACTTAATTAAATAGCTACAAGATAATTCTATGGTTTGAGTTATTTATGAGCAGCATCAGAAGCGTTTTGACTAAAGTTTAATACTTTTAACTTAAAAATACGATTTTTACGCAAACATTTAGCTTGAAAAATATCTTTTCATTTCGTAAAATAATCTTACAGTTTTAGTGTGTTTTTTTTTTAACAATAATTAAGTTAGTTGTCACAGTCTTCAGAACAAAAGACTAGAAAGTAAAGTAGCAGTAGTAAACACTCATTTGGAGGCCCCCCTCAAATAAGGGCCAGGGGAGATTTTCAAATTCTCCCCCCTCCTCCCCCACCCTAGCTACGCCAATGAGAATATATATATATAGATAGATATAACACTAAAACATAACGTACAAACTAATGCAATGATCAGAATGATGCAAAGATAAAGACACGATTGCTAGGTAAATGTGTAGAAGTCCTCTTTCTTTATTAGAGCTTGGAACGGGTTGCTTGAATCAGCCAGGAAAACCACTGCCTTATTAGAGTTTAAGTCTTATGGTCTCAAACAAGGAAATCCTATGCCGAACTGGGAGTTGAACACTTAGTGAGGTTGTGACAGAGCGTCGCATGAGGTTTGCGGGACATGTTCTACGACAAAATGAATTACGCATACCAAGAGTTGCGATGACATGGAAGCCAATACGAGGAAAGCGCAAACAGGGACGTCCTCGCATTACTTGGCGACACACCTTCATGAAGGACGTCAGAACAGTGGACACCAGGTGGGAGGAGGCTTCAGACATTGCCAATGACAGATCTTTATGGAGACAGCTTGCCGCTCAATGCGCCGACGGCGCGGGAGGACCTAAGTCTAAGTAAGTAAGATTAGATTAACACATGGATACTCGTATGACGTAATAATCTTTACTTTTGAAGGGACGTCTGTAACTTATAAAATAAGATAACTTATTTTATTCGTCAGTACATATCTAGTTTCCTAGTTCCCGATCCGCCCTTAAAGGTCAGTGATGTGTGTCAGTGATGTGTGTCAAAAGTTTCCCATTCTAACTGCTAGACTGACATGACAATACTGACTTCATACATTTCAATTAAATACCGGGTTAACTTTCAAAAATTATTTTATAGGTGGCGTTGCAGCGTACAACTTTGGAGTAAAGAATGTTAAGTCTTGGGCAGGCCTTGACAGTGGCTCCACCGGTAATGACTACAGCAATGACGTCGTAGCAAGAGCCAAATGGCTCCACTTGAAAAAGTGGAATTAAAAAGAATCTGTACAATGAAAAAGTGAAATTCAACATTATATGATTAGATATTTTATAAATTATTACTTCTAATTTCTTTGTCAGCATTAGATTTGGCAAAATATGTAGATCATTGCAGGGTCTGTGTAGCCAAGTGGCAAAATATGTAGATCATTGTAGGGTCTGTGTAGCCAAGTGGCAAAATATGTAGATCATTGTAGGGTCTGTGTAGCAGGGTGGCAAAATATGTAGATCATTGTAGGGTCTGTGTAGCAAAGTGGCAAAATATGTAGATCATTGTAGGGTCTGTGTAGCCAAGTTAAACACTGCACTCTTCCTTTCTCCTCAGACTTGAAGACCAGCTTTTATTACTATTCGTTATCAATCCTTGAACAAAATTCTTATTAAATATTGATACAAAATGTATTAGAATTATGTACACTAAATAAAACGTTGTTTTTTTCCATCGCCTTTTAATATTGTTTAGTATTTTCTATTTTTAGTTCATAAATTTCATGTTGAAATGAAAATGTCCGAAAATGAAACATGCAAAGTAGAAATTAGGTGTCTTTTTTCAATTCGTGTAGCCCAAGGTGCAGATGAGATGTGCTGAACAGTGTGTCTGGGGGGGTGTGTATTATAAGGTGAATCATTAAAAAAAAATGTTGACTTAAATAGTGGTAATTAATTAATTTTGTTTGATATCGAAAAGGGAAATGCATCTTACAGTAGTGTGATATATGGATGTAAATGCTGAGTTCTTCCCCTTAGATAACTGGCTACATAAATGTGGGAGAAAGTGGCGATAGTTGTGTAGCCCTTGGGTCACTCTTAATGCTTAAACGAGGGTCACGAACTAAAATCTCAAAGGAAGTTTAGAATTTTTTTAAAGCAGGAATTTGTTTAGTCCACAAAGGCGAATGATAAATTGACATTTACTTCTGAATTCTAAGAGTGACATCATGACATGTCATTGTTCTAGTCATGTCGCCTAGGGAAGGACTAGGTGACATGCTAGCTACTCTGTAAAAGGACTTAGATGTTTTGTGGATAACTTCCTAGTCCCAAATAATAGCTCACGCATCCTTAAAGTCAGGGTATTAACAAATGTTGTCATAATTGTTTTTACAAAGCTTATATCAACTGAATTCGAACTTGTGAGCTAAAACCTTCTCAGGCTTATGCGGTAGCCACTTTACTAGCGTTCTATGGACATGGAAGATTGTACAGTTGTTTCTATTTAATGTTTGTGTTCACTAAGCCTGAGACGGCAGTCTACTATAAAGGGGACTAATTCAGCTTATATCGCCACTTCCGTCAACTGCTGTTATGCTTCCTTGTTTGAGATACAAAATAAAGTAATTTATTAGCAATAGTTAAGTAACTAATTGGTTGTTGTTGTTTTTTATTTATTCTTGTGTTTTCAGGTAAAATAAATAATTGTGCTAGATTGGGTGTCAGAGCCATAATGTGTACAAACTTACTATGAATACCAAACATATACCTTAAAACTAAAGTAACATAAAAACCATGAGAAGCTTACAATAGTGACAGTTTTGTATATTAAATCTGCAATGAATGATAAACACATATCAAGCAGGTATCTCACAAACAAAACCAATTTCAACCGAATTACTAAAAGAACATGGAGCATCGTTCATATACCAATTTTGAAGTTTGTGAAAATTTTGACAATCTTCATTTTCCAGATTATTGGGTTCTCCTGGAGACCAGAATGAAGCAACTGGTGTTTTACTGTGCCTGTTGATCCAAATCCCTTCCGCTTCTTCATCTGTTCCCCCCGTCATCACATTAGAAAAATGGGATCCATTGGAAATAATAAAATTTCGGACAAACTCAAATTCAGCCAAAGAGTCTATTTCGGCTAAGTATCCTTCGTAGAGACTACACATTGCCTGTGCAAAACTTGTGAAATAGAATGTTGCCATCTTAGTAAGCAGATACTTCTTTCCGTTTAGTTCTGATGATTCAATAAAGAATTCGTTCCTGGCAGCTTCGTGTTGGCTGTGGAATAGAGCTAATTCTCCTTTCAAAGACTCATAACTGTCCCTAAGCTTTTTGATTTCAGTAATAACCGCATTGATATCTGGAGACTCAGCCTGAACTAAAGCTGTTGATGAGATATCTACGGGTCGGCCTCTGCTGTTGAACCCATGGGCCTCGCATTTAAATACACCAGTATTGTTTTTGGTTGGGTTTCTAAAGGTCAAGTTCAGATACGAAAAACCATTGCTGTTAATTTGTCCAGAAGTGTCCAATGACGTTTCGTCAATATATTCAATGAGTCCATCTATGGTGTTGACAGAAGCTATTTCTTGGAACTTTGGTTCTTGAGAAGTCTTGGAGTGTAACAGAGACAGGGAGTACAGGCGAGACATTGAAGGAACTGATTCATTCTTTAAAATACATGAGACGTCTAAAGATCTCGTCAGACCCAGAGTAATATTGTTTGCTTCTATTTTGAGAGCACTGCTTTCTATAACAATAACAAAAAGTAAAGAACTAACAGAAGGAATGTTTCTATCTATCTATCTATCTATCTATCTATCTATCTATCTATCTATCTCTACCTTTATCTATCTATATCTATCTTTATCTATCTATATCTATCTATATTTATCTGTCTACCTATCTATCTATATCTATCTATATCTATCTATATTTTTTTATATCTATCTATATCTATCTGTCTATCTATCTATCTATCATTCCATATTATATATATATTATTATTATTATATTATATTATAATATATATTATATATATATAACCGGCAAAGAACAAAATCCGGCATTTCCTACTTTGCCTAGGCATTTTATAGGATTTCTACAACCAGGGGCAGACTGCCTATATGGGCATTCGGGCCAATACCCAGTGGGCCGGTGCCCGATTGGGCCGCTAGGGTCATCGAAAAGACTGGCTAAGTATTATAATCTTCTCTTTGAAAGAAGCACTCTTAGCGTCGTAATTTAAAATACAAAACTAAACACTTCTTGAACTCTATAATATATTCAGATGAACCTATACAGGGACTAACAACAAGGTTCCAAGTCCTTTAGATGACATGTCCAGTCACGTACGAGTACTTATTGGTCCAAAATAGTAGTCAAGTGATCTTGAAAAGGGCCCGCTACGAAGTCCTTTATAAATCACAATTATTATCTTGAACAATTTAGCGAAGCAATGATTAGAATCAAATGTAAATGAAGGAATAAGAAGCAGCCTTTTCTGTATAGTTTCAAAATCATCTAATATATCATTCATATAGCCAACTCATTTCAATACATTTTTAAACTTTACACAAGTATAACAGGTATGATAGATTTGCCATCATATGATAAACAGTTTCGGGGCCGATTGAATAGAAACGCCCTGGCCTATTTTACACCCAGTCCGCCCCTGACTGTAACTGCAACGTGTTAAATGATGATTAATGTATTTTATTAATAATCTAAGTTTCTTACAATAATATTTCTATTTGCCAGTAAACTAAATAATTTAGTCTTGTGGAGTACGTTTTATTTTGACTGTCTAAGTGTGCATGCTTTGTACAATTCTACGAGGTAAAAGTTGATACAAAAGATGTTTGTATGAAAGGCTTCGACTTCAGGTCTTTAATGCAACCATGGTAAATACGACTACAAAGAAGGAATCACTTGACTAGATATTGGCAAAGCTGATAACACGTTATGCTGTGACGGACTTAAAAAAACACTAAGAGCTAAATGATCATAGTAATCAAGGCTTCGGTGCAATTCATTTTTTAGTCTAAAATATTGACACGTATTTCGCCAATGAAATAAAGTACTTAACACAATGATTAATATATAATTAGTAAACATTTGTCATTAAATTACTTTTGTAATCCTAGCTCTTAATGTTCACTTTCTCTCTTTTATTGCCCTTTATGGGTTTGAACGTGTCTGATAAGCCTCAGTGGGTCTATCGTTTTTTTACTCAACAATAAGATAAGTTATAAGATCGAAGGAAAAGTTGGAAATACAATTTTAAAAAAAGCGTACAAATAGAATATGTAAAACTTTTCTTTGTTTTATTGGCAGATTTTTTTAAAAATTAGAGGGAGAGAGGGAGATGCTAATTGAGAGAGAAAGGGAGAGGCTAAATAAGAGAGAAAGGGAGAGGCATATGAGAGAGAGAGAGGGAGAGGCTAAATTAGAGAGACAGAGAGGGAGAGGCTAAATGAGAGAGAGGGAGAGTCTATATGAGAGAGAGAGAGGCTAATTGAGAGAGAAAGGGAGAGAGAGAAAAGGACAAAAAAATAGACAGTTGTGAAGGATAGAAAGAAACACAGGGTAAATAAAATAGAAAAAGTGCGAGAGAAAGAAAGATTTACCTAAATGTGGAAAATGAAGAGATATTAGAGGAAGAAAAGTGTAAGACAAAAGAGAGAAAGGAGATAAAGAATAAGAGAGAAAGAGAGAGAGAGGAGAAAAGAGGTTGAGATAAAATGAAATAATTTAATCTGTTATTCTCTATAATAACTAAAAGCAATTGCTTTGAACAGAAACTTACCAGTTACATAAAATAACAAAATAAAATAATAATTCTTTGCTAAATACATTATTTTCCTATTCGTTCTCATAAATTGTAAATATACAGTCGGACTAGGAGGTTACTGTATGACAATGACACGCAGAAATACTTTTAATTATACAAAGTGTCGATTCTTGTCACAGCTTTAAAAAATATCTTTTTTTTTACCTTTACAGATAAGCCCACATTAAGCAAGGGCGGCCTTAGCTAAATTGTTCAATGCTGCGGGTTTTCTTGTTTTCCTGTTGCCTCCTGTTTAATGCTATGTTCTATAACTTACATGAGTCTACTTACCACATCCTAAGGTCTGCCCTGTTTAATTTTAATGCCTATTTTATTTTTAAAGCGTTTAAATCTGATGGGAATACATTGTACTAACTTTATAGGAAGGCGATTACTCATGAATGTTTATGTTTATAAAGTTGTCAGACGATCAATATAAACATACATGTCAGACTCGGTTTTAAGATCTTAAAAATATTGCCTGCCGAATTCACTGTAGCCGCCTATGTCTTCTCTTTCCTACAAGGTTTACTGTAGCCGCCTATGTCGCCTCTATCACAAGGTCGTAGTAAGTGTCGCTTCTATTATCTGGCTAACACAGGAACAGTTGCCTTTTTGTTTAGCCACCAGAGCAGTAGTGGCCCTAGGAGGTGGCTAGTGGGGCAATCACCCCAGGCCCCACACCTGTGTCCCGCTATCGTAGATTTCCTTGTCACCTTCAGCTTCGCAATCCAGATCAGTTCTCATCAACTAGGACTTGGTACTCAATATTTTGGAAGCCTTTCCGGCATCTATATACCATTTACTATGCAAGCTCTTAACATGACATTTTAGGTTTCAAATACCGTTCAGTTTCGATAGAGACGGCATCTAATGACCTGTCAATTCTACGAGGCTCTCACATTGCTTGGCAAGTAGCCGGACACGACCAATTAACATTATTTATTTTCTAAATCGGATTCGAATAGGAAAACGCGCATTGATCAAGTTTGAACCAGTTGCAATATTAAAGTTATTTCTACATGATAGAGTTATAGTTCATTTATATTTTTGTTACATAAATGCAACTATAAAAAAAATATTTTTATAAAAATTAATAAAGAAATATAGCGTGTTCTTGACTTTCGAAAGGGATACTTTCTGAGAAATTAACATTTCTGCGGTATTTAATGTCATATACGTACACTATTTTTAGATACGAACAGTATCCCAAGACATCCCTTAACACTTTAATCTCCTAAATAACTATTTACCATTCTGTAAATGACCTTGACATAGCAACGAGCTTTCGGTCTACACAGGTTGAGGCTATTATAACGATTGGTCTCTATTGAACTAGTTAACGTGCTATACGGTTATTTCTGCCTATCAGCATCCAGAAATTTTGGCGACGACGTATTTAGTTTTGTTTGAATGGGCTACTGTCCATATACAACTTTCAACTTATTATCTAACGCTTTTTTACCGATGACTATCGACATTAACAATAACCCCCTTTTTTAAAACTAGAACTAATCATGATTATGCGAAAACTGATCCAGGTAATTATTTACAAAATAAGGCTGTCATATACATAGGGCGGCCTAAGGCCGATTTAAGCGATTAATCCAAATAGCACCGCGCCTTGCAGGTGCCCAACAATTTACATTTTGCTAACAACGAGGAGTTTCTTCATATTCTTGTACTCAAACCGCCACAATTCCGTTTCAGGGCCGCCACTCCAACCATGGATCTCTGATGACGACCCTCTTCGTGGAAAGGCGTGTCGGACTTATTAGACTGGGTAAAAAGAAAAGAAAAGCTCGCCCAGTATAACGCAATGGAAGCTATGAAGGCGCCACAATGAGGCTATGTGTAGGCCTATTGGGAAATACTTCGCCAATAGCACCAAAAACTCCTTAACTGAAATTAATTTCCAAAGCACCAGTTGTATTTAATTATCCTATGTTATTATAACATGATCCGAGATACTTTTCAAAACTCCAGCCATTTTGTGGTGACTGTCGTGTCATCAGATGAGGGAAACTAAACCTGGCAGCATGTATGGTGGCTTCCAAAAGAGACAACTGTGGATCTTTTACCAAGGCTGCGGGATAAGCAATTGTGACATCAGGCTTAAACGGCAAGACGATAACTTAAATCGTCCAACACCGCACAACGATATTGTCTGCGTTAATTATCATCATCTGTCCTCTGCGTTCTTCGTGCTCCCTTTAGTGAGTTTTTATTGTTTTGTAGATCTATATTAACTTCAGAGCATGTTATTCTTCTGCAAATAGAATTTACTTTTGTTCCTGTGCATTTATGCAAATATAAAGGTCATTAGAATTTACGTACGGTATATAGAAACAATAGCTGCATGGCATAAGACTGTTTGAGTTGAAGTACACCTGAGTTTTCTTAAAAAAAAAACTGAATGCAATATATTCTATTCAATCGGAACCATATATGATCGAAGCCTTAGATTTTCATACATTGAGGAAAAAAATAGCAAGCTTTGTGTGTGTGTGTGTGTATCCGGTGTACAAAATAAAGGAAGTGTCATTGTTTTAAAAAGTTATATGATTATTTGTGTGCGCTTCGTAGCACGCAAATCAAACTTTCAAAGCTGTCTTGTATGTATTTTTAAAATATTTTTATACGTTTATAAAGTTCCATTTATCGTCCTAGACATTGTTATTACTTTTTTTTATGAGCCTAGATCTAGAATATAAACATTAAGGAAAAATCGATGTTTAGATTTTGTTTTCTGGTTATACCTGGACCAGCTTTATAAGCATATCGATAAACCCAAAACATATGCACGAGTCCTCTTCGTAGATTTCTCCTCGGCTTTCAATACCATACAGCCACATCTAATGATAAACAAACTGAGTAACTTAAATGTAAGCCCTTACTTACAAGCATGGGTTCTAAACTTTTTAACCCAAAGGCCCCAGTATGTTAAAGTCAACAACACCAAATTGTCAACTCGAGTACTATGTACGGGTGCTCCACAATGTTGTGTTCTTTCTCCTGTACTATACACTCTTTACACTAATGACATAAGAAGCATCTATGACTCAGTTAAACTCATTAAATTCGCTGATGATACTGCCATAGTCGGTCTTATTTCAGGAGACGAAACTCAGTATCGAAGCTCGATAGAAGAGTTTACAAACTGGTGCACCGACAACTTTCTAGAACTGAATTTAACAAAAACTATAGAACTTATAATAGATTTTAGAAAGAAACAACAAACTATACGTGAACTGAGCTAGCCAGAAAAACCAGTGACTTGGCAGAATTTAAGTCATTGGTTAATATGCATGACTAAATGCATGACGCGTAGGACGTAATCATCTTCTTTTTTGAAGTAACGTCTGTATTATATAAGATAAGATAAGATAAGTAAAGGCATATAAATATCTAGGCGTTATCTGACAAAGAAATCAGCCCAGCGACTCTTTTTTCTATACAAACTCAATAGCTTTAACTAAACAAGAAGATCCTTGAGACTTTTTACGGCGCGACAATACAAAATCTGCTAACATACGGAATAACTTGTTGGCAAGGCAACGCCTCATCTAAACAGTTGTGACGTCTAGAAAACATAATTGAAAAAGCATCAAAAATTACACTTACAACATTGCCACATTTAAAGGAACTTTTTGAACAAAAGTGCCTAAGGAAAATCGAAAAAATCTTGGAAGACAACGGCCACCCTCTCCATCAGAACTACGTCAGGTCGTCGCGAAGTGGGCGACTGCTGTCAATCAAAACAAGAACGGAGCGGTACAAAAACTCGTTCGTACCTCACTCGGTCAGACTCTATCACCGCCACTCATTGATCAGGGAACATGAAATGCACCAAGATACCTGTGTGTAGTCACTGAATGAACTCTTTATGTTGTCTGTTGTATTTATGTGTATTTTTTAGTTGTGTTGTCTTTATATGAGAAAAGAGTCCTTGTATCACAACAAATTTCCGTAAGGATCAATAAAGCAGTCTTAGTCTTAGATATTATAAATTTTATGAATCTTTCTAGATTAAATAGATCTATTTCTAAAACGTAAGAAAAAAAATAATAATCTAGATTTAGATTTCGGTCTTGCAAATCATGTCGGCTTGTTATTTTTTTCGAAATACCTAGATCTAGCTAGATCTTGAAGACGGATAGAGTTAGATTCACAGACCTATATATAATATATAGATCTATATAGGTCTGTGGTTAGATCTAAATCTAGGACTAGGAGCGTGAAAAATTGTGTCTAAGAGTTAAGACTAGTAAGAGTCTAGAGTCGTACTAGAATCTACATTCTAAACTAGACCGTCACTGTAGTTGTAGTATTAGTAGATCTATATATTAATATATTATACTTATATCTATCTAGATCTGTTGTGAAATTTTATTACAAAACAACCTGAACTTGAAGTAAAATGGACACATTTGACAGTTGTTCTGATTCTGGTATGCACACTGACACTCACTTGAGTTGATAATTGATTGTCTTGATTACTTGACACTACTCACTAGACTAGACACTAGATTATAGATCAAGATTCTCTAAAATCTATATAGATCTAGCTCAAAGTAGATCTATTATTTTATATATACTATAGGTCTAAGTGAATTTCTTGTTTATAAAAATTAGAATCTAGATTTCTAGAGATCAAAATCATCTAAGTCTTAGTCTAAGACTTATGTTAAAATTTAATAATTAAATAATCTCTTAAGTTAGTTTACCTAGACTAGAGATAAGCATCTAGGTTCTTATTTCTACATCTAGAAATCTATTATAACTTAGTATACTAGTATTTAAATTTAAGCATTTATTTAGATAGATATTATTAGGGGGCCAAAGATCTGGAATAACCTAGATATTTAGTGTTCTAGTTCTAAATGTAAATCTAGTAGACTGAACTAAGCCCCTTTGATTTTGGTCAATAGTAATAGAGATCTAGACTAAATTAGATCTAAATATTAAACTCTTCTATCCTAGATTTTATATATCAATAGATGATGCACCAGAAGAGTTCAATGTAGCACAGGTTCGACAGCACCATGTTTCTCAGCTAAAAGATTTTCAAGAATCATTGAAGAAGAGCAAGCAAGAAGAGAAGGAGAAAAGACGTAAAAGAAATGAGCTTTTTATAGCACAAAAAGTAATAATTTCTTTTTTTTTTTTTGGTTCAGTGTTTAAATAATGATTCAATTCTTTTCAAGATGTTAATGAATGTGAGGCAATAGAAGTGTTTATTTATTTTCTCCTACTAAAAATTTTAAGGCTGAATGATATGTTGTTCAGTATGTATGGCACTTTCTGTATTGAGGGACTTCTTGAGTTTAAGGTTAAAATGTATAATCCAAGCATCAAAGTCTCTCTTTCTCTCTTGGATCCAAAGGAATGCTACACTTTACTTTAGGCAAAGACCGTCTCAGTAAGCAGTTTATACACACTGATTTGACTTGTTTCAAATAAACGAGTCATGAATGGCTCTCTGACAAATGACTCACAGACTAGTTCAACATCACTTGGTTCCCACCAACATTCACAGATCATGTTTCGGACTACAGAAACTAATAAAATTATGTGCATGCTGTTGCTATGGAAGCTAATTACCACCCAAAATTATCTACATACCATTGAGCTCCTTTGTAAGCTCATTTATTTAAATTTTTTTTTATAGGAAAAGAAAATTCAAGAGTTACAGAAAAGAAAACTGCCACAGGAAGTGCTTGATGCTGTCTCTAGTAAAGCAAGTTTACCAAAAGAAGGTGATTAAAAATAAGACTTGCCCTTGCTTTTTATCCTCAAGCTTTTCTTTTTTTTTAAAACACTCCCCTGTTTATTCTCTTAAGAACAAAAGTTACATTATTAGTTCCTTTGAAAAAAAATGTTATTCAGCAGGTAAAGTGATAGCGAAAACTCACGTTGACGGAGAAGTTACAGAAGACCTCATAAATGATGATCTTGATGATCGTCTAGCTGACAGCGGAGTTGAAGATGACAACAATGAGTTTGACACTAAAGCAGATTTTATCCCATTGAAGTAACTATCCTTTCATTATATTTATTTTTAAGAAGAAATGTGTATCCGTTTACTTAGCACTGTATAGTGACCTATGGCATAAAGTAGCTTCAAGTAGTGTTGAGAAGGGAAAAAGAAGCTTGTTTTGTTATGTCATAGCCAGTTGCATCAGAAAGGATTCATCCTAAGACTAAGACTGCTTTATTGATCCTTACAGAAATTTGTTGTGATTACAAGGACTCTTTTCTCATATAAAGACAACACAACAGAAAAATACACACAAATACAACAGACAACATAAAGAGTTCATTCAGCGACTACAGACAGGTATCTTGGTGCATTTCATGTTCCCTGATCAATGAGTGGCGGTGATAGAGTCTGACGGAGTGAGGTACGAACGAGTTTTTGTACCGCTCTGTTCTTGTTTTGATTGACAGCAGTCGCCCACTTCACGACGACCTGTCATATTTCTGATGGAGCGGGTGGCTGTTGTCTTCCAAGATTTTTTCGATTTTTTCTTAGGCACTTTTGTTCAAAAAGCTCCTTTAAATGTGGCAATGTTGTAAGTGTAATTTTAGATGCTTTTTTAATGATTTTTTCTAGACGTCGCAACAGTTTAGATGAGGCGTTGCCTTGCCAACAAGTTATTCCGTATGTTAGCAGACTCTGCATAGTCGCGCTGTAAAATGTCTCAAGGATCTTCTTGCTGAATTTAAAGCTATTGAGTTTGTATAGAAAAAAGAGTCGCTGGGCTGCCTTCTTTGCCAGAGTTCCAAGGTGGTCTTCCCATGAAAGCTTGTTGTTGATGATAACACCTAGATATTTATATGCCTTTACTTGCTCTATAGATGTAGTGTTTATTTGCAGTTCACGTATAGTTTGTTGTTTCTTTCTAAAATCTATGATAAGTTCTTTAGTTTTTGTTACATTCAGTTCTAGAAAGTTGTCGGTGCACCAGTTTGTAAACTCTTCTATCGAGCTTCGATACTGAGTTTCGTTTCCTGAAATAAGACTGACTATGGCAGTATCATCAGCGAATTTAATGAGTTTAACTGAGTCATAGATGCTTCTTATGTCATTAGTGTAAAGAGTGTATAGTACAGGAGAAAGTACACAACCTTGTGGAGCACCCGTACATAGTACTCGAGTTGACGATTTGGTGTTGTTGACTTTAACATACTGGGGCCGTTGGGTTAAAAAGTTTAGAACCCATGCTTGTAAGTAAGGGCTTACATTTAAGTTACTCAGTTTGTTTATCATTAGATGTGGCTGTAAGGTATTGAAAGCCGAGGAGAAATCTACGAAGATGACTCGTGCGTATGTTTTGGGTATATCGAGATGCTTATAAAGCTGGTCCAAAAGCAATAGAATGGCATCCTCAGTTCCTCTAGCTGCTTTGTATGCAAATTGGTGAGGGTCTAGGCTGTTGTTGACTTTTGCTACAAGTTCGCTTAATATACAAAAGTAACCATCAGAGTTGTGATTCTGAGGGAATTATTCTTGTTAGATTGACTAACTCTAGTGTTCAGAATCTTGGGCTTGTTCTGTCCTTTTTTTAGTTTTGAGTTAGACCATAGGATCCAATACAGTCTTTTTTTGATGAGAATACATTCAAGACACAACACTAAATAACAGCCTGCAATAAAAGATTACTTAATCAAGTTGGTTGTGTTCTCAAAGTGAAAATCCTTACAACATTTTTATGTTTAGGGAACAGTTCTTTTGATTTGTATGCATAGAAATATCAGCATTAGTATGGGTTTGAGAGTTAATTTAATGACTTTTAATGCTTCACAAACCTCTTTGACCTTTGCATCAAAACTGCAAATATTACCACATGATCCAAAGATTCTTACCGAGTCTAGAGTCAGGAAACTCAATGTTGGCTCCATGCCTCCTCTTCCAGTGTCTATTGATGCCAACCCATATGCATTAAAAAAGCTGGATAGACTGAACTTTGCTCACTATTTGAGGGCTTTTAGCCATCTTCTTGTCATTAAAATTATAAGCAAGAAATTTATATTTTGAGAAAATGTTACTAGCATAAAATTGTTACTTTCTAGGGGAACTAAAAATTTATTTGTGGCGACTGATGAAGTTGTCAAGAAGAAAAAGTTGACGTCTGCACAGGAAGTGTTAAACTTTAAAAACAGTCGATTGTATGACCAATCTGTGATCCCCAGAGAGAACAGTAAGAACATTTTCTATATTATATATATGTTACATATAATGTTATACCTAGCTTATAGAATTGTTTGGTTTCACTTTGTATAAAAACAACCAAATGTTTTATTGTTGGTAAAAGGGAAAGTCTAGACTCCAAAGGCAAAAATTTTACAACCATACAATGTTTTTTTTAATTCTTTTCTGGTTGTGCTTGTTTTTTTTTTCCTCAATGTCTTTTCTGTACACTTACCAAAAGCTTATAACTTTCTCCCCATCAGACTCATTTAGTCTACACATTTCAAGAGTTAAAGAAAAACATTCAGATTTATGTAAAGTAAAGTTTCCCTTTCAGACCTTGTGGTCTCTTGGGCAGATGATGTAAAGGTCATCTGTTTCTGTGGCCTATGGTTAATGAGTTTGTCAAGTGGCCAGCACAATGACCAACTGCCTTTACTTTTCCCCAACTAATGTCAGGTACCCATTAGAACTGGGTGGACTTGGAGGCGCCCGAAGATCCAGAGATTAAAAATCAGTTCAGAAGCTAAGAGCTTTAATCTCTCAGCCATAGTGCCTCCATATTTATGTGCTCAAAATGTATTTGTTTGTGTATTTTTAGCTTATGTCGATAGTGTTGTTGTTTTTTTCTTTCAAGTGCCAAAATTATGTTTGTTTTTAACAACCTCTAAATGAAAATGAATTATTTTGTGTACAGGTAAACAAAGAAGATCAAAGGCAGCGAGATTGAAAATTCTAAGAAATAGAAAGTGAATATAAAGCAATGAATACAAAGTTTGTAAGCAAATGTTTTTACTTCATTGTCTACATTTGTCAATAAAAAAAAATTGCAATTTTTTTGTTGGTTCATTTATCTTTTTTTCTGTTACTGCAAGAGATCTGAACAGGTATTAATAAATTTAGAAAATTAAACGAATCACTGAGTGTATTATATAATCAAAAAATATTATTAAATTATTTTGAAAGACAAGTAAAAAAGGATTAAAAATAAATTTATCACTACATAGTGTATAGGCATAACATGGACAATGTTACAAAATGCTCATATAATCAACTATCTGTAGGAACACTAGCCTTAACTCACAATAATACTTTACAAAGACCATTATATCTAACCATAGAAAATCTGCATATAGTATGGGCCTCTTAAAATCTTTTATGCTGGTTTTTCTGTAATTCCAGAATTTAAAAAAAAATGTGATGCTAGAATGGGGTGAGAGGCATGATAATACTACACATTCTATTTCAGGTTGCATAAAAAGGATGAATGGGTTGTCACATGGTAAAGCATTTGGTTTCCTGAGGGTTCCAATCTCTAAGAAGACTGGTGGGATTTTAAACTTTAGGAATTTTAAGATGCCTGTGAGTCCAGTTAGCTCTAATGGGTACTTAAGATAATCGAGACAACCGAATGACAGTCCAGCACACATACCGCAAAACCTGGCAGCCATCTAAAGTGGGTACTTAATTTAGGGATTCCAGTCTGTCATTTATGGAATAAATAAAGGCTTAAGGAGTATATATAGGAATATATTTTTTACATATATGATAATAAGGCTTGCCTTTGAGATTAATGAGTAATGCAGTATTTCCTGTGACTGCACAGTTACATAATAAGGTGTATATTAGCTTAGGCAAATAAAACAAACAAAACAATATTATTGTGCTCTCATTTTAGCCACAACTGATGAGTCTATATATATATATATAGTTCGTCCATCCTGGTTCGATGATGACCACTTTGTCATCCAGGGGGCTGAGGGCTTTGCACTGGGGTTTTATGCCTCCTCATGTGGCTGGTGAGACCTATGTGAGCCCAGAATGTTTGGCTGCACACTGGGCAGGTTATTTCAGCTGGATCTAGTGTCATTTGCCTTGCTTTTTTTCTCTGGCATTTTTCTTCTGCCAGCAACCTGTGCGCCAGGTTTCACAGCGCGACACCATGATGCTCTGTCATGTGCCTGTGTCTCCCAGACGCTTGGGTCTATGCTGAACGCCTTCAGAGAAGCTTTGAGGGTGTCCCTGAAACGCTTTCTTTGACCACCTTGCGAGCGCTTTCCTTCGCTTAGTTGGCCATACAAGAGTCGTTTAGGGATGCAGTGGTCTTCCATTCTGTAGATGTGACCTGCCCATCGCAGCTGGGACTGCATCAGGATTGTGTGGATGCTTTGCAGACATGCTCTTCGAAGGACTTCAGTATCTAGTATTTTGTCCTGCCATTTGACATTTAGTATTTTTCTCAGACATGTCATGTGGAAGTCTGCAATAGGATGCAGGTCGATTTCACTATCGATTTTTCCGTTTCTGGAGAGTGTGCTGACAAGATATGTGAATTTGTCCACTGCGTTTATATCCTGTCCATTTGGATCCGAGTAGGCTTTCCCAGGAGCAGGTAAATATAAGACTTCAGTATTGTTTGTATTAATGGTAAGGCCAAAGTCTGAGCATGCTCCTGAGAAGTCACTGACAATGCTCTGCAGATCATTTTCAGAGCAGGCATTTAGGGCACAGTCGTCAGCAAATAGCAAGTCTCTGATTACTGCTGCATTTGTTTTTTATTTTGCTTCAAGCCGCCTCGGGTTGAATAGGCCACCATCAAATCTGTATGATATATTTATCCCGTTGTTTTCTCTATTTGTAAATGCATCTGTCAGCATAGCGGAGAACATGATACTGAACAGTGTAGGTGCTAGGACACAGCCTTGTTTTACCCAGTTTCATACTTCGAAGGGCTCTGATGGTTCTCCACTTTCTTGGACATGAGCCTTCATGCCATCATGAAATAGTCTCACCATGGTTATGAATTTTCGTGGACAGCCATACTTTGACATAATCTTCCAGAGTCCTTCTCTGCTAACAGTGTCGAATGCCTTTGTTAGGTCGACATATATTGAAAACAGGTCAGCATTTTGTTCTTGGCATTTTTCCTGGAGCTGCCTTGCTGCAAAGATCGTGTCAATGGTTCCATGCTATTTTCTGAAGCCGCACTGGCTTTCTGGTAGTAGACCATGTTCTATGTGTTGCATGAGCCGATTTAGTAGGATGCGTGCAAGGATTTTCCCAGCAATAGAGAGAAGAGATATTCCTCTGTGGTTGTCGCAGATCTGGCGGTTTCCTTTTCGCTTGTATAAATCAACAATTGTGGCATCTTGTGGTATTTGCTCTTTTTCCCACATAATTAAGAAGAGCTTATGAAGTCTTTCAATCAGGGCTAATCCACCTTTTTTGTAGACCTCTACAGGAATGGAGTCAGCTCCTGGGGCTTTTCTGCTTGCGAGCTGTTGAATGGCAAGATCGGCTTCCTTTAGCGTAGGGGGGTCATCCATTTTTTCATTTATTAGTACTTGCTGTAGCCTGTCTATGGCCGCTTCATTTATGATGGAAGGTGTATTGAGAACCTTTTCGGAGTGCTCTGCCCAGCGTTTTAGGATTTCTTCCTTATCTGACAATAGGATTGTCCCATCAGCATTTAATATAGGGGACGAGCCTGACTTTGTGGGTCCATAGATTTGGTTTATGGCATGGTAGAAGTTCTTCATGTCGTGCTTGTCAGCAAATTCCTGTATTGTTTCCACTTTCTTGCTAAGCCAGGTATCTTGCATTTGGCATAACTGTTTTTGCACATTTGATGAGTCTAAAGCACAAAACAATAAACATTGCTTATTTCATGAATACTTTAGTTAGAATACTTTAATTTTATTTTTTTTCAAAGAGGTTCAGGTATTAGTTTGAAGGAATTTCACTCTTTTATTGTGAATTATTTTGATCAAAAACATTTTTTCCTCCAGGCCAAACAAAAAATCTGCAAGTAGAGTTACAAAAGCTAACATACTTTTTTATTTTATTATATAATTTAACATAATTGATATTATTTTAAAAGAGAATAGGTCTCCATCCTGACAGTAACCCTGCTCTGAAAGTTAAGTAAAGTTGATGTAAATGTCATCTATTTTGTGGCCTACGGTTTACATGGGTGTCATGTGGCCAGCACAATGACCAACTGCCTTTACTTTTCCCCAACTAATTTCAGGTACCCATTAGTGCTGGGTGGACTCAGGGGCATCAAAAGATCCTGAAATTATAAATCCCAGTCGTCACCAGGATTTGAACTCGGGATCCCCAGTTTGGAAGCCAAGTGCTTTACCACCCCTCAACCACACTTTTTGAAAGACTAAAGAGTTATACAATAATATTGAATATAATTGCAATTTTAAAAACTGGAATGTTGAAAGATACTAGTGGTTTTATGATAGTTGCAAAATATAAAAATTTGCATAGACATCTAAAAATCAATACATTAATACTTCTGATCTAATACAAATGACATGTAAAATAACTGTTCAATCTTTTAAACTAATAGGCTTTATGTAATTTAGTGTAAATAGACTCTTCCTGTGGAAACAAGATTTTTAAAAACATAACTTAAAAATTAATAATTTATTTGTCAAGTTAAAAATCAGCAAAATATTTCAAAAAGTTTCCATTGTCTAGAAATTCTACTTATCCGGAAAGTTAGATCACCCTTTTTGTCTCAATTTTATTAAATCAAAACTGACATGGCTAACTTTAATATATTGCCATATTTACTCGATTTAATAACAATGGATTAGAGAAATTACATTAATAGTACCAGTACACTTGAAACCTTTCTTTTTGACATGTGTAACATTCTGGTAGCCTTGTTAACAAGGCTATTATAAGCAATGAAAAAAATGTCCTGAAAAGTGCTGCCAGTCATTCATTATAAATTAAAATTAATATTATTTACAATTTATTATATTATCCTATGGTATAAATATTTATTCTGGTAACCACCAGTATAACTGATCTTCATGGGGATCAACTTTCTTCACTATCTCATAGACCATCGGCTCATTCAGCTTCATTGGTACTTCATATTCCCTTCCAGCATCTCGAAAGGCAACTCTAATTTTATCACGTACTGTTACAGGATGGTTCCAGTAAGTTTCAGCTGTGTCATATGGCAAGTCTCGTATAGCAAAGGCTATTTCAGGCTGGAACAATAGATAACAATTCTCACATCCAAAACTGAATCTGGAATTTGTTTCTGGATAAAAGGGCGCGAAGCTTGTAATGAAAAAGGTGATTTTGTTAAACTCAAAAACCCAGCTTTTTCTGTTCCATTTTTTAGGATCTTCATCTGAAAGGTAGTCGATCTGAACTTTGAGTAGATCCTTGTTGCTTTGAGTTTTGAGTAAAATTTGTCTCTGTCGTTGAAGGTCTGCTTGTCTTAGAGTTAATAACACCCTTCTGACTGCATTGCCAAACACCTGAAAATAAACGTATTACTGTTAGTGATAACGTTTAAACTATTGTGTGGAACTTTTTAAAGACAATTTTAAAACTAGGGTGTCCCTCTGCACACAGGCATTATGGGAAATGAAAAGGCTGATTGGCTG
Source organism: Biomphalaria sudanica (assembly GCA_036873155.1). NCBI lineage: Eukaryota > Metazoa > Mollusca > Gastropoda > Planorbidae > Biomphalaria > Biomphalaria sudanica. The sequence continues at coordinate 511,181 of JAZGLO010001116.1, read as the reverse complement.
CCAAACACGGGGTCAACCAAGAAACAATCAGAGAAACCAGTAAACTACGGTACCTCACTGTCAAGTCAATGTTAGCCAGCAATGACAAAGAAAATTAGCTCAATGCTCAACCAATGGGCATCAGGAAGTACAGGCAGAGCTATATACAAAGAAATGACCACATCAAACAAACTGGATAGTATCCCACCCCCGGCAAAGAACAATCTACAATCTTCCAACTAAAAACAGGACACACACCTTTAAATTACCACCTTAACAGAATAAAGCCCACTCACTAACCCCTGTTTAGACACTGCGCCCATCCATATAAGACTGTAAATCATATCCTCTTTGAATGTCCTATTTTAACCCACCTCAGCCAGACCCCACTACCACTACAGCCCACTCACCAACCCCTGTTTAGACACTGCGCCCATCCATATAAGACTGTAAATCATATCCTCTTTGAATGTCCTATTTTAACCCACCTCAGCCAGACCCCACTACCACTACAGCCCAACATCTGTATGATAGTGCTGAACAACTGAAAAAAAAAAACATGCTTTTTTCCTTGGCCCAGACTGCAAAAGAGCTTACAGCTGAGCAGCAAAAAGCTGGCTAGAAGAAGAGAAAACTAGGATGACTGCTTGGACATGTATGCATTACAGACTGTCATCATGACGGTCCCAAGTTTGAACCCTGCCCACTGCCATCTTCTGTTGTCCTGCAGGAGGTTTGGACTAGTATGTAAGAATCTTCATTTGTGAAAGCGCATTCCAAACATAAAAAACAAAAGCCATCATGTTTTTTTTAAACTTCTGCTATGTTGTTTTTTTTTTTTTTTTTAGTGTCTGACTCTGTGAATAATCAACTGCTTTTCTATCGTTAAAAAAAAAAATGACCATGGTGAGTAAGTCTGGTCTTGTGACTTGAAAACCTCAGTTCTACATAATGTTCTGCAATTTACAGAGCAATGCAATGTAAGAATGATGTTTCAATTAGCTGAATAAAATTAAAGACTGCAATTATTTCTTAGCGAACATACCTTTATGCTTGTACCATAGAGTTGGCCAGGTAATTCAACAAGGAAAGCATCTAAAGACAAATCTTGGAAAGCCATTGTGAATTTATAAAAATTAGGAATCATCCTGTAGAATAAATATACAATTTTTAAAGTAAGACATTGTCTTAGAATAGATTTTTAAGAAATATGTTCAATGTGTTTAACCTACAATTTTATTTTGAAAGTTACTATATAGATTTTGTTAATATATTTCTTTTTCTAAATAAATGTAGTTATGAAATAAAGACCGAATTGTGAACAAATATTAATTAAATATTTAACCAAAAAGAATTTTAATTAGAAGTTATTCATGTTAATGTTGTCATTAATAAATGCTTTGATTAGAATTTAATGAAAGATTGAAAGCTGCCACTATTATTATGAATCCTACTATATCTGAGAAAAGATGGAGGCTTGTACATTTAATTTTGCCAATACATTTTTGAGTCTGAGAATAACCATTTAATAAAAAGAAATATATTGCTTTTTTTTTTTTTTTGGAAGAAGGCTCACTATTAGTGTAAGCAGCAATATAAAAAAAAAATATGGATACCTTCTAATGTTCTCTTCTGTCATTTGTTTATTAATGTTGTCGAGATGAAATAAAAAAAAATGTGCAATGATTTGACATTTAATTATTACATTTTTTTTTCTGAAAGTTTTAGAATAGAACACTAAAATATAACCTTAACATACAATTATAAGCCTTAAAACAATAAATATTCATAAATGGTAAGACATTAGCTAGTGTAATGATAACAAAAATGTCTGTTTAGGTAACTTTGATATTTAATAATGTGTTCAGCCAATCTTTGTGTGCACAGCTATTATACTGTGCAGCATTAAAAATTGTCACTAGGTATTCATTTTTTTTTACCTAAAGAACATTCTGGTATATAATCCTGGGAGCCCCAAAGCTTTGAACGTTTTGCAAAAATACATTCTGAGTTTGTCTTGACAACTTTAAACCTTTTAAGACAGGCAACCTTACTAGCGTCATACAATACAAAGTTAGCAATGGTTTTGGCAATCTCTGCATCTTTTTCAGCTGTCAAGTAGCCTGGTCCTGTATGACCTTTGAAGGGATTGTAATTTAAGTCAAACATCGTCTGATCTTGACAGAGAAGTGCCCGCAACGTTTGTAGCTTTGGTAAAAGTAATGTCACTAAAAGAAAGATACAATAATATTATTTTGAAGAAAATTTGTTTAAGGTTGAAGTTGCTATATATTGGATTTACTACTGTATACAGCTTTATAAATGTGCATAAAATGAGCTTCCATATTCATAATGTTTTCAAAATGGTATAAAGATGTGTTCAAAATAAGTCCAAAGTATAAAAACAAGCTAGAAGCCCTTGAGCACCCTAAATTGTCATCACATTTTAAGGGTAACAAACAGAATTGTGAAAAGAAACTTAAAATAGTGTGCAGGTGTTTAGAGAAACTAGTTTTTTTTGCCTAGTTTCAATTTTTTGAATGTATATATATGTTGTACATGTTGTACAAATCTTGTCCATGTTATCTCTCCCACTTCCCATTCTTGAACTAGTTGAAACTTTGCAAAATTACTCATTGTTTATGAACATGCATAATTCATTTTAAAAAATGAAGGAATCTGTTTTCTGTTTAATTTGTTGTAATTATTTATTTTATTTATATAGAAAGGTGGAGATAAATCTTGCAGTATTAAGAAATATGGCAGTGGTTGTGTTTTTCTTTCCCTTATATTAGCTTTTCTTTCTTTCTTTTTTTTTTTTTTACATCTTAACTATTTGAGATTCAAACAAAATTCAAACAGCTTAAAAAAACAATAAGAACTTTATGAAGGCCCCTAAAGAATCTCAGCTACAGCTCAACTCATAACATTTATAACAAATGTATTTCAAAATCCTTTCAAGAGACTAAGTACCCGGTAGGCCTATATTGATTGATAATGTAATTTTATACAGATTAATCAATTGATGAGCTTATACTTACATAAAAAACATATAATAAGTAAAATAGTTGTACTTGTCATCTTTATGCTTACAGATGTAAGCAAAAGCAAAATAATAAGGCACACTTGAAGTGATATTGTGATGTGAGCTTGTAGCACTTGATACATAGTGACAACAGCTTTCATTCTGTTTTAGTAATATGAAGAGAATTAAATTGTAATAAAAAGTATGCCTAAAAAAAAGAGTACTGCTGCACCAGCTGACACCAACACGAGCATGAATGGGATAAATCAAGTCTACTTGCTTGTCCATGAATAAGGTTTCTTAATTTAATATCCTAATTACAGTACTTATAGGAGTGCAACAGTTTAGATGTTATTTAACTTCCTAATTACAGTACTTATAGGAGTGCAACAGTTTAGATGTTATTTAACATCCTAATTACAGTACTTATAGGAGTGCAACAGTTTAGATGTTATTTAACATCCTAATTACAGTATTTTACTTAGAGGAGAGCAACAATTTAGATGCAGAAGATCTATATCTATCTAGATTCTAGATTATTGCTATGACCACAATCAAAAAGGATTTATTTATTAAATTCATTTACCCGGTAATGAGAATTAAGATTTAAAAATTTAAGTTATTAGATTAATTAGAACCAATTGATAAATATAGTTGGAGTTTTTAAAAAATGCAAACTTTAAGTCTCTATGGCCAATTTAAGGACCTCATGGCTTGCAAAGACCTTCCTTCAGAGAACAGTACCAGGAAAAAGAATTAGGCATATAGAGAAAGTGATATATGTGGTAAGACAAGAATGGACATTGCAGGCCTGCCATTAAATGAAATTCTATTGAAGGCAAAAGACAGCTAGAGAGGAATGGAGAAAGACGATTGACAGTTCTTGTGTGGTGCTTGTGATCTAGATCTATCATTCTATGTATTAATAACTTTATTATAAATTGTTAGATCTAGATTAATCTGGTGGCTGAGTGAGTAAGCACTTGGCTTTGGAACCTGGGGTCCTGGGTTTCAAACCTGGAAGAGACATATTTTGAACGAATTTAGGAAATTTAGGCACCGGATATTTAGGCACCGCGTATTTACGGATATTTAGGCACAGGATATTTAGGCACCCGGAAATTTAGGCACCCGGATATTTAGGCACCCGGAAATTTAGGCACCAGATAATTAGGCACTTTTTGACAAGGCGGAAAATTAGGCACCGGATAATTAGGCACTCTTTAATTAGCGACCTTAATTTTGAAAGTAGTTTTAAAGTGTTAACGTATATGTTATCCTTAGGCTATGGGCTATCGGTAACGTTATAATAAAAAGCAACTAGAACGATTCTAACTAAAGAAAAGCTGACAAAATGGGAAAAATGACAATCATGAGAATGTGTGAAAAAAAAAAAAGAGTCATTATATAATATAGACATCACAGCATTCAGGGGAGGGGAGGTAGAGATGATTCTCCGCTCATTGCTTCCGTCCATCACCAACCCCTAAGGTTGACTGGTGAGTTTTTTAAATTGGTGATTATGCAAATTGTGTAAATATTTAGTTACTAATGTAAATACTTAGAATTAAAAAGTATTATAAAATATTTTTATTATGTCGGGGAGTGTTGGCGATAAATATAATCGCAATCGCCCTCTGCTTGTGGGAAAGGGAGGAGTCGTACTTTTAAAATGGGATGGGCGGGGTGGGGCGCACACACTCTCACTTAAATGAGAGAATTTCTCGCAGGTAGATGTAAACTAGGTCGTAAAGTTACGTAGTGAATCTAAAGGCTACACACTGGACTAAAGGGTATGGAAACACAAAGGTGTTACAATGGAAGTCTGGGGATTATATTTTAGAGGCCTTCCAAAAACTTGGGTAGACACATTTCTGTTAAAACCATGATAATAATAATTACAGTAATACAAATAATAATAATATATAAGGGAAATGCAGATAGTTAAATTTCATAAGGCAGTGTTGAAAGGGAAACGTTTTGTTTTTTGTTGTTTTTTAAATCATATGTGTGTGTGTGTGTGTGTGTGTGTGTGCGTGTTTAATAATGTGTGTATGAAACCTTTTTTTTCGTTTTTTTTTTTCATTCTGAAGAAAACAAAAATTGTCTATGGAACTGAACACAAAAGGAATGGGGGAATTATACCTTCTCGAAAATTGTAGAAAATATGTTTGGTTTATGATAAAGAAGGCGGGGTTAAATTGGAACATCAACAATCTTCTATAAGCAGAATAAGTATTAATAAAAGATCAATATTCCAAAAAAATGATATTTAAATTTTTAACTCATCTGTCTTTTCCATAAACTTTTTTTTTACATTTTCAAAGCATTATATTTTATCGTAATTTCTAGCCGTTTTGCGATATCCATTGCAATTTATATAAATATTATATTACATAAATTTACATAAAATATATATTCAATAAAGTTAATTACCACATTTGAAGGACGTAACACACCTATACACTCACACAATAGATCTTCCTGAAGAGGTTACCCATTAACAATATAAAAGAAGGATTGTTGGTAATAGATATTAATGCTATTATAAAATATGTATGCTGCTTTAGTTTATCAACATATTTAATTCCTATAAGTCCCTCCTGCTCATTCCCATTCCCACTATAAGAATTTTCTCCAGACTTCCATTTTAGCAGTAATGTACAATGCTGTACCCTGCACTGTACTCCAGTATGTAGCCTTGAGTCTCATTACGTCATTTTTACGACCTAGTTCAACATCTACCAGCGACTAATCCTCTCCTTTTAGTGGGAGTGCGTAGAGGAGGAAGGGCTAAGGTCAGGAAGCAATGAGAGGAGAATCAACTCTACCTCCCTTTCCCTGAATCCTGTGAGGTCTATATTTTATAATGACTATTAATCTGGAGTCATTTTTTCCATACATTCTCACGATTGTCATTTTTTTTCCTCATTTTTGTCAGCTTTCCTTTTATACCATGAAAATTCAGTAAGAATCGTTCTAGTTGCTATTTTTTTGATAACGTTACCGATAGCCCATAGCCTAAGGATAACATATACGTTAACACTTTAAAACTACTTTCAAAATTAAGGTCGCTAATTAAAGAGTGCCTAATTATCCGGTGCCTAATTTTCCGCCTTGTCAAAAAGTGCCTAATTATCCGGTGCCTAAATTTCCGGGTGCCTAATTATCCGGGTGCCTAAATTTCCGGGTGCCTAAATATCCGGTGCCTAAATATCCGGTGACTAAATTTCCAGATACCATTTTGAACTTAGGGATTTGTTAGGGCATCCCTGAGTTCACCCAATTCTAATTAGTACCTGCCTTTAGTAGGGGAAAGTAAACTTGGTTGTTGTGATGGCCACATGATAGATTGTTCGTTAACCCTTGGCCAAAGAAACAGATGACCTTAACATCATCTGTTATATAGATTCATCATTAGGCTTAATTCTTAATAATAATAGATCTAATATTCTAATTTATAAGTTAAAACTTAACAAGTTTATTTTATATATATATAATAATATATTAATAATATATATATATACCTCCAATTATATAGTGATACTGATAGTTAATATTACTATTATTATTATTATTATTCTAATATTTAATATACCAGCTACCAGTAGATCTAGACATTTAGATAATTATTATGATATTATTAATTGGGCCACAACTAGTCAAGAATAATTCTAGACTCTAGATCCATCTTATATCTTTTCTAGATCTATATAGAGGGACTTCTTATGGTCCGACAGCTACGCTGGGCATGGCACGTATCCCGTTTATGGGAGACGAACGTATGCCAAAGGCAGTCTTTTTTGGTGAGCTAAAGGGTGGTCAACGTAACAGAGGCGCCCCACGGAAACGCTTCAAAGACCAGCTTAGGCATCAACTTTCCTTGGCTGACATAGAAGAGAGCATCTGGCTGCATGCAGCATCGGAACGAGACAGCTGGAGGTCACTCACGAAGGCCATGGGATACACATTTGAGACCAAAAGAAAATCTGCTGCCGAGGACAAACGCAGACAATGAAAAGAAAACTAAATCGACCACCTGCGGACAATGGTTATGCTTGCCCTGGATGTGGCAAAATAAGCAGGTCACAGCTGGGGCTGCGCAGCCACGGGAAGTACTGTATTCCTCATTAATCTTCGGACTCGAAATAAGCCTTATTATTATATAATATAGAATAGATAGATTATAGATCTAGAATCTAGATCATCTAGATCTGTAATCTATAGATTTAAGATTTATAGTAATTAGTAAACACTAGTAAAAAATAATAGATCTATTTATTCTATTACTATTGTATTATAATTTAGAGTATATCTTTATCTTTATTCAGACCAGTAAATCTAAATCTAGTATGGCTAAGTATTACCGGTAACTAATCTTAGATCTAGCCTATTAGATCTAATTAGTATAATAAATAATAATGTTGATTATTCTAGAACTAGAGTTAGAGTCTAGATCTATATTTACTAGGGACTAATTACTACTAGAGTTAGATACAATCTTTCAAATATCTAACGTCTAGAATAGTCTAGATTAGTAGACAGAGTCTAGTTCTAGAATCTAGATCTAAGTCTAAGTATAGTGGCAGAGTCTAGATCTAAAAGACGAAACTTTAAAATAAGGTTTTGATTAAAAGAGCGAAAGTAAAAATAATATTCACAACTTTTTATTTTGATAATCAATGAAAACCAACTTCCGGATAACCTATGTGTATGAGCATTTTATGATGTCTTGTAGTGTAAACACAAATATAACTTGTCTTATAGATCTAGAAGTATACTAGTCTATGTATAGATCTAGATCTAGACTGTAAAATCTATTTTTTTTAAAGTTCAGAGTAAGACAAGAGACGGCACAAAGTTGAGACTGGAGTGAAGGGAGCATCGACTAATTCACTGTGACTGTCCAGAGTCTGTGAGTAGTGTGACTGTCACTGTGACTCTCAGTCTGAGTCTCACTCCATCACTCAGACAACTCACGGCTAGACTAATTTCTAAGCCACTAACTGTTAAATTAAGCCTTCTACTCTAAGCCTGGCCAGAGTCAGTCATTGGATTGATACAGAGTTGAAGTAATTGATTTTGGTTAAATTTAAAAGTATTGACATTGAGTTAAATTTAAAAGTAAAAAGTAGTTTTAAGTAATTAAAAATCAAATGAGAAATATTCAAATTTCAAATAATCATATAGATCTCAGAGATATAAAATGTCAAATTCAAAAATCAGTATTGAATATATATAGATTTAAATAATAAAAAAGTAGTTCTAGGTCTATCTAAATTATTATTAACTACAATGGTCAATGACTCAATAGTCTAGCAAGTTAGTATCTAGATCTAATGATTCTAATCAATGTTTTAGAATCTATTGAAGTCTATTCTGTAATAGATCTAGAGATTAGAATTAATAGTAGAAATTATAATATTATAATTTTTATATCTGCTCTATTAATGTGTAGTCTCTAGTCTAGATGCAGATTTATATGCAGACATAATGATGTATACTGTATACATAGTGAGTTGCTGAGTCTGAGTATAAGTCTGATAGAATGTAATAGATATATATAAAAATAGATAATAATAGTAATACATGTATTGAATCTAGAGACACTAGAGTGTCTAGAGATCTAGATCCAGGTTATTAGATTTAAGTAGATCTAGATTATAATATTATAGATAGATCTAGATTTCTAGGTCTATAGTGAGAAATATATATTAAAGTTTTTTCTATTAAACTAATATCTAATCATTACTTATGCTTTAAAAGCCCACTTCTTGTAAACAACTTACTTGTATCAACATGAAAAGAGTCACATTAGGAAGCCTCAATATGAAGTTTTAAACATTCTCTTCCTCTAAGCATTGCTCCTCATCTGGTTGTTCTTGCTTGTCTTGCTTAATAACTCAGCAGAGATTCAGCAGAAGTGTAGCTCATACTTTTTAGTATTTCCAAAACTCAAGCATGTTTTGATTTTCAAACACATTAATTCTTTATAGTTGTTTGGAAGAGAAGTTGTTACAATACCAGTAAAGCAGTTATCTATTATAGTAGAATGCTCAGACTGCCTGGACCCAGACATAAAGCATCTGCAAATAGCTTTCTTCTCTCATCAATGTGTACAAGCAATAGTGCATTTCATGCATTATGTTTGCAGTAAAGCCTATGCAGTGTAATTATTATGTTATACAACATTATTTAAAGAAAATATTAAATATAAATAATTAATTTCACATGATTAAAAAAAATTCAGCAACTGGCCATTTCAAAAACGTGGGTTTACAAAATTTCCTAAAATTTTTTCAAAGACTGTTCCCATCACTGTAAATTTAATGCTTAGAAACATTTATAATTCTTCTTATCTTATATAATACCAGACGTTACTTCAAAAAAGAAGATGATTACGTCCTACGCGTCATGCATTTAGTCATGCATATTAACCAATGACTTAAATTCTGCCAAGTCACTGGTTTTCCTGGCTAGCTTAGGCAACCATTCCATGCTCTAATAGCACTAGGGAAGAAGGAGTATTTGTACAAATTTATCCTAGCATATGGGACAAGGAATGTGCCTTTATCTTTGTGTCTTTCAGAGTATTTTATTAAATTTTGTTTTTGTATTTGAAGATTATGGTTCAGTGTTTTCTGTATAATTGCTACTTAACTTTTGAGTCTTCTGTCCTGAAGGCTTTCTAAATTTAGTAATTTTACTATAGGTGTTACTCTAGTCAAATGTGAATATTCATTTGTAATGAATCTCACTGCTCTATTTTGTGTCTGTTCCAGTCTCTTAATGTTTTCTTGAGTTGAGGGGTCCCAAACGGAGGATGCATATTCTATTATTGGCCTAACCAAGGTTAAATAACATTTTAGTTTTATGTTCTTATTTGATCATAGAAATTTCTTTTAATAAATCCTAATACTTTGTTTGATTTTTTAATAGTTTCATCAATATGTGGATTCCATGACAGTTTTTCATTTATTATAACACCTAGGTATTTTGCGTTTTCAGTCTGTGTTACTGGTTTACCATGAATAAGATAAGTGGAATTAATTTGTTTTAGTTTTTTTGTTACTCTTAACAACTGACATTTTTCTGGGTGGAAAGACATGCTCCAATTTGATTCCCATTTCTGTAATTCATCTAATTCTCTTTGTAAAATATCTGTGTCTTGTGTTGTTTTTATTGTTCTATATATTATGCAATCGTCTGCAAATAATCTGACTTTTGTTCCTGAAGTAATGCAATTTGGTAAATCATTTATGTAAATTAAAAATAGTAGTGGACCCAAGACTGTTCCCTGAGGTACACCTGAGTTTACTTTTATCGGTGTTGATTTAGAGCCATTTATTATTACAGTTTGTTCTCTCCCTATCAGAAAATCTTTAATCCACTGATGAAGTGGACCATTAATGCCAAAATATTTTAACTTTTTAAGCAAACTATGGTGGTGAACTTTGTCAAAAGCCTTAGAAAAATCTAGTAAGATAGCATTTATTTGTTCACTATTATCTAAACCTTTAGAAAAATCATCCATTAGTCCTATTAGTTGTGTTTCACATGATCTATATTTCCTAAAGCCATGTTGGTATGGTGTGAGGACATTTTGTTTGTCTAAGTGGCTTATGATGTTGCTACATATTACGTGTTCTAGGATTTTACATGTGATGCTGGTAAGTGATACTGGTCTGTAGTTTCCTGGGTCAGATTTTTCTCCTTTTTTAAATAGGGGGTCGACATTAGCTTCTTTCCAGTCCTTTGGTACTCTGCCCTGGTTAAGTGAAGCCTGAAAGAGTATTTTGAACACTGGGGCTAGCTCATTGCTTTGTTCTTTGAGTAATCTAGCTGGAATACCATCAGGTCCAGACGCTCTGTTTGGTTTGGTGTTGGCTAATAGTTTTTGAATTCCATTTTCTTGTACTACTATATCTTCTATGTTGTCTACTTGGTTCAAATTAAGTAATATGTCTTTGTCTCCTGGGGCTGAGAATGCTGATGCAAAGTATTTGTTTAGGATGTTTGCTTTAGTTTCATTATCATTATGTATTATGTTATGTTCATCTTTTAATGGCGCTATGCCTGTTGTTTCCATTTTCTTAGACTTAATGTGTGACCATAGGTTTTTGTTGTTATCTTTAGATATTACATTGTTTATGTATTCACTCTGCAGCTGTCTGCTTACTTTTTGGGTTAAGTGTTTAATTTTTATATTATATACTTTTTGTAAACTCTTTCTGCCTTAGTTTCTTTAAATTTTCTATATAGGTTTTCCTTCTGTTTACAAAGCTTCTTTAGTCTATTATTAAACCAGCATTTATTTATTTTGTTTGATGTGTATTTAGTTGGTATATGATTTTCTATAATGCTTTTAAGATGGTTTTTAATGAACTTCCAGAGGTCATCGACTGGTTCGTTAATGTCTTTTTCTAATAAGAATGTTTGTTAAAAGTTTAATGCAACTTGGTGTAGTTGTGTTAGGTTACATTTATTCCAGAGTAAGATTTTTCTTTTGGGTTTTGAATTGGCTACTGCTTTTATCTGACTGTGTATTTTTATGATCTCATGGTCTGATAAACCAGGGATAATATCATAATCAACTACTAATCCAGGTCTGTTGGTTAAGAAGAGATCTAATGTGTTGTTTAATCTAGTTGGCTTTTTAATGATTTGATCTAAACTTAGGTTGTGTAAAGTTTCTATGAAAAGCTCATTTATGTTTTTAAGGTTTTGGTGTTTATCTATGGTTAGTGTTTTCCAAATTATATCAGTTAGGTTGAAATCACCCATAATCCAAAAAACTGCATTTTTATTTGTCTCTTTAAGTGTAGTAATGTGATTACATAGTTCCTGCATGTATTCTAAACTAGAATTTGGTGGTCTGTAAATGCTGCCTATTATTAGGGATGTTGAGGTGGTATTAATTTTACAAAATGTTGATTCTATATTTTTTGAGTTGAATTTTAAAGCTATAGTCATATAGATCTAGATTTATGCTTAATAATTAGTCTGTTAAATCTTGGCCATTAAAAAAAAATGGGGGTTCTTTGAGATTTGTCACTTGCCTCAATGCTTAAAACGAATTTAGATCTAACCAATCATATTGCTTCATTCTTACAGAGGCTGTTATGCTTAGTGATGGCCTTGTCCAGAGCTATGATGATAGTCACTGGTACAGTTATTAGATCTAAAAACGTTATAAAATAAATAGATTGTGTGTCTGACTGATTCTCCTAACAAACTGGTCAGTTTTAGGCTAGCCTAGAATTTAAGTAGGCTACATGCAGTCGGTCATGACAAGACGCCCACCATGATAGTGTTTGTTATACAAGTCCAGTAAAATTTTTCTGAAGATTTTAATCAAAAGGGGCAAAAATAAACATATAGATAAAAATACATCCTTTTTTATTATGATAAAGTTTTTATCAGTTTTGTCAACATCACACTTGTCTTTGACACAAAATAAAAAATAAATGGGGTTCACGTCCTAGAATTTTGACTGGTGATCAAACCAACAACTTTGTTCTATGTGGACACTGGGTTTGACATTTCCATCTCTAGAAATAGATTAAACCCCATTCATCCATCCCACCCCCTCCTGCCACCTTCTACTTTCTAACAAGCGTCATTGGTAAAGGCATATATATATATATGTAATTCTTAACTACTTTTAGGGTGTCATAGGTAAAACAGTCATGTAAATAGATATTCACTGTGTTAATGACCAGACTAAATTTCCTTTTTTTTTTTCAATGCTTCTAAACATAACCTCAATATGGAAAGGAAAAACAAATAAGTCTCCCAAAGTCGAGAGTTACATTTTAACATTGTTAATATTTCTTTTTTTGTTATTAACTGTAAAGAATGCAAAAATTTGTTATTGTTTTTTTCGTTGCAGTTCTTGCTGTTTTGGCTTTACTGATTACCGAATACTTGATTTAAAAACAAAAAACATGGATGAAAGCACTTGTCTTTCATCTTGGCAATCATTTTACAGCTCGTTTCAAAATTCTAAAATACTTTTCTCACAAGCCATTGATGGCTGTGAGATAGCATTAAGAAATGCTGGAACTTCACTGTTATTTGATACAGGTGGCGAATATGCCAGAGAGCTCTTCAAGAACTGTGGTTTACTTGGCGGAGATATTGTCAAGCTAAACTATATTCTATGGAAACTTGAGGAAGCCTCCTTACCCAAAGTCATTGTCATGTTTGAGAGGTTTAAACAAGAAGAGAAGCATTATGAGGTGATGAATCCCACGATCGAGGTACTTTTTCAAGATGTACCATCAAATTCAGATGCTATTTCGGTCAGTGCAGATGCTATTAAACTTGAGTCTGAGAGTATAATTTTAACAGATCAGCACTATGTCATTAACAACTTTAACTATCAAGGTGACGAGGGCACACATGTCATTGTTCATGAAGCCATGCCAGAAGCTAACATCAGCAGTAATTTTGACCATATTGAGTCATCGGAGAATATCAATAGCACACTTACTAAACCCAAAGTTATAGTGAAATCTGTTCAGAATAAAAATAATAGGATGAATAGCCATAAATACCTTAAAGAAAAACCTCTCAAGCCAAAATCGGTGCCTGTCAGACATCTAGAGAGTCAAAAGATACATGTTTCAGATAACTCTGGCTGTAGAAAAAGCTCAAGGCATGTAAAGATAACTCCAAAGTTTTTGGACATAAGCAATGTTTTGATGAGGTCAATAAAGCCTGAAATGATAGAACCCCTTAATGAAGAGGTGGTCCCACCAGTTGTAGTTGAAAGTTCACAAGTTGAAGAACAAAGACGGAAAATTAAAGTCGAGGAAGTAGAAAATGATGCCACTGAGGAAATGGGGAAAACTTACCCCCAAGCCCCCTTAATGTGCTCAGTTTGTAAAGATTCTTCTTTCAAGAATCCGTTTGAACTCAAATTACACTGGGCCACTCATGAAGAAAATAGACATCAGCCTAAGGGGAAACCATTCACTTGTGACAGGTGTGATAAGAACTGGTCCACATACTTGAGCCTAAAACTGCATTACAGAAAGCACACCGGTGAAAAGAGATTTAAATGCTCAGAGTGTGGGAAAAGATTTCTGCATCCTTATGCCCTAAGGGAGCACAAAACCAAACATTTTCAGGACAGTAACATGAAATACTTATGTATAATGTGTGGGAAAAGCTTTCATGACAGGACTAATTTAGAAAATCACATGGCTCATCATGTGATGGACAGAGTGTCTTGCAATATTTGTGGGAAATCATTTGCCTCATTTAGGAACCTTGATAGCCATATGAAGATTCATAGCAATGACAGGCCTTACCGATGCAAGATTTGTCCAAAGGCCTTTTTTAGCATCTATAATCTAAAAGTTCACGAGACTATTCATACAGGGGAGAAAAATTACAGCTGCGGTCAGTGTGGAAAAAGTTATCGCCTCAAAACTGGATTGGAATACCACTTGAAGTCCCATAATCCAGACCAGCAGTACAAATGTGAGAAATGCCCTAAGACATTCATGGATGCTCGTCTGCTTGAAAAGCACATGGACAGGCACATGGGGGTTAAGTTCTTCTCCTGCGAGTTGTGTGGTAAGCAGTTTCTCAGGGAAAAAGGTTATGAGAACCACAAAAAGATTCATGACAATAGCTCCAGCTATGCCTGTGAAATCTGTAACAAGCTCTTCCTGAACAAGTCAGTTCTGAATGCTCATCTTTCGGTTCACACAGGTGAAAAGCCACACAAGTGTGAGCACTGCGACAAGAGGTTTAGGCTTCAGCAGGGTCTGATCAATCACATGAAGCGCCACAATCCAAGCAACATGTTTAAGTGTGACCAGTGTCCGAAAATGTATGTAGAGAAGCGAGCACTGGAGATGCACCTGATGTCACACAAAGGTGTCAAGCCCTTCACTTGCCAGCACTGTGGGAAGAACTTTCTCCGTGAACAAACACTAACCAAACACCTAAACATGCACACCCATCCAGATGCCCACCGCTGTGATATTTGCCTTAAAACATTTGTTGACAAATGGGGACTTATAAAACACAGCAGCATCCACACAGGGGAAAAACCTTTTGTTTGCAATATTTGCGGAAAAGGATTCCGCATTAAAAAGGGCCTGGATGATCACAACAAAATGCACAACAAAGATCTTCAGTTTCAGTGCCCTATATGCCCCAAGTCTTTTGTAGAGAAAAGAGGCTTAGAATACCATCTTCGTGCCCACCGGGGAGAAAAAACGCATGTCTGTGAGCTGTGTGGTGAAAGATTTGTCAACCCCAATTCACTAAAAGTGCACTATCGCCGCCACACTGGTGAAAAGCCTTATAAGTGCTCATTTTGCCCCAAATCTTTTAGCCAGCAGGGGACACTGATTGCTCATGAGCGTTACCACAAAGGAGAAAAGCCTTACCTCTGTGGGACTTGCGGCGAAGGCTTCACCACTAGGAGCCACCTGACCATACATGTGCGAAAGCACACCAATGACCGGCCTTACAAATGTGACCAATGTGACTATGCAGGCACCACCAGAAGTCTGCTAAACATCCACCTTCTGCGCCACTCCAGCAACAAGCCATTCAAGTGCACTGTGTGCTCGGCAGCTTTTAAGCGCCAGCATCACCTCGATGGGCACCTCCGAAAGCACTCGGACAGGGAGCAAATGCACCCCTGCTCATTTTGTGAGCATGTGTTCATCTCAGAAGAGAAACTAAACAAGCACATGAAGTGCCATGAGATAGTTGTGGTTTCCACGGTGACAGAGGATGACATATTTCATGTCAGCAATACCAATCGAGATGAAGGTCCCGTTGAAGTGGCTTATGACATCATTCTTTTATAATGAAAGGTAATGCCATTACAGTAAAAAGCACTTTCTTTAAAGCATATTTAACAACTTTGCTAACAAAATTTAGGACTCCTTGTGATAGTAATCATCGATGCAGTAAATATATCTAAATGTCATGCTTTTGTTTTTCTGCAGCTTAAATGGGATTAACAGGAAATAAGCATTAAAGTATTCAATGCATAATCAATGATAAAATCTATCAAAGCTTCCAATCTGCTGTAAGATGTTCTGTCATGACATTTCTAACATCTAATCGTCAACGTTGTGTTTAAACCCCTGGCATCTGTAGAAGATCTGAGAGAGCACCTTTTTTAAAAAACTTTTTTTTAAGTCAACATCTAAGTATTTCAGTATTCCTTAAGATATTCAATATTCAATTCACTTCTATGACTTTTTTCTATGCTTGAAATCGTAGCTAATTGTAAATTTTGTTTTTATTCAGTGTTTGTTGGTTGTATTGATCACCTACTGCGTATAATTAAAAAAAAAATTCCCTGTATATTTTAATTAATAGAATGATATTGTAGAAAAATTACACTACTTCATTATTTAACTTTGTAATTCATCTGTAATTTTCTTTTTCAGAAATATCAATAGAAAATTCTTTAGTACGGGACTTGACTTGAAGCAAGCTCTCTTACTTATCATGTGAAGAGAAGGCAAGACCTGAACCATTCTCCTAGAGTAATTATAAATATATATGAATATATTAGAATGGCATCACTAGAACAAATAATGCAATTCAACCCAAAATTTTGCTCCCCTTCTAGCTAAGACTAGCATTTACATGGGGAAATGGGTAAAACAAGATAAAAAAAAAAAGTATAGTTATATAAATATGAAAATAATTATAATCAAAACGGTTATATATGTTTATGTTCTGGTGGATTCATCATTACAAGTAAAGCTCCCCTTTCAGACCTTAAGATCTATGGGGCAGATGATGTAGAGGTCATCTGTTAACCTGGGTGTCATGTGGCCAGCACAACAACTGCCTTTGTTTTTCCCCGACTAATGCTGCTAGGACTCAGTGGCGCACAAAGATCCCAATTAATAATCCCAGTTTTCGCCACAATTCGAACATGGGAAGAGGCCCTTCAGAAGGCAAGACATTACACGACTTAAAGAGTGTTTGATCTACATCCAGCTTCATTAGTTCGCCATGAATGCTTAGAACTGAGCTTATCTTTACCCCCCCTTTCAGCTAGTATATATATACCAATACAGTGGTCATGTGACATCTAAGGTTGGAATATAAATACAAATGAATAGAGGAAGAATCTTCATAAATTGCTTGCTGGGAATATAAATATTAGTTATTTAAGCATGTGTAAAATAATTTGACTTGTTGGTGTAGTTGAAATATAAAAGAAATCCTTAGGCTGTGTTGATCACAAACTTGGAATCAAAACAAATAATGCTTTATGTTTGCTAACTCAGGTACATTAAGTGCCACCAGGTGATCTGCTCACAGTAGACTAGGAATGCTCTTCCAATGTGTATAAAGTGTTCAAAAGTTAGGTCTAGTTTAGTCATCTGTTGAGAGTAGTCAAACTTTGTTGCCAACTGGTTTCAGTCCCCTATTTGTTTTACTTCCAATGTTATGGTTATAACAAACATGTTATATCTCTTTATCTAAATCTTATTTAATGTATTGTTCATATTTATATATAACATTTCATTAGGTCAGCAAGAAATGTTATTTTTGTTTTAAATGTATTTATTCTGTAAGAAAGTATATATGTGTGCTGTTTTGTGTAAATCTATCAATTGTAAATAAATGCATTTGAACATATAATTATTTGTTGCTGTAATAGTTTGTACTAAATAATTTAGCCTATGTTTTGCTGTTGATTTTGTATTCAATGAATCATTAGTCTTGTAGATTGTACAAGGTGCTTTGTCACACATAATTTTAAGTTTTTAGTTGTGTTACTCTTATGAGCTCCATAGGGAGCAAGTGCATCATTGGGGATAGTTACGCTGTAGTTACAAACTAACAGAAAAAAACAACTGTTTCTCTATCCATTTATTAATAACAAAATATACACTCAAGTATATCAGGTACAAGTATATTATTGTAAGAACAAAAGTTTAACCCTTAAAGGAATTTATATTTAGCATTTCCACTAAGCATACATTGATATGAAAAGTAGTTGACCAGTTGTAAACAAGTAATACATATGCACATATTAAAGGCCTGGATTTTTATTGTCTGGCTGGATGATAACATTGGTAATCTTATTGTCATTTTTCAATCTCCATTCCTGATATGTAAGTACCAGTAGTCAAGTATTGTAGCAAAGGATAATGGTTACATAACTATGACTAATAAACTCCATCGCTAACTTACATTTATAAAAAATACCGGTACTATTTTTTAGTCAGCAAATATTTAGTTAATATTGCAGAACTCAGAATTTGAAAAATTAAGATTCTGAAAAACTAAATACTGGCAGATCCAACATTTCAAGCATACATCCATGAGTTCATTGTTTTCAAAGGGACATTTTTAAAAAGTGTCAGTTCCTACTTCCTGTAGTCTAAAGCCTAACAAAGCAACGTATCTACTCTTTAGGTATCATGTGATTAAAAAAAAAAACCCAGAGGAAACTGACCAACAAAACAATTGTAACCAGACTTAAGTCACCAGATTTTTGGTGATATTTTTGTAAGTCTATTTAAACGTTCACAGTCTATGTAAATGTGACTAAGTGTGAAAGTGTTGAGAGTTGAATCGTATGAGCTCAAGACTTTCCGGCAAAAAAAATAAAAAAAATTGAGTACTTAACAGGATGAGATTCCGGGGGGGGGGGGGGGGGGGGGGGGAGTGTTAAGATAAAGAATACTAAGAAAAAAGGGGGAACCAGGAGAAACTGGTAAACAGAACAATTAGAGGGCATGTAATCCAAAATGAATAACCATAATCCAAATATCCCCAAGTAATAAGTAGATGAAGCTTTGCACACACAGTCAGGACTCGACATACCCACGCAAATAAAGTACAAGAATAAATCCCAATATAAAATATGTCTATACATACAGAGAGAAAGTTCAGAAACAAAAATCATAGTACACTATAAGATAAGAAAACAATTTAGAACAAAAAATACACAATGTTATACTAGTCCATGTATTGAAATAAACAATGTTATACTAGTCCATGTATTGAAATTTACAATGTTATATTAGTCCATGTATTAAGTTGCATAGAAGAGAATTAGTCCACAATATTGCTTTAAAAAAAAATTCCCCCAAGTGTTAAAATCACCAAATTTGTTTAAACATTCAATTATTTATTATTTATTTATTATCCCAACAAAATGCAGCTTGTTTGGTTTGTAGGTGTCACACATGAAAATAAGTTACTAAGATCTTATATATATATAACTTTTTAATATTACAAACTGCAATTAGCATTTAGGTACCAGTATAATTTACAATATTTACATACATAGTGTTCTAAGTTTACTAATAACCTACTCATTGATAACCTTACCTATAATAAATTTGTTAAAATGTTTTTTTTTAACTTCCAGCACACTGGATAAATATAGATCCATTATAAAATGTCATTTGTAGCTAAGGATGTGATGACAAATGAATGTAAATTTTTTTTTTTTTTACAATTTAAAATCAAAGTAAAACAACATTAACAAAAAAAAAAGTATTATTTATTTCTTATAAAAAATTCTTGAATATTGGAAAGTCACTGATGGTTTCTATTATATCAAAGTCAGTTGAATTTAGAAGCTTTGAAAAAAACATCCTAAAAAATGTATTGTAAAACTTCAATGCAAAAAAAAAGTTTTTAAATGGGGTTGAGCTCATCATATGGCATGAATACACAACAAATAATGATGTTCTTAGACATTACTTGGCAGGGTTTCTTGCTCAACATCTAGTCTTGTGACTTAGAGAAAAGTGCAGACCAAAATAATTTATTTTTACATTTTGATGACGATAGCATAACAGAGGCATTCCTTAAAAGCACTAGAAGTATCAGATCAGAGGATAATTGTTTCTATACTGGCAAGTCCTTGATCTTACTGCCTTGGTTTTAAGTTTTGCTATTTTCGAGGCTAACGTGATTAATTGTCAAGCCATAAAATAAAAAAGTTACTGTTACAAATAAATTAACAAGCGAAAGAGACAATACATTATGATCAAAACAAAGTAGTTCAATGATATAGAAAGAATTCAAGTTTAAAAAAAAATAAATAACAAAACAGATACATCCAAATAAAATCACATAGTGATGAATAAATGTATAAACCACAAATACAATGTAAGCACAATAGAGTTTTTGAAAAGAAATGTTCTCAAAGGCTCACTGGAACAAGTCATTAGTAAACAGGCTACAATATTACAAAGACATTTTGCTGACAATGACCTTTTGTTATAAGACCTAATCATACTTTATGAGTAGAACAAAAACATAAAATAAATAAAGTGATAATCTACATCTAGATAAAATGTTTGTTCTCTGCGGTTAAGTACTTTAGTTCAGGTCTAGAAAAGGTTCAGAGAAAAATGCTGTCAGTTTACTCAAATCTATTTTTGTACAAAGCTTATATCAACTCACTATGCCTGTCTGTCTGGTAAAAAGTTTGTTTTTGTTTTTTTAACATACTTTTTTTTAATATTTTGATTGTTAATATTGGCATTCCGCATCTCATTCGGAAAATGTGTAAATCCTAACCAAAGCAAGGTGTAACAGGTCAGTTGCATTATAATATCATAACATAGAAATACAATGTTCGTTACATTTTGTTAAAATTACATTCTGATTATTCAACAATTTTAATAATAGTTAAAATAGCAATAATAAAATGGTAAAATCTGTTGGTAAGGGTTTTTGGTATGTATTATTTTCTATAATACATTTTTTTCAGATAGCATAATTTTTGTCTAGCATAAGATTCTTGGGAAACAGTTTCAAAGGGAAATAAATCTCCTGCCTTGCTCACTTTAAAGAATCAACCATGGAAAAAAAAACAACACCACCCTAGAAGTTAGTTTTATACTCATTTGAAATTTTACTAATCATTTGTGCCATTATACACTAAAGAGACTATATAACACACTGCCATGAATTATTTTAAGGGAGAAATTGATAATAAATAATGATGATTGTATTTATACTGTGCTGTTAACATACTGTAAGCTTAAGGCTGTTACAAACAAAATGGACTTAACAATGACACTAACATTATGCACATCATCCACCATGAGACAAGAATACATTAAGGAAATCAATTAATTATTACCTAACAAAGTTCAAGAGGAAGTTCAATTAGTACATTAACATCTTAAAGATGAATGGGAAGTAAGAAATGAGGTCAAAGTGCACAGAGGTCTTTGTGGAACACCATGTCATTGATTTCATAAAGTACACTATGTATTTATTAGTAATTCCTACTATGGAACTGTCATCCTCCCTACATTGTGCCTCAGAAACGTGGACAGTATAAAGAAAACATGAAAAAAAAAAAGAACCACTTCCAATTGACCTAAGAAAAGTAATGAATATTAAATGGCAAGAAAAAATACCAGATACTGAAGTCCTTTGAAGAGTGGGCCTGCAAAGCATCCACACAATTCTGATGCAGTCCCAGCTGCGATGGGCAGGAAACATCTGCAGAATGGAAAACCACTGCATCCCTTAATGACTCCTGTATGGCCAATTATGGGAAGGAAAGTGCTCGCAAGGTGGACAAAGAAAACGCTTCAGGGACACCCTCAAAGCTTCTCTGAAGGCATTCAGCATTGAGCCAGCCACCTGGGAGACAGAAGCACCTGACAGAGCATCATGGCGTCACGCTGTGAAAAGTGGCGCACAAATTGCTGAGGACAACAGCCCTGGTAGAAGAAAGGCCTCAGAGAAAAAAAGCAAAGGCCAATGACACTAGCTAAAGCTGGAATAACCTGCCCAGTGTGCAGCCGAACATTCCGGGCTCAGCAGCCATAAGAGGAGGCAAAAAAAACAGTGAAAAGCCCTCAGCCCCCTGGATGACAAAAGTGGTCATCATCGAACCGCGATGGACTAACTATAGTAATTCCTACTATTTCTTATCATTGCACTCACAGGGAGTCATTAAACAATAAGTAATACTTGAAATCAGCTGCAGATTTACACAACATTAGTTAAGTGATGGCAAGAAAGTATGTAAACCACAGCCAGGTTTTGTTTCCTTCGGACAAATACTGTCTGATTCGCCAGAGGTGATCTATTTGTGAGTCAAAGGACAGCGAAGAATATTTAGAGATTGTCAAATAGACAGAAGGGTTGTAGTTAATGTTTCAACAATAACACACATTTCTGTTGTGTGAAAAATACAAAAAAAAAAGAATAAAATCACTTTAACAAATACATTTTCAAAAATTACAAATGAAATTTAAAAGAAACAAACAAACAAAAAACAACACAAATCAACAAATGAATAAAGCTAAGCATGAAAACTTGTAGGAGTAAAACACTTGCATAGAAAATTTGGCTCTCGGGAATAACATGGCACATTGAATTTAAAAATGTAAACAAACTTCTCTTTCTGTCAACAGTACACATACAAAGCAAGTTATGAGTTGGTTTCAAAACTGTTAACAACCAACTTCACAATCACAACTCAGCAGTTTATACATGATCTCTGGCCAAATGAGTCTACAATTGTAAGTAGTCAAAGTGTAATAAAGACAGCGGTGTGTACTTAAAAAAAAAAGTTCCTCACTTTCATCTGGCAATTATGGGGCTGATAATGTTAAGATCATCTTTTTCTATGACAGTTAACAAAGATATACCAGAACAATTGCTTTTACTTACCACAACTAATGTCAAGTACCCATAAGTGTTGGGTGTACTTGAGAAGATTTCAAATATCCTGCTGTTTAAAATTGCAGTCTTTAATAGGATTTGAATTAGTAGCCCTTTGGTTCAGATGCTAAGTGCTTTACAACTCAGGCACCCTGACCACTTAAATACATATTTTAAAAAAATTTATTTGTTCCTGAACCAATCGATAATTAAATTATTTGTTCTTTATTTGTCTATATAGTCAAGAAGTAGAAATAAATTTCTTGATATAAATACAGTACCAATGCTCTAATAAAATTCTATTTAAAAAAATACATAAAAAAAACGAAAAAAAAAACCATGACATTTAGTAGCATTTAAGACTTTGAAAAAATAAGACAAAATAGGATATTCATTATAAAATTTGTATATGGCAAAATTAATTTGGTTCAAGAATTAGTTAAAATGTTTTCCCCATTTTACAATGATATTCTTTACCTGATTGTTTAAATTAAATTATGACAGTTAATATTCACCCCTTCCCCAACAAAATCCAGCCCACTTATCTATTAAATAAAAAAAATGACAATTACACTGAAACAATAAATTTAAAAATGACAACATAGCAAGATGTATTAAAACAGTCAATAATAAGTTGTGAAGGAATATGAAACACCATATAGTTGTACAGATGTGTACAGAATCAGGTCAGATGTTAACAACAACAATGATAACAGTGGAGACCACAAATGACAGGGCTATGCAGAGATAGACATTTTCTGAACAAAACATTGAAACTCTCAATATGTTGACATGATCATTCTTGACAATGTCGACCGTTATCCTTTTAAAATTTTAGACTTATCAATATGTAATGTATTGTTGCAGATGTTGTTTTTTTCTTTTTTCTCTCTAAACCTGAACAACATAACAATAGGATAGAAAATGTCCAAACAAAGACACAGCACCAGAGCTCAATAAATTAAGACTATTTAGTTGGCTGTCTGGAAGTCACTGTATTCACTATGTGCGCATGCCAATGGAGAATCTAATCATATCAGAAGTTGATTTTTCTTCTTCTACCCAGCTTTTCATCTGCTGAGCTGTAAGCTCTTTGAAAGGAAAAATATTGTGCTGTTTTGTTTTTTTTTCAGATATTAAGCACTGCCATACAGAATGCTGGTTCATTGGGCTATAATGATAGTAGGATCTGCCTAAGATGGATTTAAATGGGGCATGCAAAGTTGATATGGATTAGTTTCATAAGAATGGGCTTCAATGAGGTAGGCGTGTAGGATTTATTTTGTTATGGTGTTAATTTAAAGGTGTGTTCTCAGTTGGAAAATTATAGATGGCTCTTTGTGGGGGAAGGTTTATATAATATACAGAAATACTTGTAAGAAAGCTATATAATGCCAGAAAAGTTAACCAATATTGCATTATAAAATGTAGGTAACTATCATTGTAGCCTCTCTTTGTTGATAAAGGATTTTTGAGGCTAAAACTTAACTAGCAATTGTTACCCACGAATTATATCCTTATGATACAGAACGTCACAATGTGAATGGTTAGGAGGTAGAGGCAAACTGCGTAATGCGCAGGTTTCAGCTTCAGAACTCGTCATGCATGTTGGCAGCAAAGTTGACCAGCTTGCTGGAGATGAAAATGTCAGAGTGCTTCAAGATTTCCTCCATGGACAGCAGAGAATCTTTGTTATCGTCCATCAAGGAGATGAGGCTGTCTGCTTCCACCTTAGCCTGAACAGGGTTAGTGGGGTCAAGGTAGTTCTGTCAAATAAAAGTCAAACAATTAAAATCTAAAGCATTTACACTGTCACATGCGCAGCATAGTGTGATTGTGGAATGGTGTGAATGTGTGTTGAAAGAGGAAGAGAGAGAGAGAAGGATCAGCAGAAAATGGAGTAATGTTAACGAAGCTATTATGGATATATTATTAATTGTAAATCAAGATTATCATCTACTATACATGAGTCTGTTGGTTTTTAAATCTATTAATGAACTAACACCTATTATGTTTTAAATATAGTTAAGTTAAGATTTAATGTTTCTAGATATTTCAAAGAACTATTTATGATTATAAATTTTTATCACAAATAATGAGATCTACAACATAGTCTTTCTTTTTTTTTTATAAATGTTTCTATGTCCAATTAATATTGCAAATGCAAAGAAAAAAATGAGATGGCAATGAAATGGTTTAGGCTTAAGCGATGACTAATTATAAGTTCAATTACTTTGTGATGTCAAATTTCTGAAATAAGTGATTAGGCCAAACAGATTGGAAAATGTTTTTTAAATTTCTCTACAGAAAATCAGAATCAGAATGATTGCATTACACCTAATTGTATTTATGGAAGGTAACAACCAATCTCAAAATATTCTGCACCTCAAAGCAGTTTTTAAAGATAATTTTAAAAAATTGTGAATAAGTACAGTATGTAAATATGAAAGTTACATATCTAACATTCAACTGTCAGTGTTTTGAGGTAATAAAATACTAATAGACACTAATCACTATTCTAATAATATTTTTTTTTAAAAAAGTTAAAATCGATACAACATTAATATTAAACTAACGGTGGCTGAGTTGTTTAGCGATTGGCTTCAGAGCCTAGGACCCTGGGTTCAAATCTCAGTGAATGACTGGGATTTTGAATTTCTGGATTTTTAGGGGGCCCCTGAGTCTACCCAACTCTAATGGGTACCCGACTTTAGTGGGGGAAAGTAAAGGTGGTTGGTCATTGTGCTGGCCACATGATAACCTGCTTGTTAACAGTTGGCCAAAGAAATAGATGACCTTAACATCATCTATTCTGCAGACCGCATGGTCTGAAAGGGGAACTTTACTTTTTTTTTTAAACTAATATTTACATTGCTGAGATAGAGTTATGTATAATCTACACTGACCTTCAACTCAGTCAATCCAACTTTCCCATCACCATCGGTATCCATAATTTCCCTGAATTCCTTTCTTCTCTCTTCCTGCCACTTTCTGTCCATCTCCTCAAATTCTTTACTTTCTACTTCCCCAGGTGGAAGAGCGGCAAACTCCTCCTCTGTTATGACTTTATCATCATTGGCATCTGTAAAGCACAATCCAAAAAAACTGTATCCTGTTTTGGAGCCCTCAACTCAAGAAAACATTTAAAAAATAATAAAACAGATACAAAATAGAGCTGTGAGATTCATGAAAAGCCAATCTAAAGAAAGCATCCTCCTCTGTTTGGGACCTCTCAAATCAAGAAAACATTAAAAAACTAGAACAGACACAAAAAAAAAAAAGCAGTATGATTCATAACAAACAAATATTAACATTTGACTAGAGTAACACCTTTAGTAAAATCACTAAATTTAAAAAGCCTTCAGGATAGAAGACTTAAAAGTAACAATTATACATGAAACACTGAACTATAATCTTCAAATACAAAAACAAAACCTAAAAAAAAAATACTCAGAATGACACAAAGATAAAGGCACATTCCTCATTCCATATATGCCAGGACATATTTGTACAAATACTCTTTCTGTGGAGGTGCGGTGGCTGAGCGGTAAAGTGCTTGGCTTCCGAACCGGGGGTCCCGTGTTCGAATCCAGGAATTTTTTAATTTTTGGATCTTTGGGCGCATTTGAGTCTACCCAGCTCTAATGGGTACCTGATGTTAGTTGGGAAAAAATTAAAGGCGGTTGGTAGTTGTGCTGGCCACATAATACCCTCATTAACCGTTGGCCACATAAACAGATGACCTTTACATCATCTGGCTTATAGACCACAAGGTCTGAAAGGAGAACTTTACTTTTTTTTTTACTCTTTCTGTACTAGTGCTATTTGAGCATGGAATGGGTTGCCTGAGTCAGCCAGGAAAACCAGTGACTTGGCAGAGTTTAAGTCATTGATTAACATGCATAACTAGATTGACCTAGGAACACTCATTGAACGTAATCATTTTCTTTTTTCGAAGTAACGTCAATATTTTATAAGATAAGAAGATAAGATCAATAATTTAAAAAAAACAACAGAAGCAACTGAATAGATTTAACTTATGACTTGTAAGTTGTGGTTTCTTATGACTTGTAAGTTGTGGTATAATACAAATTCCAGTCTAAGCTCCTGGTTTAGAGAATTGATTTTTGTTACTACACCTTTACTAACAGTAACAAATTTATCCAAAGTGTCAGTCTGTGAGAGACTCATAAAGCTGATAGCCATAGAGTATCAGGCCAATTCTTAACTTGAACTAACTCTGGAATATTGTTTAACAAACCCAATCAAAGTGTACAAAGATTCCTAACAATGAAGCAAGATAAATGAAGCAACTAAGTATAACCAAATTCCCCTGAACTGAACAAAATATCACTGTAAGTTACTCATGCCCTCAGAAGCATGTATTTTATTCAATTATTTCTTTACAATTTGAGGCTGTCCACCCAACTGCAATAAGTACCTGACATACTGTAAAGGAAAAAAAGGCCAATTGTCATTGTACTAGCCACACGACATGCTTGTTAGCCATCTGCTGTAAAAAGAGATAAGTTTTACACCATCTGCCATCATAGATCACAAGGTCTGAAAAGGGACCTTTACTTGATCGCCCAGACATCATCTCAGCACTGAGTAAATGTTGCCCTCTAATGTACAGAAAAAGAACAACTTACCTACACCCCTCATGACATTGGACACCACAGTCTCCAGAGACTTCTGACTGTGCTCTGGGTGGCGGAACACCATGAACTCTTCCTTGCTGAGCCTGTTGTCTGTGATGTTAGTGTCTGCGTCTGTCCACTTAAACTTGTAGGAAATCAGTGCATTCTTATCTGAAAACAATCAAGTGTCAACATTGTTTTTTAATTAGCCTCCCATATTTGTCTATATTCTGTTGATTTCAGATCAACCACAAGCTTGCCATATTTAAGAGAAGCATGAAGACAATTTGTATACAGTAGAACGTCCTTTATCCAGACACCAGTCATCTGAAATGACAAATATCAGGGCCGCCTTTTTTTGTTTTACAGTGTGGTATCTAAGTGCTCTTGCATCATGATCCACATTGGTGCAGCAAAAGATAAGCCATCATTTCTCTGCTATGCATAATGCTTTGTCCCTCTGTTAAATGTTTTACATGTTTTGGATATTTTTTTCAGAGTTGAAGATAACTTTATTCCCAGTCCGAATCTCCAGCAGAAAGATGGGGATGGGAGCGTGCAGGGTTTGAACCCGGGACCATTTGATAAGCCCAAACAACAGTCCAGCATGCAAACTGTAGTTTGATATTGGTGTCTGTTACAAAGTTCCTTGCATTTATGCAATATCAAATATTAGTAAATTCTAAGAATCTACATCATAGATACTATTTTATTATTATTGTACATTATTGTTTATAGCATAACACTTAAGTATATTTTAGCAAAAAAAAAAGTATATTCTATACACTTAAATGCTATATAATCTTAATAAAATATATATTTGTACATAGTGTATCAAGTTAGACCCCACATTTATGTCTGTTATGTTTTTAAAGTTTTTGTTTCACACTTAGAAACACAACAAATGTCACAACAAATTGTGACACATTTTTCAAAAACTGAAATTAAAATTTCTTATTTGATACACTTTCTATAATTGTTTTCAGCATTACCCAAGATATTTAACTACATTCTAGGAGGCATGGTGGCTGAGTGGTAAAGTACTTGGCTCCCAAACCGGGGGCCGGGTTTGAATCCTGTTGAAGATTTTTAATTTTGGGATTTTTAAGGCGCTTCTGAGTTCACCCAGCTCTAATGGGTACCTGACATTAGCTGGGGAAAAATAAAGGCGGTTGGTAGTTTTGCTGCCCATAAGATACTCTCATTAACCATTGGCCACAAATGGCAAGATCTGAAAGGGATATGTTATTGCTTTACTACATTCTCAATGGTGTAAAGTACAGATGTGGAGATATAATGCCATTATCTGAAGCAAAAAAAGACACAACGTACAGCCAGCCCAACAATAATTACCTTCTTGTTCCAACTTGACTATATCATCGTAGTCTGCCACATGCTTGACCGCACTCTCAGCATCAAAGCCTCGAGACAGGAGAAAGTGAACATAGTACTCCTTCCACTTGATAAAGCCGTCACCTGAAAAGTTCAAGGACATTTGGTTTCTTAGAATGTTCCTAATTATTCCCTGTCAGTCTCTATTATCCCAGTATAACCACATCCTGTTTGAGAGTGCGGAGCCACAGAGAAAAAAAAAGTCGGCGTTTTTTCCTAAGCACAAAGTGCAAAAAAAGCCCATAAGTCCAGAAAAAAAAGCAATCTGAATAAAACAGAAATGTGTACCACAATCTTCTTTCTTCTTCTTCCCTGTTCTCATTGTTATGTTGGAGCATTCAGATGACTAGACCAATATTTGAGATGAACTGTGCAGTGGTTTCCAAATCAGGGGGCTGTCCATATAATTTTCTTTCCATAGGGGTGTTTTGGGGCCAGTGTCTTGTTTAGGCCTCTTTATAAAGAATGCAGTTTTGAAGGACAAGGTCAGCATTCTCTGGTGACACTCCACATGGGCAGATTTCACTAGTACCACAATCAATATCTGTGATTTTTAGTAGTTTACATGCTTGGTCTTGAAAAAGCAGATGGCAGCCTTCACTCAAAACTTTAAAAAGCTATTTTAAATTTTAAACATTGCTGAGATTTGTACTGTCTTAAAAAAAAAAAAAAAATTCAAATAATTAGTTGTGACGCCATCAATAATGAAAACACTTTATATTTAGAGTGTTCCTAAAATGATGACTAAACCTTGTTGTTAGGCCTCACCATGTGTTAGTCTAGCCCTTCAAGTCATTTAGAGATATAATAGTACCCAGGTAATGGATTTTCAAAACAAACATTGCAACCTATTTACAAGCTCAGATAATATTTAAAGCAGTACGGAGCTATGATTCTGAGCTGAGGGTCCCAGGCTCGAATTTCAGTGAAGACTGGGATTTTTAATTTCGGGATCTTTGAGTGCCTCTGAGTCCACCCAGCTCGACTGGGTACCTGACATTAGTTGGAGAAAAGTAAAGGCAGTTGGTCATTGTGCTGGCAACATAACACCCTTGATAACATATGACCTTTACATCATCTGCCCTATAGATTGCAAGGTCCGAAAGTGGAACTTTACTTTTATTACATGCTCAGATAATATTCATATTTTTAATAGACATTTGTTTCAGCATTAGGAATAGGAAATTTAATTTAAATATAATAACATATTGGTGTGGGAAGCGCGGTTGAGAGGCTAAGTGCACTTGAACTTAGCTTGACTTGGCTACCTATGAAGGGGGCACGATGGTTCGACACCCGACTCAAGCTGAGCTGTGTACTGAGCGCCTAAAGGCAGCATGGAAGAACCTTCTCCTAGATCCCCCCTCCCCCCTCTACTGGTCCACAACTGAGATTGGACCAAAGCACTCCGAGCATCCTATAAGCATGAAAGTAGCGCTACATAAAAGCCATAATTTATTTTGTTTCAAAGAAAAGAATTGACAGATGTACCGTCAGGATCTAAATGTTCAAAGATCATGTCATTTTCCTTTTTGGCAGCTTCAAAATGCTCATTCATCTTTGCTAGAATCCACTTCTCCATCTCACTGGAAGACAAGAAACCATCTCCATCCAAGTCAGCTCTGAGGAAAACAGAATAACATGTGCAATGTTTTTTTTTTAAGATGAATAGATTTATAGGCAATGGAATTTTGTTAACTGATCACAAAATCATCAAATATGTATTACACAAAAATATTTTGGATAACATTTTTTTAAAGAAACTTTTTAAAGACTTTTTTTTATAAAGCTGCAGCACAAGTAGTATTTGAGTACATTATAGAAGTTTTTTGTTTATATAAATTCTAATTGGTTTGAACTTTTTTAAAGAGTGACTTTTAGGGTCTCATACCAGCTTTAAGCAGTGGTATTAACCAAGGAGGTCGAATGGCATTGCACATTTTAAAAGTTAATGTTTTCCCTTTGCCACATCTCATGTGACTAAAGAGGCCAATCCTAGATACACATTTCCAGTCACAGATTGGGCATTTATAATTCCCAGATGCTGCATCATCATAATTTCTAAGTGTACAGTGTATGGAATATCAGTCCTCAGAACATAATTTACTGTTGCATTTTTGTGTTGCATTAACATTCTATTCAAATTTAAAAATCTTTTTCACCTGGCTACGATTTCCTGCAGTCGAACAGTAGCTTGATCTATGGCCTCGGCCTTGAACTCATCATGCAGCCCACCGAGGAACATCTCCTTGTGGTAATCTCTGTTGACATGACCATCTCTCTCCATCTTCACAATGTCCAAATGATCGGCTGGAATAAGCTTGTCTATGGATAACTTCTGTCAAAAAATGAGAAAAAAAAATGTATTCAATTCACCTCAGGGACAAATTATTTTCATTAGCTGTTATAAGTTTGCTAACATAAACTGAAATGAAATGAAAGCATTATTATTATATTTCTGTTCTTTTCAAGGGGAATAACAAACTAAAAGTATGTCAGGGAAGAAAAGGACACTAGAAGCCATGTCAATCTGGTTTAACACCCCTCGACTATCATTTTATGGGGTGTGGTGGCTGAGTGGTAAAGTATTGGGCTGCCAATCTGAAGGGGTTTCAGGTTTAAATCTTTGTGAAGACTGGGATTTTTAATTTCAACACCTGAGTCCACCCCAACTCCAATCGGTTGGGGATAAGTAAAGGCAGTTGGTTGTTGTGCTGTCCACAAGGCACCCCTGTAAGCCATGGGCCACAGAAACAGATAATCTTTACATCATCTGTCCCACAGATCCAAAGATCTGAAAGGGGAACTTTAATTTCTTTAAAATTTTACTTACTTACTGTCATTTAGATAAAAAAAAATCCGTTCTTTCTGATTATATGGAACGTTAAAAAAGAATTTTGGATGTTTCTTCAAGATGATTACCTTATTCCTTTTCTATTCCATCCTAATTCAAGTTTTCTGTAGGACAGCAGGAGATGGAACTGGGCAGGGTTTGAGCTTGGGAACATCAAGAAGATTTGGGAAAGTTCTATTTAATTTTGATACTAAGTCGACTTGTTTGGCATGCTATATTTAACTTAAATTATACATACATATTTTGTAAATTATAGAAACAAAAATTCGGAGAAAAAAAAAAAAAAAAAAAAAAAAAAAACTACATTAATTCATATATCTTTTTCACATTGGTTTTTAAAATGTTCTACTAATGCTTTCAAAACTGGCCTCAACTGAGAAAAGTTAATGTACTAGTTACACAACACCCCTATTAACAATTAATATGTGAACATATATAATCTTCACTCAGGAATATTTGATAACTATATGAAACTTTAAAAAAACTGAATTAAAAATTAAAAAAAAAGGACCACTTAAGTCTTACTCTTGAGAAGCCTTTGGATTACAGGTTAAATGAGAATTTGAACGAAAGCCTAAACAAGCATAACAAGTTGTTTAAAAAGACTAAAATGTGTATCTTCTCTACCTTTAATTTTTTCACTGTCTCCTCACTGAGCACAACATTCTCATCCCTCTCCTCAGGTTTCACATGAAGCACTTGAGATTCTGCGACTGCTGGCTCTGCTTGGTCTTTGAGTTTGGGAGGCTGAACTTTAATATGTAGTTTAGTTTCCAAAACTTTGTCTGCATTGTTTTCAACAAGTGGCTGCTTGCCCTCACCGCCTCCAACAGCATTTGCACCCTTTTTATCATCTATTATCAACAGAAAATGTGCAATGAATTAAGTTCAGTTGAATACAATCCAAATTTCTGATACAGATTTCACATACACTGTTCAAGTGAAACTATGGTATTAATGTATATATTTAATTTGCTATCGAATGATTATTTTTTTGTAATTCATAATTTTAAGATTGTTTCACTTTTGAAAATTCAGTAATGTATGTAGTTTAGCACTGTGAGATTTAAGCACAGTATTATACTCTCAATATATAGTCATATGAAGTCTTATCTGACAGTTGTTTTATGGATTCCAGGTCAAAATTTTTGTCCCTTTTTTTATTGTCGTGGAAAATGTTGTTTCTAAAGCAAACAACAGTCATAGGAGTAGCCAAGAATGGTTTTGGGCTAAAAACCCCCATCCAAGGGTTTCAAGTTTAATACCCCTTCCTGAGGGTCTTGAGTTAAAATAAAACTCTCTTCAATACCATATAAAACTTAAACTATAGTCACCAAATTCCATGAGTGTAACCAAGAGCAGCTTTGAGGTTACATCCCCTTTCCAGCAAATGTGAAAGCAAAAATACAATTTTACTCAATTTCATGAGCATAGTCAAAAGGGGATTTGTGGCTACTCTCCCCCTCCAATACAAAACTAAAGTGAAACTATAGTTACCTATTTCTACCAGTCTCTGGGCTCTATCAATAAAGAACAGCGAATAGCAGATTAGGTTTTTGACCTACTATTTCTTAATAGAAGAGTAGCAGAATAATGCACAGTAGATACCTCAGAATATGCCATTTATTTTAAGTTTTAAATACTGGAAATAATACTTGACCCTGGACTCCACTGAGCTAGTGCTGTGCCACTAACTGGCAAGGCAAGGGTTTCTACTGTCTTTCCACTTACTCCAGGAAGAAACTATTCTAGGGCACAAAACAAAATGTCCAAAAGAATGAAGTGTTAAAATGTAATAAAGATTTATGACATATAATATACACACACACATATATATTTTTAAAATTTTATATATGTACATGGTTTGGGGTTCTCCCCCCCCCCCCCCCCCCCCCCACCAAAAACAAAATCCTGATTTCAGCACTATATATATTTAATTTCTCCAAGGGTTAAGGTTTGATGTTCAACCAAGATTTAGAAAGGTACCATTTTCAGGCAGAGCATC
The DNA here is from genome assembly GCA_036873155.1 of Biomphalaria sudanica. Lineage (NCBI taxonomy): Eukaryota > Metazoa > Mollusca > Gastropoda > Planorbidae > Biomphalaria > Biomphalaria sudanica. Next base: position 477,630 of record JAZGLO010001116.1, on the reverse strand, counting down.
ATCAATCAGCTCCTGACCCTGACCAGCTTTGACATCGTGATGAACCTCAACATTATCAACGTCATGATTTTGATTGGTTGGCTGCTTATTTTCGACTGCCTGAGCTTTCGGAATAATGGGGTTTGAATATGATACCTGCAACATGGCTGCAGCAATGAGCAACACCCACATAACAGTCATTTTCCTGTAATAGATAAAATATAGATAGTTTCAGTAATTAAATTTCTAATCACTTTAATTTTTTCTAGACTTCAAATGCATGATGTTATACAATTGACTCTTGATAATCCAACATTTCATAATCTGACACAATCAGTAATCTGAAATGGCACCAATGTTAACTTCTTCTTCCTCATTCTCATTGCTATGTTGGTCAATCAGATGACTAGACCATTATATGATATGAACTGTTTCCAAATCAGGGAGCTCTCCATATAGTTTTTTTCTATAGAGTGTATTGGGTGGGGCAAGTGTCTTGTTCAGGTTTGTTGATAAGAATGTAGTTTTGAAGGACATGGTCATCATTCTCCAGTGACTGGGCAGAATTTGCTAGTTCCCATTTTTAGCTTCCGGAACATATGTTGTCTCATTCTGTCTAAACTCATATAATGTATACTTTAATACATATATTTTAATGCACATAGGTCCACCTAAATTTTTATTTAGTACAGCATGTGAAAGTTGAAATCCTAGGATTTTTTTTTAGATCAATACATTTTTCTTTTATACCTATTGTTTACTTTACCCCTAAGACAACTTCTTATCATTATGAAACCATTGGACTATCAAGAGTTAACTGTAATAACAATAATTTTTTTTACCTTGATGTCACAAGTTCAAGTATAGATTAAGCCACTTTCATCGTCCAGTCTCCGAGTAGATATTTTACTAAGCTAGAACACAACTACCAACTTTACTAACAAATGTCAGTATCCACAATATTGACTCAGGAATACCTGAGATTTATTTTTACAAATTCCAGAAACATTTAACAAGATTTGAATTTTGATCACATAGTTTTGAAGCAGAGTGTTTTGCATATTTCTTTCAATTTGGTCTACCAACATACCAGTATACACCAATTATATACTTACTAGTTTTCTTTTTGTTAGTATTAATTCATTTCCCACTGATATATCTTTCAACTAGGTAGCAAACTAGACACATGCTCAAGTTTATAATACATTTAAAGAATAAAAGTCTTACCTGGCAAATTACTTGAGATGAAGAAGGTCCAAATGAGGAAAATAAAAGTTGTATGGTTCAACTAATCTTATGCCAAATCACGATAATTACTTGAGAACAGAAACAAACTGGTTTTGTGGACACATATAAAACCTAGAGAAGAAAAAAACAACCAACATTATATATATATATATCTAAGATAGATATAATCTTTTTTTTTTATACTTATAACAGGGAAAAGACAGGTTGAACTTTAACTTTAATAAGAATATCTAATTCTCAGTACTATCCAAATGTTTTGAGTTTAAACATATATAAGGAAACTGTAGTTTTTTTGGGTGCATTTGGCCATTTTGCGGCCTGCCTTATGATGAGTCATAATGTCATGTTAAGAACATTTCATATTTATAAATATTTTTGGCAATGTTACCTCAAAAAAAAAAAAAACTATCAGGGAAGGTTAATATTCAAATTGAACATAATTTTAAAATTAAAAATGTTCACAACTGTTTGTGTTCTAACTTTTTGTCAAAGGAAAAATTTAAAAAAAAATTGAGATAACAACAGGTGTTTATACAGAAAACCTAATTAGATAAAAAAAAAAATTCTATATCAGTTCTAGTAACAATGAGGTTTATCAAATATTAGAATCTATCTATATATTAATTATTATTTATTTATATATATAAAAAAAAAGTAAAGTTCTCCTTTCAGACCTTGTGGTCTATAAGCCAGATGATGTAAAGGTCATCTGTTTCTGTGGCCTACGGTTAACTAGGGTGTCATGTGGCCAGCACAACGACCAACCGCCTTTACTTTTCCCCAACTAATGTCAGGTACCCATTAGAGCTGGGTGGACTCAGAGGCGCACGAAGATCCCAAAATTAAAAATCCCAGTCTTCACCAGGATTTGAACCCCGGCCCCCAGTTCGGAAGCTAAGCACTTTACTGCTCAGCCACCGCGCCCCCATTATTTATTTATAAATTGATTTAAAGATTCATTATCTCCATGCCCTATAGACATAGATCTAGACTATTCTAGACTAATGGTCTAGTTACTAGTATACTAACGCCATCAGTGGCCTATTTTTTTTTTAATTCTGATAGATATAGAGTATAGTCTTTGGTCTATATATAGAGATCTAGATAACATTAGAATCTGATTCTAAACAGGCATCTTCTAATCTATAACCGATTTATTTTCTCTAGTCTACTAGTCTATAATAATAGTCTGATAGTTTATATTGTCACTATGTGATTATAGTATATAATATACACTCTACTCTAAGATTAGATTGATTAGATCTAATATGATGATAGTGGGAAGCGTGGTCTAGAGGCTAAGTACGATTGAACTTGGCTTGTCTTGTTCGACACCAGACTCTGGCAGAGTTGTGTTTACTGAGCGCCTAAGGGCAACACAGAAAACCTTCTCCTAGATACCCCCACTGGTCCATAATATCGCTCAGAGCATGCTATAATAATAATGATAATTGATATCACGACATAGACTGATAGGGTAAAACTTCCAATCGAAGGCCCCTAGTTTTTCAGGTCAATTAATTGGCAGCTGTCTATCCGCACGTATGATGACCTCACCTGCCCGCGCGCGCTCTACTAGTAGAGAGCGCCCGGTCACTGTCCCTCTCTCTGCCTCTCCTCTTTTAGTAAATCTTAGATCTATGTAACATAGATTTAGATTTTTTTCAACAAATTATTCTTGGAATAATTAATGTTTAGATGGTATTTTATGTTTTTAATTGGGGAATTTTAATTAATATATTATTAATTAATTATACTTCTCTTTGCAAAAAAAAATAAATAATAAATCTAATCATGTGTTAACTGTTTTGTTTATATTTAAATGTACATATTTAAATACTTTTTTTCTGCCCTCATTTTTTTTTAGAGTATGACTCTCCGATTGAATCATTTCAACAGGATAACAATAAGCAAAGCATACCTTTTTAAAAAAAATAATATCTAAAGATACAATGCAATATTTTAGAAGAAACAAAAAATGTGTATTTTGTATATTTTTAGTTTTGCCAAAATTTAGGCACAGGGTTGACGCACTGTCGTAAATCCGTAACTGGATTTTTATATTTCGAGTACGCTACAAATGGACATTTTGTTAACCATGACAAGGTTGCCGACCGTAATATGTCTCCTTCTGTCTTGAAAAACAAAGGATGTCAATAATGCATTAACATAAGATTCAGAGTTTTCATGTCATTAGAGCATGACTAGATCTATCACGAACAATTACATGATACTACCGACACTGTCTAGCCGGTAGTGATCTTGTGACCTGATTACCATAGCGAAAGGCAGCACTGTGCTGCCACTTGCGTAACATTCTTCAAAAGGGTCCTTCGATGTGAAGTTTTACCGAATAGTCTAGATTTAGATCTAGGACGTCTAGGTCTAGGGAGATTATATTTCATTAGACGATTAGAAATAGGCTGATCATTAGATTCCAGATATTCATTCATCAATCACTGTGAGTAGTGTGAGTGTCATTCATCATAGATTTAGACTGGTCTTAAGTTAAACTTTATTTAGATCTAACTACTTTTAACTTTAAGTATTGAGTCTAACGGTTTGTTAGTGAGGTTAGTCTAAGTCTAATCAGTCTGAGTCTGACAGTGATTGATTGACTATCATTGACTACTATAGTGTCTAGATCTATATATTGTCTTCTAATACTTCTTAGACTTCTAACAAAATCTAAGTTCTATTCAATGATATTTATTATACAAATTACAATAATTAGATCTAGACTCTATCCCTATACTGCATAGTCATAGTCTTAGTATAGTATAAAACTTTAAAACTAATCTAGATAAATGAGTAGATTTAGACATAGAATGATAGAATAGAGTAGATCTATTTACTAATTATTAATATTAGTAGAATAATTACTATATTCTATAAATCTAGTAGATCTCCAGTATAGACTACATCTATCTAGATCTAGTCATTCAAAACTTTCATACAGACACGACTAGACTCTAGTCTAGATTCTAATCTAGAGTAGATCTAGACTAAGTTCAAAGTTGTAAATAAAGAATTTATGTTTATACGTGTTTCTTTGATGCATTATTTCCCCTTGTTTGCCAGATTTTCACAGTTGCGAGGCCAAGACTTTGACTTTGAGGAAAGCAATACAAATATAAATTTAGATCTATATAAATCTGTATAAATAAATCTTAAAACAAAAAGTGTCATTCAAAATTTTCAAAGAATATATAAACCTAACACTAATTAGTATACGAAAAATGGTTGAAAAAAAAAAAAGGGGGGGGGGGGACCAGGAGGAAGAGGGAGCAGTGGCGTCACTAGGGGGTGCGAGGAGTGAGGACCGCACAGAGTAGATTATAGAAGTAAGAATCTAATTGGATCATGTAACAAAGAAAAAACTAAAACAAATTAAAAAAAACTATTTATCTTATTCATGTTAAATCATTAACACTAAAAAAAAAAAAACACTTAATACTTAGGTGTTTAAATAATTGGAAAGTTATCATGGAATCCCCATATGAGATTATTAAAAAAAAAACTTTAGGGTTTATTAGAAGTAATTTTTACAAATTAAACAGAACTTAAATCTAAAATACTATTTAACATTGGTTATACCAAAATTAGAATACACTTCTTCTGTTTGGGACGCCACAATATACGAAAACATAAAGAAAATAAAACAGACACAAAATACTGCCTTGAGATTTATAAGAAATGAATACTCACACCATTAATAATATTTCTAAATTCAAAGAAATTTCAGGACAGTAGTCTAAAAACAAGAGTAGCAATAAACCATAATTAAAAATTTTAAAAAATAATAATTAAAAAGCACAAAGATAAAGGCACATTTCTTACTAAATATTCTATGACAAATTCGTACAAGTGCTCTATCTTCCCTAGTGTTAAGAAGGAATGTCTGTAATTTATAAACAAGATAATTCACAGGTCAATTTGAAGAGCCTATCTCAGATTTCCTCCCAGCTGGATGTCCATTCTCTCCCAGGTCCGTGACTTTTGTTGATTTGCTGTTTGGAGTTTATGTACCTAGTGGTTTTTCTACAGGGTAGGGTAGCTAGCCCTACGTCCAACCCTCCTTCTTTCTCAGGCGTACTTGGGACCATCCTAGGTTGCTTGTGGCACACATATCTGCAAATCTCTCTCCATTTTCCTTCATCTCACCTAGTCCATGGTTTCCCATGATCTCTTCATATTCTCTGTTGTCATTGCCAACCTTAGCATTCAAATCGCTCATTATGATGAGGATGTTCTTTTTAGGTCTGTCATGTAGGATAATAGTCAGCCTGTAGTAAAAAATTTTCTTCTCCTCCTCGTCACTGTCGTTTGTTGGGGCGTAACATTGGACAATGTCTAAGTTAATCCTCTTCTGCACTGTGTTGGGGCGTAGCATTGGACAATGTCTAAGTTAATCCTCTTCTTCACTGTGTTGGGGCGTAGCATTGGAAAATGTCTAAGTTAATCCTCTTCTGCACTGTGTTGGGGCGTAGCATTGGACAATGTCTAAGTTAATCCTCTTCTGCACTGTGTTGGGGCGTAGCATTGGACAATGTCTAAGTTAATCCTCTTCTTCACTGTGTTGGGGCGTAGCATTGGAAAATGTCTAAGTTAATCCTCTTCTGCACTGTGTTGGGGCGTAGCATTGGACAATGTCTAAGTTAATCCTCTTCTGCACTGTGTGGAATGAGTCTGTTATTATCCGTGGTCCACGCGCTTCCCATCCAATAAGTGCTCTCTGAGCCTGGTTAGACAGCATCAGGGCTACTCCGTGAGTGTGTGTAGCCTCTTGCTCATGTCCTGAGTATAAAAGTAGCTCAACCGAAGTCAGTCTTTTCTGCCCGAAACCAGTCCACCGTGACTCACTTTTTTTTTCATTTCAATAAGGTCAAAATTTAGAAGAAAATAATAAAATTTAGGATCTAGATCTATGTCTAAGAATTTGGACGGAACTAAAATGATTAAATGTCAATTAAGCATAAGTTAAAGGGTCGCAATCAAAGATATTAACTGACTTTTGACTTGAAAAGAAACTCATTAAATCAGAAGTATCCAGACTCAGGTACACAGAAGACAGTTACAGTTGTATACATTTGACAAATAAAGATTATGAAAATAAAAATAACGTGGAAAGGGGGGGGGGGGGAGAGAAAAAGGAAGGAGAGAGAGAGAGAGAGAGAGAGAGAGACGTAAAAAAAGAGATAAAAGGAGAGAAAGAAAGAGAGATGGAGAAAGAGAGAGAGAGAGAGGGAGAGAGAGAAAAAGAGAGAGAGGGAGAGAGAGAGAAAGAGAGAGAGAGAGAAAGAGAGAGAGAAAAAGAGAGTTTTCGTTCTATTGCTCCTGCATTAGTATGGATTCATCTGGCATTGGCATTTGTGTTTATCCACAGGCAAAAGGGTTCAATACCCATTCGTGAATATCTAAGTGAAGAATTGTCACAGTGTTGAGTGTGTGTGTGTTATTAATTAGTTTCATAGTTGTTATCAAAGCTCACCGATAGACTTGACAGAGACCAGACAAAGGTGAGGGCAATGTCAGTTAGGTGTTTGTCTTGTAGAGAGACTGATATGTGGGTCGGGACAGACACAGACAATTAGTAATGTTAGTTTAGGCGTAGGCTAGATACTCAGCCTATATAGAGTAGAGTTTGGGGCAGTCGGGACACAGCGCCATGTAGTGTTAGCAGGGGCGTGTGTGGTGTGCTAGGCGTTTTCTGGTGAAAGACACATACAGACATTGGGAGCAAGTCGCCGAGGCTGGCTCGCGATCTTGGCTCCAAGAGTTGTGATTTGTTTGCCAGAGAGAACATGTAGGAACTAATTCTTAGGGACCAGGAGTGACAGTCGAAGTGACATTCTGACAGTCTGGGTAGCAGTCTTAGCATGAGGCAGTCTAAGCGTAGAGACACTGAATAGATGTTAGCGACAGTGGCGTAGTCAGCAAGACAAAGAGCGACATGCAGTAGTTGACATCAGATGGCATGGACAGCGGTACTGAACTCTGATGCAGTCTACGGCGTTGGGTCCAGTGCATGGAGGATGGAGTAGCCGTGTTGGTCTGATTGGCATGGGTGATTAATAGCTGTATTGTTGATTATGTCTTTATTGTTTATTATGTTAACAGATATCATAGTTTTATTAGTACATAGTATTGAAGCCACTTGTCTTATGTTATTAATTTTATGTTATTCATAATATATGTTTGTAGTTATCAATTCATTTCATCAATCTATCATTACATTTATTACATTATTTTAAAGTGGACATCGATGCCCTATTTAGAATATTAAATATTAGTTTTTACTTAGAGAGTTTGACATTATTATGAGTATTCATTATGTGGTCATTGTTGTGACATTGTTGTCATTAGTTTAATTTATATACATTCAAAGTAATAACACGCACCAAACGTGAGAATCATTGCTAGATGAAAGAGCCAAGATTATGAAGTGAGTGGGTTCGTGACAAGAATGTTTTCAACTCTTTTGTTTAGGTCGTCATAGATTTTACATAGAATAGTACGCAATAGATATGAATTAAAAAGTGGTAAACAGTATTGAAATTATCCGATTGGATGAACTGGCTTTTAGCGAAGAAGTTATTATAATTGTATACAATTTTCATCCTTCTTCGGATACTTGAAGTTGTCTCGCGGACACACAGGGGTCCGTGGACCACAGTTTAAGAAACACTGTGATGAAGAACACATTATAAAACAAGGTCATGGTAGCTGTTGCGTATGGTGTTTATTAGTGTGGTAGATGGTAGATAAATGTTACTGTAGGAACGAGTCTAGAAGTGAATACCAGAGGATAGTAAGAATGACTGTGTGAATAGAATGAAATAGAAAGAGATACACATAATGTACACACTAAAAGAAACTTTTAGAGACATGATTTAAAATAGAGGCACGTATTTCTTTAAAAAAGAAATGTTGTAGGCTAATGATTTTAACACTTTAATAAAGGATCAACTTTGCATTTGAAGAAGTGTTATTAAATCATATGCAGCATGTACTAATTATGATCGAATACAAATTATCCTAGTCTTAAATTTTTGGAGATTTGCTCAAACAAGCTCGTTGATAATTGTTCTCCGACAAAAATATCTCATTTCATCTATCCCTTGACTTTGGCCGTAATGGGGCTATGACAGCTCGTCTAACCAAAGCCCTCCATTTTTTTCTTAGCAGGGTATTCTTTTCTTTAGACGACCCTTTCTTGTGCTCCCACGCACTACCACGCACTCTGAGGTATTGAGCTCAGCTTTGAGCTAAGAAGGGAGTTCCGAGCTAAGGCAGAAATAAAAAGTCGATAGTGAAGTAAAAACACCACCAAACAAACTCAGAACTAATTTATAAGAAAAAGTAGCCTACACAGAGTTTATGTTATCACACAAACTTAGATGTGACCTCTTACAGGTCCGCCCATTTATCCACAATGCAGTTAGTAATTCTTTTTGACAAAAAGGGCCAAGATAATGAATAGCTAAAAAAAAAACGGTTTGATTCCAAAATATAAAAAGTAGCCTTTGTAAATTGAAAAATATAATAAAATTGGATTTTTCATTGCTTTTATAGTTTTTGAAATCACACTAGACGGATGGACAGACAGACCACACAAAACTAAAAGCGGCCTCAAATTAATTATTTTATCTGATGGATAAAATGAATGGTTAATAAGCATTACATAAATTTATAACACATTACAATTGTTATAGAGAGATGAATGTGAAGAACATAGGCCCATTGCAAAACAATGATAATCTCCGACCTGGACTCGAACCATGGGACTCCAACTTGGCAACATCGCATAGCATCAGCACAATAAAGTTACCAACTGACATGAGAGTTGAGGCCAACCTCCCTCTTGAGAAGAAATGGGCTTTCAAGACATTTAAGTTATTTAAAATTGCATTTATGACCATGTTAAAACCTGGACCACAGTTATCTACACTCGTTTTCACAAACCATTAGATCTAGATCTACATATCATGAGTTACTGATATTGGAGCCTGAGTCTTCTTTCGAACAAAATAGGGACCTCTAACAGTACATCGGGACGATATAAATCCTTTTTCACATATAAATAATAAATAGCTTGAATATAGGTCAAGTGGCAAATGTAACATTTCGTTTCCTATTGACTCAACTGCTGAATTGCGTTTTTGGTGTTATTTGGAATAATGGGAACAGACCATACTCAATTGAATATGTCGAAAACAATTGGATTTGAGATTTTAAATTAATGTACTTATTAAACAAACTTCTACAGTGCCCATGACATTGAAACCCATTTCAAGGGCAAGTACAAGTATCTAATGATTTTAACAAAGTCATTCTATTTAAAGTAGAGCAAAACTTAATCCAAATCATCACGACCTATCAGAGATAAGAAAACATTTTCATGATTTGCAAAGATGATTTTTTAAGTCATAGACTGCATTGAATTGTCCATTTCGCCATGGTCCCATCTTGAAATTATTTGTTGCACATCCAGTGGTGTATCTAGGGTTGGTATCCACACCCCAGAACCCTCTTGCAACGCAACTGTACGCCATCGAAACATACGCCAAAGGTGTGGGGACAGGAACGTCGAAAATATGGCGTGTTTTACTTTTATTTTGTGAAGAAAATGTTTCAGATTTGTTTAGAGTAGCCTGTAAAAAAAGTTGTTATAAGTTCTGTGTTATCTGTCTGTCAATTTACGACCATCGACTGTATGCCTATCATGCTTGAAATAGGTACAACGGATAGATTGGTTTTCTGAAAGCGAACTTGTTTGTTTTAATTTATTAAAATATATAAACAGTATTAGCTATTCATACACCATTTTTATAACAAAATTAATGCCTTATAGTTGTAAAAAAAAAACATCTGTACCTTGCATGTAATACACTTAGGGATAGAGGAAAGAGAAAAGAAGATCATATAGTCAGATTTGTAGGCTTCCAAAGTAACCAAGTACAGTGCCTTCCAAAATAATTCGACGTTCAAGGACTTCGTTCGTGTGAGATGTGGGCACCTGCGTGATGGGCGAGGACTTAAATGTGCTTGCAACCAAAAACAACGAAAATGAACTAAGAACAATATCGGAAGAATTTTGACATTACTATATCAATTCTTGGTCCTAACCAATCATCATTAATGCCCCCACTTGCCGTGGACGATAAAATGCTAAAAATTAACCAGTTCTTACTTAGATGAAGCCTAGGGCTAATAAGCCATTTTCAAAATTGGAATTGCAACGCTTATGTTTACAAAAAAAAAAAATTCGTAATTACTATTAAACATGCATTTGACATCCGACATTGTATGTCTCAAGTGCAAAACCACAGACCAATACACATTAACCACAGACCTATACACATTAACCACAGACCAATACACATTATACCTAAACTGGACATGGAGATCCCTAACACTACACAAACATGTCATGAACAACTTCATAAAGCTGAAACAAGGCGTTGTTTTGTAACGTAGTTATAACAAGTTTAGTGTAACATTTAGGACATGTTGTCAGCATTCACCGTTATGGTAGCGTGGTCAAGTCATCTCTAGCGTTGGTGGCTTGCATTGGTTTGATTCTAACCGCTGCGTAAAAAAAATTACCTCACTTTTTGGATAATTAAGTGAGACTGGACAGACGGAATTAGAAGTTTTTTTTTTTTTTAAGTTTGTACTAAAGTATATATGTGTGTTTACTTTCATTTCGTTATCTGTGGCCCACATGTTAAAACTGCAAACTATTCACAGAGCACACATTGTATTTGTTTTAGGAAACAAATTGGAAAAGCAAGAATACTTATAAAATAGCAACAACCATTAAAACTCAAAGATTTGATTTTAGTCACAGACACTTCCTTAGCTAGAGGAAGAGAACCTTCTGATCTAAAGTTTAATTGTTCCGAAAACATCAACTTCCAAAGACATCTTTTTATTTTGTATGAGATTTATTTTGGATAGTGCGTGATGCTTTTGTTATGTCTTGTATTGTAATCTTTTTTTTTTCAATACAAATTCCTTGTTAAATTTAATGTCAATGATTGCTAATGGTTTCATTATATTTCAACAAAAATGAAGGGGTCCAGCGCTAAAAAAAAATTATAAAAATTTTAAAATTTCTAATGATAAAGATATAGCCTACATGCTTGGCTATTATGGGATAGTGAGCATGTAAGAGGTTTAGAGTGAGAAAGAGAGAGACAGAGAGAGAGAAAGAGAGAGGGAGACAGAGAGAGGCAGAGACACAGAGAGAAACGGAGAAAGGGAAAGAGAGACAGAGAGTCGGAGAGAAAGAGAGAGAGACAGAGAAGGAGACAGGAGAAAGAGAGATTCGCTGATGGTTTGAATCGACACAGATGTAGCTACTAAAGATTCTAAATCTTTTTTCTGGTAACCTCGCCACCAATCTTTAAGGTAAGTCGTGCTCATGTCTGTTGTGCAAATGTTTGTTGGTATACAAACTCTAAACATATCTCCTTACAATGGATAATAATATCTCCTTCTTACAATTTAAAAGACTCTTTTCTGCTTTACATAAAAATAAAGGCAGTTGGTCGTTGTGCTGGCCATATGACACCCTCCTTTACAGTATGCCTCAGAAACAGATGGCCTTTACATCATCTGTCCCAAAGATCACAAGGTCTGAAAGGGAACATACATTGAAGATAGGTAGATACATAGATAAACCCTCTTTTTCTTTAGTATAACTACCTTTAGTAAGTCTGGACATTACAGTACCTCTGAAGTACCTCTGAAGTCGCATAGAAACGTCTTTTATTATTTGTAGTATTTTTATTTCTTTTGTTACCTTCAACTATTCACCTTGGGGTTTTACATAAAAACAACATAAAAAAAAATATTTGTTGTTTTATTTTAGCAAATATTTATTGTGTGTGTGTGTTTGCAAGGTGGAAGTTTGACTGAGAAGGTAAATGAAAGGTCACATGAGAAGGGACAAAAAAATCAGTTGACCAGATCAGGCGCAGCTGTTTGTGTAAGCACTGAAAAATGTCAAATGATTTTATGTTTTAAATTCTTTTAACTATCTCTCTCTCTCTCTCCATCTCTCTCTCTCTCTCTCCATCTCTCTCTCTCTCTCTCCATCTCTCTCTATCTCTCCTCTGCATCCCTTAAGAGATGTTGAAAGCATAGAAATCGAAGATCTAGAGTTTTAATCATTCTCTGTTCTTGATATGTTTCCGCCCAAGTCCAAGGTCGTATGTTTTGGAGGAAAAAAACAAGGGGGGGGGGGTTGGCAGCGCTTTATAACAAATATATCTATATCTAATTTAAAATTTGAAAAATGAAGTGTTTTTTTTTTTAATTGGAACAATGTAACAAACTTTCACACACATTCAAAGAGGCACACACACACACACACACACACACATGCATTGACCTGGGGAATTTTATATAACTGCTTTTTTTTTGTCATCACGATAATAACAAATGTATAATCATGTCTGAGTAACAACATTAGTAGAGTCCCTAAATTAGAGACATAAAAAGAAAGATGCATATAAATACATATTTCTCATTCCATATGCTAGGACAAATTCGTACAAGGGTTCTTTCTTTCCTATTGCAAATAGAGCATGGAATCGGCTAACCTGAATTTGCCAAGAGTACCAATGGCTTTGAAGAGATTATCGATAACTATTATGCACAACTAGATGGTTATCAGACGTTGGTCACTATACTTGCCGCATGCTATATATTTTTGTTAAAGACATTTAAGAACATTTTATCTATTTATAAGACTTCAGTGCTCTAGTAAGTGTCAGAAGAAAACAAATATGAGAATCACTGTTAATAAAACTTTTACAACTTTGACCTATCACGACATAAGTCACTGATTGGCACGAAACTAATCCCATTAATTCAATTAAACTTGAACCAACATGCAAGTCTTTCTCCTATGTGCCATTGTGGCTGTTGGCTACGCCGGTTAGTTGTTTTTTTTATATCTGCTAACCAGGGCCGGCCTTAGACATAGACAAACAAGGCAGCCGCCTAAGGCCTCCAATTGGTGGGGGCCTAACACAGGACTAACGAAAATTTTAGAAACAAAATTGCGAAACTTGGATCAAATCGCAAACATAGTACATATCAGTTTAACTCTGTCTCTACTACGGAAATCGCATTTCAGTTATTTGTCGTGTCAAACAAAGAGGGCAGATTTTTATGAATAGCGTAATTATTTTTTTTTCGTTGTTTCGCGTCCACCTAATTCACTTGGCCTAGGGCCTCCATTACCCAAGGCCGGCCCTGTCCTAACTTGGGAATTTCTTCTTTTACTTTTACATCAATGGATAATTCTCAATCTATAACACCGAGAGTTCAATGTATAGAAATTTGAAGGTTTAAATATTTCTACTTAGCAAGGAAAACCTAGAATATATCTGAACACATAAAGGGAACTAATTCAACGTATACCACCTTATTAGCCAAGTAAAATTTCTTTCCCTTGTTCGCGATACCAAACAAAATAATTTATTACCAACTTGTTGGTTAAATTTTTTTAAAATTAATTCTTATGTTTTCAGGTTAAAGAAATAATTGTGTAAAATTTAAGCTTAATCCGAGATTGGGTGTGAGAGAAAAAACTTCTAAAAACTTTTTACCAGACAGACAGACAAAGGGAGTTTGATAAAAGCTTTGTAATTAACAAATGGCTTCTATTTTTGATCACCACTTTTGTAATGATTTTTTAAAAATAGGCATATATTCCATTGCAATTCTGATCAAATATAATATTCATTACATTTGTCAAAACATTTTTCAACTATCGAAATCTGGTTAAATAAAGCAATTGTAAGGATCGGTCTATAGGATTCTTAAACCCTGAGCAAAATAGTAATGGGAGTGGGTCAGACACGTTAGAGCTTTTCCTGCTTAAGTAATTGGGTCAGGCAGCCAATGATGTCAAGTTCTTCTTCTTCTTCGTTCTCATTGATTATGTTGGAGTGTTCAGATGAGTAGACCAATACATGAGATGAAATGCGCAGTGGTTTCCAGATCAGGGAGCTCTCCATATAGTTTCTTTTCTATTGGGGTGATTTGGGGCCAATGTCTTATACGAGCCTCTTGGTATAGAGAGCAGTTTTGGAGGACGTGGTCTGTATTCTCTGGTGATTCTCCACATGGGCAGATTTCACTGGTTCCAATTTTGAGTTTCCGGTACATGTGTTGTCGCATTCTGTTGTGTCCGGTCCTGAGTCGAAAGATTAGACGTTGGTCTTGTCGGGATAGCTTATAGTAAGCGTCATCTTTCTTGTGATTTGGATGAGAGCTCGTCCATTTCTCATTTATTTTATTTACTATTAATTCCTTCAATTCTTCTGGATAGAGTGCAGAGTTTATTAGTGTGTTAATTCTCCCACTCTTGGCGAGTGAGTCAGCCTTCTCATTTCCTTCTAGTTCTATATGAGCTGGGATCCATTGAATTACAGTTTTTTTGCTATTGTTGTTGAGCTTTGTAAGTGCTGTTTTGAGGTTATTAATATATGAGGAATCAGAGATTTGCAGGCTTTGGAGGGTTGTTTTTGCATCGGTTAGTAAGACAATCTGCCTGTGTGGGGAACTTGGATGATTTGCTAGGATGGTAGCAGCTAGTGCTAGTGCTTCCCTTTCTGCTCTGTGACTGTCAGAGAGCTCTCCAGTTGCAATGGATTTTTCTAGTTTTCCTCCATCTGGCCATTCGATAAGTATTCCAGCTCCTCCATTTGTGGTGGCTTTGTGGGTTGAGCCATCCGTGTAAACTCTGATCCACTGATTGCTAGGATAATTATTATGTAGAAAACAGTTCACTATTTTCTTGAGCTCTGTTGGTCTGTAATCAGATTTTCTTTTAATGCTTTCAATATGGTCCCTTATAGTAGGAAGAGGGCTTTCGTCCCAGGGTGGGGATTCATTATAGTGTATCGAGGATTCCAGGGTAATATTTTCAAGTTGGTGTTTCTTTTTTAGGTTTAGAGATTCCTGTATGAAATTAGTCCTTTTGAGACGTTTTTTGGTGCCAGTTTTGAGGATTTTGGTTTTGAGTGGGTGCCTCTCCATGGTTTCCAATTTAGTGAATTGGGAAAGGATTTTTATTTCTCTTCTTTCATCCAGAGAGATCAGGGCAGCGGTTTCCTCCATAGCTCTTATGGGTGTTGTTTTGATTGCTCCTGTCATTATCCTTAGACCAATATTTTGAACCTTGTCTATTTTTCTTAGGTTGGTTTGGGCTGCTGAGCCCCATGCTGTGGCACCATATTCTAGTACAGGTCTCACGTAACCGGTATAGGTCTTTTTCAGGATGTTGTGATTTGCTCCCCAATCTGTGCCAGCTAATTTTTTCAAGAGGGATAGTCTCTGGATGCCGTTACTCTGTGTTTTATCTATTTGGCTATTTGTCAAGTAATTTATATTAATTTTGTACTGAAGGAATGCGCTTTTTTTCTGGAGGCGCGGTGGCTGAGTGGTAGAGCTCTAGGCTTCCAAGTTTCGGGAACATTAGGGAGCCTCTGAGGAGTCCACCCAGGGTACATGACAATAGTTGGGAAAAAATAAAGGTGGTTGGTCGTTGGGTTGGCCTCATGACACACTCGTTAACTGAGGGCAAAAGAAACAGGCGATCTTTACAGCATCTGTAGATCGCAAGGTCTGAAAGGGAAACCTGACCACTTACTTTTGATGCCTTCTTCAAACAAAAGATTGGCACTGAAAGCTAGTACACACTGTTACAAATTGAATTGATGCGTTTTGAGCAGTAATTTTAAGTTATAATTTCAGTATGGCTTTTGAGCTGATACTTACTTAGACTTAGAGCCTCCTGCACCGTTTGTCGCATTGGGCAGCAAGCTGTAAATGTCTGAAGCCTCCTCCCACCTTGTGACCACTGCTCTGAGGTCCTCCATGAAAATGTAGCGCCAGGTTATACGAGAGCGTCCCCGTTTGCGCTTTCCTCGTATTGGCCTCTGTGTCATCGCAACTCTTGGTATGCGTAGTTCATTTTGTAGGAGAACATGTCCCGCAAACCTCATTCGACGCTTGAACACAACATCACTAAGTGGTCGAGTCCCAGTTCGGCATAGGATTTCTTCGTTTGAGACCCGATCTCTGTAACTTCTCCTGATAGGGCTTTTGAAACAGGTCCTCTAGTGCAGTGACACCCACGCGCACGCATTTTTGACCTGATAGCCAGATCGCCACTCAATAGAGTTGAGTTCCACGGATCATTCTAATTAGGTTATATACTATTGGTAGAAATTTTGAAGAACAGTATAGTGCATCGTATTTCATATGTTACAGTATAATGCAAATCACTGGTCTATTTATTAATGGCTGAAGATCTTTGTTTTAAAAAAGGTAGACGTTACAATGAAAATACAATGCTATTTTGAACGAGTTAACAATCAAATATACCAGCTGTGACAGGGTCGCTAGATTCTAGTGGAAATGTTTGGAACCTATTGTTTTATACCTTTATGAAAATTTCTTTTTGCTATAAGGGGGTTTTATTGATTCAGTATTACATACGTAAATAGTTTATAACTTTTTTTAAACTCTTGTATCTTATTTTTATTGGACTCAAAAAGAGTCATCAGATCGTATCGTAATAGTTCTTCCTAAGTGATATCATTCATGGTTCTTTCGAAACTAGTTTTTTTGTTTTTGTAAAAAAAAAAAAAAATTAATAACAAAAAAAATACTTTTTCTATTTCTCCGCAGCTCCCAGGACATGTCATGGTGACATCAACAATCTTCACCCTAAAGGCAAAGCAAGTGGAGGTAATTTAGAGGAGGGGCTGAAATTCGTTATCAATATGATTTTGGGGTGGGGGGTGGGAGAGGCATGATTCAAATCGCATTTCTTTCTTTTTTTTTTTTTTTAAAAAGAAAGAGCTCTTTAATAAAAATTCCGTGTGTTGAAAACAAATCCGCAAGATAGTCTTTTCTGACCAGTGCGTAACTTACTTTATATTACACCTTTGAATTGGTTGGTTGTGAGAAATTCTTTACGTTTATGGAACATAACTCTAAATGTAAGATAGTGCAATGAGCTCAAATAATATTTCTGGTAAACTTTTCTTTAAGGTTCAAGCATTGACCTTTTCAAAACACATTTATTTATTTGTTGATATAATAATTAGACCGAATGTCGGAACTAAGCTAATGCCTTGACCTAATGCATTGAATCATATTTTGATCTACTATATTGGTCAATAGTTTTGACCAAATATTTACAAAGTTCTCTACAACAAAAAGTAAAAAAAAAGTATCTCTGATTTATAAAATCATTTTCTGTCTACTTTGTGTTATATCTTTGACTTAAATAATTTAACAAGAGTAAGTAATCTTAACTTTTTCTCTCGTATTCGACGATACCATCGATGATTTGATCCCATTAAATTAATTTTTTGCCTTTTTATAAATATTAATTTGTGTCATATTATAGTCGTATAGAAAGATCATGCATTACCCTTCAATTCTAAATCAAATAAAATATTTTCTGATAACAAAGTTATAGAAATTCAATCATAACCACAAATGAACAAAATGAATAATCCCGTCGGATCATGGAAGATAATTACAGAGAGAAAGAGTTGTAAAAAAGTTATTCATATTACAATTTCGTTGTCATTGCATCAATAATATTTTTTATTGCTAACAGAAAAAAATAATTCAAATTTAACTTGGCTAAAAATGTTGTGAATACATGTGTATTTTTTCTAGGACACAAAATAAAATTATTAATATAAACATTGTAATCTTCTTAAACATAGAAAGCAAATGATTTTTATACATCAATGTAACATAAAAACGATTTTTTTTCTCAACAATCAATGATATTATGGAAAATGAAGACTTTGGTACAGACTTATTGTCTTCCAAGACTTAGAGGTCAACTATGTATATTTGAGATGTTTATACAAGGTGTATTGATAGGTATTTGTTATACAGTATATACACTATTTAATTCATTGCATACATGTACTTATACATACTGAAAGCTGTTAATGAATATATGTTTGATCCACAGGTGTAGCCGCCTCTGAAGCCGATGTTGCCTACGATATTCCCGCTCTTGAAAAACACAGGAACTGTTACCAGGCCAGCGCTGATAGAAACTGTATGTACACAAGTTAGGGGTTAGGGTTTAAGTTAAGATTAAATTTATGGTAAGGGTTTAAATTAAAGATATGATTAAAGTTAGGGATAGGGTTAGAGTTAAAGATAAAAGTTTGTTAAAGTTGGTTATTTTTATTTTGGCTATTACTATCATCATAATATTTGTTAGCTTACTGTCCAGTATATTTCAATATTATCTACATAACTCTAATACAATAGATAGATAGATTATGACCTGCATATTTTTAATATCACATCTAACGCCATTCGCAGCTACATCTGTACTTAGGTTTTCTCTATGTTCGCGTCTGTCTTGTGCGATAGCTTTTATTGCAATAGCCCTGCCTCTTTCGTAAGAATTCTTCCGCTGTCTCATTGGATGTCTTTATAATATAAGGTAGAAACAGTTTAATGATGTACCATATACACAAAATGTGATGACGAATAATTTCTTACACAATTTTTTTTTAGGCATTCAAGCTTCAGTACTTGCTGCTATCGCAAGTAGAGAGTCCAGGGGTGGCACCCTTTTAGTTGCCACTGGTGGTTGGGGGGACAACCATAACGCATGGGGTATTATGCAAGTAAGTCTATTAGGAACCATTCGTTACGATTAATCAAAACCGGTGCTTTGAAGAAGCAACGGAATCACGAGTCCTTTTGGAGTAGCACAACAGTCTCATCCCAAATATGCATCTATTAACGTGGGGTATTAGACACTGACTCCATTTTGTCCAACCTCTCCTTCAAGGCGCCGACCCTGAGCTATGAAAATAGTTTTTAATCAAAGCATTACTAAAGACCTACATGGAATGTATGACGTTATGAAGTTGTCAAATAAAACACTCAGTTTAAAAGTAATCGAAAATAAAATTCGTAAAACAATAAAACTATTCTAGCTAAAAATTATACCAGAGAGAGAGACAGAAAGTAGACAGAGAGAGAGAGAGAGAGAGAGAGAGAAACAGAGACAGAGAGGCAGACAGAGATACAGAGAGAGATAGAAAAAAAGACAGAGACGGAGAGACAGATAGAGAGCCAAAGAAAAACACAGAGAGAGAGAGAGAGAAAGAGAGAGACGGAGAGACAGAGAGTGACAGACAGAGAGAGACGGAGAGACAGAGAGAGACAGACAGAGAGAGACGGAGAGACAGAGAGAGAAACGGAGAGAGACAGACAGAGAGACAGAGAGTGAGACAGAGAGAGACAGACAGCGAGAGATGGAGAGACAGACAGAGAGAGACAGACAGAGAGAGACAGACAGAGAGAGACGGGGAGACAGAGAGAGACAGACAGAGAGAGACGGAGAGACAGAGAGAGACAGACAGAGAGACGGAGAGAGACAGACATAGAGACAGAGAGAGACAGACAGCGAGTGACGGAGAGACAGACAGAGAGAGACGGGGAGACAGAGAGTAAGACAGAGAGAGAGACAGAGAGAGACGGAGAGACAGAGAGTGAGACAGAGAGAGACACGGAGACAGAGAGACAGACAGAGAGAGACAGACAGAGAGAGACGGAGAGACAGAGAGAGACAGACAGAGAGAGACGGGGAGATACAGAGAGAGAGAGATGGAGAGACAGAGATATACATAGAGAGACAGAAAGACGGAGAGACACAGAGAATGAAAAAGAGAAAAGGGGAGACGGAGAAATAGAGAGGGATACAGAGAGACACGTAGAGAGAGGGAGAGAGAGAACAATACGAAATGAAGACATGAGGTGACATAATAAAACCTAAATAACAAAGTAGGAAAATAAAAGAAAATAGATTGAGACAGATAAAAAAAAAACAATGTCAAGGACGCCATATTAAAAGGTCACCGTTGCCAACTATATAATAACAAGGACAATATTAAAAAAAAAAAATATTTAAGGGAAAGAACTACACATTTATAGCCTTATATCTTAATAAATAAATTGGCCAATTTTATTTTATTGATTCGTGTTTTCATAGAGACAATTAATAACTATGCAAAATTGCCATTTGATCCGAGAATGGAAAGTGGGAGAACTAACGTGTACAAAATTTATAACAGACCGAATGATATAAGCCTTGTACAAATTAACGCGTCCTACACATTATAAGAGCTTACAAATTTAATTCTATAAAGTGCTGAAACGGAGAAAAAATAGCAAACAGTTATTACCATACTTTCTTATTCTGTACACCTGACTCTCCAAAAAACTTTCTATGTACGAGTTTGTCTCTATGTATTAACATCGCCAATGATAAATGTAAAGTATAATGAAATATGACTATGAGATCTTTGAAATCTAAAAACTCTTATGAAAACTCTGAAAAAGTCTTTAGTTTTATATTGTATGTAAATATTGAATAGAAACATTTCCTTTGTTTATTTCTTACTACTTGATCCCCCTAGTGTGACGTCAGGTATTCTGGGCTTCCATGTACCTCCGTGCCCTGGGACAGCTGTGAGCACATCGAGATGTTGGTCAACAGACTTTTGGTGCCATACGTCAACCAGGTACATCTACTCAGAATTAGATTTAGGTAGAGATACAAGGAAGGACTCCTCAACTTATTCTAAGGCTTGACTCTCTATCAAAAGTCATTCTTCAAATCAGAGGCGTAGCGAGCAAAACGTGCGCACGGGCAAGAAAATTTCTTAGCGCCCCCCCCCCCTAATTTTCCATAAATATTCATATATAGACTTATAAATACATATTATTTAATGATAATATAATATCAATAACCTTGAAATATATTACCAAACCAAAATATCGACAATAATTTTTGGCGCCTCTCTGCGTGTGGCGTCCCTCCTTAAGGGTTGCGCCCGGGGCATCGTGCCTCCCTCACTACGCCTCTGCTTCAAGGTACAGTGGAGGAAGTACAAAAAGAAAAGAAAATAGCTGGATAACATAAAAGAATGGACCGGCCTCTCTCTTGATATCCTGTTTAGAACAGCTGATGATCTGGAAAAGTGGAGGGATTTTGTTAGACGAACTGTCAATGCACCCCTGCAACGAAAGTCGAGAGATAGATGATTTTGTAGGATAACAATTATCCACGAGCTTGTTTGAGCCAATCTCTAAAAATTTAGGACTTAGATCATTTGTATTCGATCCTAATTAGTACATACTGCATAGTATTTAATAACACTTTTTCAAATGCAAATGTGATTCTTTAGTGTTACAACCATAATGCCAAAGTAAAAAACTTAAACGAAAGAAAGTTACGCACCAGAAATGTGTTTAAAGTGGAAACATACTTTTGTACTTCAGACATTTAGACATGTCGGGTTTAAAAAACATACTGGGCCGAAATTACGAAAAAAAAAACAACTTTTATTTTTTCAAAACTTTAAACGCTGCGATTTCGATCGAGTAATGGCTTAGCTGTTTTAGGCTCAAGTTAAGTAATAACAGGTTAAATTGGATCGCTGCCTGGTCCTGCGATTTGCTTGCAAGACTGACGTTCGGATTTATCGATGGTCTCGGGTTCAAGCCCTGCCCGCTCCCATCCCCCGTCGTTCTGCGGGAGGTTTGGACTAGGAAGTAAACTATCTTCAACTCTGAAGGAACATTCGAAACATGTAAAACATTTTAAACAAACAAACATTTTGCAAAAATTTAAATTTTCGTATTTTTCCGACCACTTGAATGAGTCAGCAAGGGCCGAGAACTTGATGTAGAGAGATTTTGTAATTTACAATAACCCAAAATTAGTTAGTCCATAATCTGGTCACAAGACGCCCTTTGAGTAGAGCTCGAAACAAAAATATACGATTTGTACAGCCAGCATGTGTACAATGACCAATGCTTGTTTCGAGATGTGTACACAAATGCTAGTGAAGATAGCTGACTTCATGAGAGTTCCAATTTGTTTTTTTACAGACATATTTTTTGTTGTCGTAACCAGATCGCAAAATATGTATTGATAATAGTTTGTTAAAATTCTCTATCGATAGTGTGTTTTAACAAAATAAGAATATAAAATGTCATTAAATAAGTCGTAAACTTGTTTCTATTTAGGTACACAACAAATTCCCTAGTTGGTCAATGGATCAAGCCCTTCAAGGTTAGTCTTAAGCATTTTCATCATTAATATTGTTATATCTCTGCCCTGCAGTGGTACTTATGGTGCGCACCATCTCTCTATTTAGCACACGGCATTAATGGCATCCTTATAGAGACATTACTTCTGTTTAATGGACCTCATTCACCAATCGTAAACAAACAACATTTAGCCACTTGATAATATTCATAAAACAATGAAAAAAAAACGTATCACGTGATGGCCTTTAGTGTATTACGTAATTTGTATAGAAGAGATAGAGAACCACGTGGCTAAATGTTGTTTGTTTACAACTGGTGAATGAGGTCCATTATGGTAGCTGAGACGATTGCTGTGTGCAAGGCGGATTTTTAGGTATTTGTTTGTGCATTTCATCTAGTATTTAACATTGGTCATTGTTATTTCATACTGAGTTGTTATAGATTCAAAAAGATAGAATAAAAAATTTGTTGGTCCTTATTTTTTATTCAACCCCCCTCCTCCATTTTTTGAATATCGTCCACTAAAAAGTTCTAAACAAATGATTCACTAAATCGACTTGTTTCTTGAACCAAATCAGTTCTAGTTCTATACCCTTTTTGAAAGTGTTCTTTAGGGGTCGAGCAAGCGCCCATTAATCCCCCATTGACCAATGGGAAGTATTTTACCCATAGGTCAGGAATGAGAGAAGGCTCTGTCCGGAGCCCTCTTTCATCAACTAGATTACCATTTAATCATGTCCGTTGTGAGACACGCCTCCTTAAGTCCCAACTGGGTTCACTTGTGCGATGAGGTCGAAGGCCGAGCCCAGGAAGTTTAGTACATTTTCCTTTAATGAGCGCAAATATAAATAAGCGTATAGCTCCCCCACCCGGATGAGGAACAGCGTAGGGGATGGGGTGGTTCAGCTGAGCCTTTCATTCTCCAAACTAGCAATGTAAGTTCCCTAGAGGAATGCTTCCGTCCCACTTAGCCAGTCTCCTCTAAGAGACATTTCACAATGAAGAGATCTAAACTCCTTCTCAAAAACATTTTTTCGAGCTTTTTAAAAAAATAATTTTCAACTTTTCCTTTGCGAACAGGTGCATTGGCAGGTTACAACGGCGGAGTCAGCAGGGTGACATCATGGGCCGATGTTGATGCCGGCACCACTGGACACGACTACAGTAATGACGTAGTAGCCAGAGCCAAGTATCTCATGGCCCATGGATGGAACTAGAAAGCTAGTTTTTTTCAATAAAGTGGCATCTAGTCAAAATCCTATCTTTTATATTTGAATCAATAACTTGCTTAATTTTTTTATTCAAGATCTTTCATAATAAATAAACTAATAAACTAAAAAATTGTATTATTTTGTTTTTCTTTCATGTTTTGGACAGAAGCAAAGAAGATAAGATTGTAAACAATGGCTTTATTTAACGTGATATGAAAGGAAGTTTGTGTTATACACAAACTCGAAGGAGGTAACCGCGGGTCGTACTCATACATCACATAACCTTTTATTTTACACACTGATTTGTACCACTTAAGATAATTTTTATTGGTTCAATTAAATAGAAATTCAATTTGACTAAAAATATTCCACCTCACCGTAACTACTGTAACAAAACAATAACGATGCTAATACGAACAACGAAACACACACACACTCACAACCAGATTAGATTTTTATGTACTTCTCAATGACGACAAATGACCCAGTAACACTCTGAACGAAAGTGGGATAAAGGAATTTTTATATATTTCTGTTTTAGTCCTAATTAAAAGGAGACGACCGCTTCGTTCAGATCTGATGTAACAGTGGTCTAATGGAGCAGGTTGTCTTTAAGAATCGTGTGTGTTTTGGAAAGCCATCTTCCATGAAATACTTGTCCTTGTCCTTCAAATGGTGTGAAGCAAGGATTAGTGCTGGCTCTATTCCGCTTAATGTTCACCATTATGCTGAAAGATGCCTTTCTCGATGATAGCTTTGAAGTAGACAATATAGCAATGACGCTAGTCTATTCAACGCTTAAAAACTTAAGGTGAAGACCAAAGTAAAAAAATGACTGTATCAGAGAAATGCAGACGACTGCCCTTTGTGACGTACACATTTGCCGAGGATTATATTCTCAATACTTGACAATTCAATGAAATGAGGAAAGAAACATCTCTCTGGATTTTCTTCTAAACTTCTTTAATAACTTCTTCAAACTTTCACATCCAAATTAACTTCTTAATTCAATTACAACTTGACTTGATACTTCATAAATAAAACTTAAATGATACATAAAACTTCACTTAGTATAACTTCAACTTCAACTGCTAAAACTTTACTTAATGGATCCGCTAATAACATATAACTCATTACTGAGAGAGGACCAACGCTCTACAAGAACTACTACTATGCGAGGACCAACGCTCTACAAGATCTACTACTATGCGAGGACCCCGTCTGACTCACTTTCCCTTAATTTATACTTTCTTTGATCGTACATTCCAGAATCCTGGAACCTTCTCCGATAATTATTTTAGTAACTTTGACCTTCTAGAAGCTGACGTGTGCTATTTTTTTTCCCTTAACCTCTTTCTTCGATTGGACATCTAAAATTAACTTGTTTACGCTGGACACCTGCACTGGTTGACCTCGAGGTTCTAGAAACTGGTCGAAATAGGTCACAGACTCGACTCGTGACATTACCCCCTTGCCTTTTTAGCATTTTGTATGCAATATAAAATGCGTAAAATAACTTTATTACTATTCTAATATATGCACACACAAAAACTAAAAAATTCATGCATTAAAAATACAGAGCTCATAATTCAAATAATTGCTCCATTACATTTACATAATTCAAAATTCAAAATATTGAACATATTTAGCATATATAGTAAGTATCACAAAAAATACAGCTTAGTTCACTACAGCACTATATGATATTTGAGTATGAACTTTTCTAGCTTTTGTAACTCAAGAAAATATAAAAATTATACAACTACACAATACTGAAAAATACATGTCATCTCATCATGTTATTTGCTAATACATAATATCTGAATATTAACTTATTTTTCAATATATGAAATCTAAACATGTACAATGCCAAATTACTCATTTCTAAAACTATTATAACAACAGTACTAAGGTAAATATACTAAGTAATAAACAATTGCATGACATAATTATTAAAATAAATATTGACACAGCTGTACAGTCCTGTTAGATTTACAACTTTCTTCTTTCCAGGTACTTGAAACAATTCTAGTCTGTCTGTATATTTCTTCTGTTCGGGCACTGGAAACAATTCTAGTCTATCTGTACATTTCTTCTTTCTTGGTTCTTTATAGTTCAAAATACGTTTAACTATATTGTCCTGTGTTTTCAGAGAGTTTTGTTCAACTCTGCTGTTGAAAAATGTCACTTTTGGTTTCAATACAAACTTGCTTGGTTTAGCTACAAATGTACGTTGTTTCAATTGGTACAGAATGTCTTTCAGTTCATGAATATGTTTCATTCTAGCTTTAAGCAACATACAACTATTGTCCTTATAATATTCTTTGCTTTTCATATGTTCAAATAAGAACTGTCCAAAATTGACACTAAATCTTTCTTTTAATGACAGTTTACGTTGTAAAACGATTGAAGTAGAAAACATTGAGTTCGATTGTTCATGTAAGCATGGCGCTAATAAATCAGTTAATTCTTTCTGCAGTAAATCTCTAATGTGCAAAGTTAGAGAATAAACATTTGAGTTGGCAAGTTTGTTAGTTTTTAAGTTAATCTCATTGTCTATTAATGTTGATATGTCAGGAACATCATGAAATATCTCAGTATATCCTTCACTTGTATTCAACAGGTCTTTCATACTTTTCAACTTTAAATGATCTATGTCAATGTCTTTGATAGATTCAGTTTGTTTTGATGTCGTTAGTAATAGTTCATTTCTATTGTCTTCATTTTCCTCTTGAATTGTTGCTAAGCATGTAACACTTTCTTCTAGTATTTTTGATAAGTTTTCTTTATCTGTATCCTCGTTGTATTCTTCAAGCATATGAACATGAAACACTTTGATATATTTGTTAATGTTAATTTCATAAGTTACGTTTGAAATCTTTCTGATGATAGTAAATGGACCTTGCCATGTATAAATCAGCTTGTTGCTCATGTCAGGTAACCATAACTTCACTTTGTTTCCTTGTTTAAAATTTCTAAGCTTTCTGTAATCCTTTAATATTGTTTCACTTTGAATATTGACTTCAGCTTCTTGAGTTTTTCCACATGGCTTTATGACTGTAATATTTCTATCAAAATCTTGTTGAAATGTTTTCGTTTCTGAGTTATTTTGTTTTGACTTAGACAGTGAGTCATTTTTGTCTGGTATAATATTTTCAATAGGTTTGTAACTTTGTTCAACATTCGCGCTTCGATCTGGAACTTTTGTCTTAGGATTGTTCATTTGACAAACTTGACATTGACTAACATGTTTCTTAACATCTTTCGTAATACTAGTCCAATAAAATTTGTCAAGAATTCTTTTCTTTGTCCTCGTCACACTTGCTAGTTTCGTATGTAGAAAATTGTGATTCTTTTCAATGATGTCTTGAGTATATTTCAGTGGTAAAATGATTTGTTCAACAAACTCATAGGTATCATAATTAACACTTTTCTTTACAAGTAATCCTTCTTTGAAATAAGGTACATGAAGTCCTGGCTGCTTTACAATTGTTTGCGCCTTCTTGTACATTCTTGTCAAAGTTGTATCTTTCCTCTGGTCAGCTTTAAATTCTTCATTATTAAATGGTTGAAGTTCAGTAGTATTCTTGTTGTACTCATAAACAATGTAAGGTCCTTCAGTAATGTTTGTCTCTTTTTCTTCAGTTTCATTTCTTTCTGTTTCTTTTATTTCTTTAAATTTTCTGTCTTTTTCTTCTTTGCGTTTCTTCTCTTCTGCTTCTTTGTCTTCTTTTTTCTTCTCTAATTGTTTTTCTTTCTTCTGCCTCTTTATCTTCTCTACGTCTTCTTTCTTCTGCCTCTTTGTCTTCTTTACGTTTTTGTATATCGTAATTTATTTGTGTAGTGCACCATTCCTCCATTCTTTCTTGTGGGATGTGAAAGGCAGCGGCTAATTTGATGTATTCTTTCCACAAGTACGAGACCAATGCCATTGTAATAACTTAATAACTGTGCTATTTATAAGTACTGCCTACACTAGCGATGACCGACACCTGTCCACAGGTGAGAAGTTAACTATGGCTGACCTAGTTAAATATCGATCGGTGTCTCCTCTTGAGGAATGTGTAAGTGGTCAGTGTATGTAAACAAACCAGTGTACTCTAGCTTTAGTAACGTTGCCTTCACAGCTTAATAGATATAGCTTTCACAGCTTTAGTAAATATAGCTTTCACAGCTTGGTAAATGTAAAATGTAAGGTACTGACCTTAAAACAGATGATCTTTCCCGTTTCGTTACAAAGTTTCGTTTCAAAGATTGCCGTCTTGTTGAAGTATTCTGAAAGAGGCTTTTCTTATAAGGCTTTATTTGAATCTTTTATTTTAGGCTTTGTCGTTCAGAGAGGCTATAAATCACTCGTTAGAGGCTTTATAAAAATTCGTAGAACTTGCTAGAATGTGTCGACTTTATTCTTTAAAAATGTAGTATGTGATGCTTGACTTCGTCGTTGTCTTTATTTATAGATGCCTTTTTTCATCAGGAGGTGCCAATATATGTGACGCCTTTACTCTTCAATGCTCTTTGCCGGAGGTGCCATAATATGTGACATACAGGCCGAAGGATTGTATTAATAAGTTGACGAATTCATATAAATGAGGAAAGAAACATCTCTCTGGATTTTCTTCTAAACTTCTTTAATAACTTCTTCAAACTTTCACATCCAAATTAACTTCTTAATTCAATTACAACTTGACTTGATACTTCATAAATAAAACTTAAATGATACATAAAACTTCACTTAGTATAACTTCAACTTCAACTGCTAAAACTTTACTTAATGGATCCGCTAATAACATATAACTCATTACTGAGAGAGGACCAACGCTCTACAAGAACTACTACTATGCGAGGACCAACGCTCTACAAGATCTACTACGATGCGAGGACCCCGTCTGACTCACTTTCCCTTAATTTATACTTTCTTTGATCGTACATTCCAGAATCCTGGAACCTTCTCCGATAATTATTTTAGTAACTTTGACCTTCTAGAAGCTGACGTGTGCTATTTTTTTTCCCTTAACCTCTTTCTTCGATTGGACATCTAAAATTAACTTGTTTACGCTGGACACCTGCACTGGTTGACCTCGAGGTTCTAGAAACTGGTCGAAATAGGTCACAGACTCGACTCGTGACACCCTTAATGCCTCAAATGAAGAGGATCTTCATATTAGCATGCTGCAATAAATAATGAAATAGTAATGAAATAGTTTAGTGCAGATGTACAAATGAAAATGTAGGCACTAGTATATATCACGGTATTACAATAGAAATATATATCTTTATTTATATTCTTTATCTTTTTTACATTTGCGGGTGGTATAGACATTACGAAATAATAAATAATTATTCAAATAAAAATATATTTGATCTTTAGCTGTATTATATATGTATGCATACATCAGTCATACAAACATTAATGAAATAAATAAATATATGGATTTATGTGTGAACCATAGACTTATATATTATACTAGACTGGAAAACGGAAATAAATTCTTTTCCGCGATTTAGCCATTTACAGAATTATCTATATATAGATTTTTTTTTTGTACGTAAACTCTATTTTCATAGAAAAGTAATGATCTTTAGTTTTCAAAGTTTAGAAATAATGCAAAATCATTTCTGGGATATTCACGCAAATATATGAAGCAAAGCCATTTCCTGTTTGTTTCCAATGAGATAATGTTTCAAAATCTTAGATCGAAATAATTCATGTTGATTTCAATCATCTAATGTACATTTAAATAGATTGATTACCTAGATCTTTCTAGATTATGTATCTAAAAATTGCAAAATAATAATTATGAGACAAGTGTACTCTTTTTTTTTTTTTTTATATTCAATTACAGATCTAGATCTAAAAATTAAATTATATGTTACATAGGTTAGGGTTGAAAAACAAAAAAAAACTTTACTTCATTTAACTACTTTACAAAACAACGCCTTAATCCAACTTTCTAAAAAATGTTCACGACATTTTTTGAAGTGTTAAAAAGTCTCCATGTCCAGTCTGAAGTAATATATATGTGGTGGGTTTGGCACAGAATGTAACACAATCAAATGATGAGGCAACTCAGGAGGCTTATTTCATGTGTTTAATATACACTAAAAACCTGCCAAGGCAAACATAAAACATAATTACACATGGGCATAAACTAAACATAATTAATAGGCCTAAATGGTTAGACCAAGTTGAGCACACAACATCAGGTCTAAATACTACATCAACAAATAGAAAATCTAATAATGTAAGCCAATCATCTCCTATCAGAACATAAGGAGGGATATGATACATCAGAAACATTATAAAAATTAAAGACAATAACAATGAAATAGAACAGCTGGTTCATAAAAGCCAGTATCTACACGCTGGTTATAGAATTAGATTAACAAGATGGACATTTAACATTCTATATATGATCTAATTCGTATAGTATACTAAAGGTACACAATCCAACAAATGGAATCATTTACATGCTCTAATAGCACTAGGGAAGAAAGAGTATCTTATCTTCTTATCTTATATAATACAGACGTTACTTCAAAAAAGAAGATGATTACGTCCTACGCGTCATGCATTTAGTCATGCATATTAATCAACGACTTAAATTCTGCCAAGTCACTGGTTTTCCTGGCTAGCTCAGGCAACACATACATGCTGGTTTTCTAAAAAAAAAACGATTGGGGTAGCGGTATTCTATGTAGACTACTAAATAAAATTACAATATAATAAAAGAAAGTGAAATGTAATTACCTGCAGCCATACATAATAAACACAATGGACTTATGAGCAACTCAACAGGATTACACAGGGTGGTATTGGAGTAGGTGCGTATCAGCAAGTTTGAATGCAAGATGACAGCAGGAAAAAAGGAAGGCCACATTCCGGGGCAGAGGTCAATCGTGGACCGGTGCTTGGTCAAGCTTAGCCTACCGGTATATCATGTCCTTCCCACTACATATATAAGTGTATGGTGTGAACTATGACTTTATATTAAGCGAAACAAATCACTTTACATCAAATAATTGTGTTGACTTAACATGTACATATATAAATTCTATGAGATGCTTCAAAGAATTCCAAAAAAAAACCCAACGTATTCCAGATAATAGAAAGATAGGATAGATAGATAGAAAGATAGATAGGATGGATAGATAGATAGATAGGATAGATAGATAGATAGATAGGATAGATAGATAGATAGATATGATAGACAGATAGATAGGATAGACAGATAGATAGGATAGACAGATAGATAGATAGGATAGATAGATAGGATAGATAGATAGATAGATAGGATAGATAGATAGGATAGATAGACAGACAGATAGATAGATAGGATAGATAGATAGATAGATAGGATAGATAGGATAGACAGATAGATAGATAGGATAGATAGGATAGATAGATAGATAGGATAGATAGATAGGATAGATAGACAGACAGACAGATAGATAGATAGATAGGATAGATAGATAGATAGATAGATAGGATAGATAGACAGATAGATAGATAGATAGGATAGATAGATAGATAGATAGGATAGATAGATAGATAGGATAGATAGATACACATAAAAACAAATCCAAAAAACAAAGCTTCTATTAAGTCGTGTACCAATTAGTTTGGATCAGTCATGCAATTAAATTTGTAATACATCTTCACACTAATAAATCTGCGCGATTAGAAATATTTTTACAATTGGTTTTTGTTAAGCTCAATTTCATGCTTTTAGCTTTCTCAAAACGCCGTGAACCTATTACTTGTCTGGACCGAATAGAAAGCATAAAGAGGATTTATTCAACGTATACCACCTAATCAGTCAAGTACAATTCCTTTCCCTTGTTCGAGATACCAAACAAATTAATTAATTGCCAATAGCTAATTAACTAATTGGTAAATGTTTAAATTCTTGTGTTGTCAGGTAAAAAAAATAGTTGTGCAAGATTTAAACTTGACCCGAGATCTGTGATCGGAGCAATAATGTGTACAAACTTTTTACCAGACGACAGTGAGAGTTGATTTAAGTTTTTAAAATAAACAAAAAAAAAAATATTTTTAGTCTTTTAAAGATTTTGAAAAATCAAATTTACATTTTTTTTTTGAAATATTGCATCGGTTTGAATTTTTGAAGTTTTTAATAAAAACTTTTTTTGTGTGCAAGCAGACATCACGGAACTATCTCCCCTTCCCCCAACTAGTATAGAAAAGAAATAGAGCCATAGCACTCTGGGCGTGTGAAACTGGACAGACGGAACGACATACAAGAGTTTTCTTTATTAATAACCCATGTTTATTTTCTCTCATTTCGTTATCTATGACACACACACATACACACGCACACACACTAGTTTGAAAAGCAAACTCTTCGCGGAGATAATTTTTTAATCTCATTTTATTTTTAGAAACAAATTGAACAGAAAAACAGAATACTTCTATTAACAATCAATAGTTCTACTTTCCACAAAATAGCGGACAACAACTGATGCTTATATAAGGGAAAGAACCCCACACTTACATAAACTATATCTTTCAAAATGTAGAATTAATTTTCATTATTCATTCATGTTTTATTAGGTACAACAAATAATTTTGTAAAGTTTCAATTTGATCTAAAAAAAAGGGTGTTGGAAAAATAACGTGTTCAATTATCTAAAGTGGTGAAACCTTACATATTTAGCCATATCTGTGAATACTGAAGGATTAATTTCCTTTGTTGGCATTACCAGTAATTAATTGACTAGTTGGTTAATTTAATTTATTGATACATGTCTTGTCTTTGCCCATAAATAATTGTGTAAACTTTCAACTTGATCTGAAAAAAGGTGTGGGAGAAATAACTTTTACAACATTTTTGCCACACAGACAGACAGAAAGACAGAAACTTTTGATGACACTTGGAATTGTTTTAAAAAGACAAACTCCTTAAGTAGTTTTTAAAAATAGTTAAGTGCGATAATAATTTTGCATTGTGTATGTTCAAATTGAATGACAATGATTCCCGAGCATTGCTTCTCTGCCTCACCGTGTGGCGCACGGGTGGAAATGGTCGTTAAATGAGAGGATTAGTCCAATAGGGAAACAAAACAGAACACTTAATGCCTTAAGATATTACCAAATGGCCGAGTCTATTGCAGTTGGGGATGGGTGAAAGAAAGCCACAACAAACATGTCAACATCCACATAGGCCTACTGTTCATCAAGAGGCCTGCTCCTGCACGTGTACTGGAGTTTTCCCGCTGTGCTCGGCCCTTGGCCTCGCCTCTAGCCTGAGCGTTTTGGAATACGAATAATAGCTAACAGAGACTTAAAATATGGATCAGCTAGGATTTTACCCAGACAAAAAAAAATATTTGGGAGATTCCCCGCTGTGCTCGGCCCTTGGCCTCGTATCTAAGTAAGGGCTCTAACCTGACTTTTTTCAAGATCTTATTTCTTCACATCACCAGAAACAAAAAAAAAATATAACAAAGACATTTAAAAACACATAGCTTATATTAAGCATAGTTGTATCAATTATTTTGTTAAATTTGTTATAGATCTAGACTAACAATAAAAGCATTTATAAAAATAACAAGGTTACAAAGACAGTTTTTAGAAAATAATAAAAAAGTAGCCGTTGGATCAAGACTTTGAATGATCTAAAATATCATGATGTCCGATATTTATTTTCACTTCTAGTTTCTGAGATCTAACGGGACGGATGGACGGACAGACAGGCCATACAAAACAAATAGCGTCTTTATCTCTTTCCAGGGCCGCGGGGAACGATCTGAATTTTAATTCATGGATCAAGCCTTCTTAGGCTTCTCAAGCCAACACGTAACCACTCTGCTAGTGGAGAGCCTATAAACATGGGAGATTGTATAGTTATCTATTGTTTATCTATTGTTTCTATAGTCACATCCTAACTTTGTGAATAATTCAGCATGTACCACCATGTCAGTCAAGTACTAATTCTTTCCCTTGTTTGAGATACCAAACAGAATAATTAATTACCAGTAGTTATTTAACTTATTGGTGAATTTTAAACATAGATTCAGGTTGTCAGGTAAAAGAAATAATTGTGCAAAATTTCTACCTGATCCGAGGTTAGGTGTGGGAGAAATAACGTGTACAAACTTTTTACCAGACAGACAAACAAACAGATAGAGTTGATATAAGCTTTGTAAAAAAAAAAAGGATTGCACTGTTGGTCTTTGATAAAGGATTTAGAAGTTTACGAGATGTCTATACAGATGAATAAACATTAAATTTAAGGATCAGAATTTGTGCCGCGTGTCAGAGTGTCCTGGAGACATTGGAAGAATGTCGCAACGCTGAAAGATATTTTGAGCGTCTGAGAGATTCAATTGTTAATGTACAACGAATTTTTCGCTGTTCTAGTGCCAAATTCTCAAATAAGTAGTATATTTGATAACTGTAAACCTACTTTTGAGCCACCCTGTATGGTATTGGTACTATCGCAACATTTGTGTCAATACCTTCTAACAAGATGTACAATATGTAATCTATCAAACCAGTTGCAGGAAATCCTAAGAAATAATTTTTACGAGCCCACCCGCGGCGTAGCATACACCGCTGTTTAGTGACGGTTGTTGGTTGGGCGACGTAGAGAATTATATATACAGAGAAGAAGTACTTGTTCTCCGCCAATCCCCTCTTTTTAAATATAATTTAGTTATTTTTATACATCATTTTAGTATGGCAGGTGAGTTTTACTTATGAATCGAGGGGGTCTAGGAATCTTTAGGGCATCGTGAGTCCAACAAACTCTAATAGGTACCTGCCGTTAGGGGGGGGGGAATTAAAAGCGGTTTGTCGTTCTGCTGACCACATAACACCCTCGTCACCTATAGAAATAGATGAGCTTTATATCCTCTCATTTCACTGTACTTTATCTGACAAACAACTATGAGAATCACGGTCATGAAACTATAAAGATATAAAAGACTGTTTTGCACGGAACAGATCACACTCATTCAATCGCAACTGAATCAATATGCAAGTCTTTATCCTCTGTGCCCTTGTGGCTGTTAGTTATGCCGGTACTATGTCCAAACTCTTTCCGTAATTATTTCCCTGTTTCGATTGCATTATTCATTTTGCTCATTTGTATTTCCCTATCTTGTTAGGATTAAACTTCAATAGCTTTCTTTTTTTATCAGAAAATGTTATATTTGGTATCGGAAAATCACGAAAATGTATGTCCTTTTTACATGACCCAAATTAAAGTTTATAAATCAAAGAAATCAATTTAGCTTAATGGGGTCAAATCAACGTTGGCATCGACAATTAGGAGAGAAAGAGTTAAATCTTTCATTTAAAGTTCAAAGCCGGGTTCTTAATCTATTATATAGAGAGTTAGATATGTTAGAATTTCAGAATTGAAACAGTTACCCTTTGGAATAGGCAACGAATAAGCAAGTTCTTGTGTAAGCTTATTGCCAATGACCATTAAGTTGATATCTTTAAACTGTACGGAAGATCTTTTACTGACGATGTGTTGTTTATCTCTCCCTAGCCCACAGGACATGCAATGGCGACATCAACAATCTTCACCCTACAGGCAAAGCAAGTGGAGGTAGGTCAGTGCAGGCGATGAGAATATACTGACATATTTTACTTTCATGCTTTTAAAGTCATTTTTTCGGTCTAAATGGTGGAAGAATGAAAATGATTAATCATTTTATTTTTAATGAAAGCATTTGGTACACTGCCGGATACAGAACGTTTTGGGTTCCATTCTATTAAAAAGGGCAGCTCAAATACAGCGAAATTGAGATCAACAAAGGGCCGATACTGATGTGTGAGTGACAATCACGGCACCTGCAGCGTTTCGGCATTTACTTGGTAAGATTGTCTTCCCGCTAAGCGAGACCTCGTGTAGTGGTCTTGTGAGTAAAAAGGTTTTGGTGGGTTCATATTAAAATTTCTAACTAAAAAATCTCTTTTTTTTTTACTTGATCAATATTCAAATAGGCCTCAGCTACTCTGCAAATACAACTGATTAGTTTTAAAAAAAAGATAACTTACTACTTACACAGTGCACTGTACAAATCTAGAAAGTTGACATACGCTAAAGGTTTTGGAAATTGCCCCTTTAAAAAAAAATATCATTATTTCCCATTGAATTAAATGTTTCTTATTGTAAATTTTCATTAAAAAAGTCTCTCTTCAAATAATTATGACAAATTTATGCAAGAGAATACACAATTTAGAGTCCATGAAGTTACATGAAAACTGTCGTCAGAATTAGCTATCCTGTTTTGAATGTTATGGTAAAGTTTGGTCGTAAGTGAGGTTAGAGATCGGGTCGTTCCGTTAGAGTTCGGGTCGTTTCTCACCTCAAGTGTAAATCCATTGCCTTGCCATCTTAAACACTTTTAAATAACATTTTTTTTTTAAAATCAATCGCTAAATTTATTTGTAAAACTTATATATTGTGTTTTTATTTTTAAGTAGCCATTTTTTTAACAAAGCTCTGTCTGTCTGTCTGTCTGTCTGGTAATATGTTTGTACACGTTATTTCTCTTATTCTTAATCTTGGACCAAGTTGAAATTTCGCACAATTATTTTTTTTACCTGCCAACATAAGAATAAATAAAATAAAATTAACCAATTAGTTAATAAACTATTCGTAATTAATTATTTTGTTTGGTATCTAGAACAAGAGAAAGAAATTGAAAACAATTAGCTAAAAAATCACTGATTAACATGCATGACTTAATTGACACACGAAATGTGTGGGACGTTATTATATTCTCTTCTGAAGTGACGTCTGTAATTTATAAGATAATTAGAAGAAGATAACAGAGCTTATTAGTTCTAAGGTGAAAAAGAAAAGATTTATAATTTATAGAGAATAAAAAAATATTTTGTTTTTGAAAATCCATTCATTTAGAAGTTGGCCTTAAAGGTAACAAGTCTAGAGGCTTTAGTCAATAGCTATTATTTTCAATACATAGAGATGAATTAATTTACAATGCATATTCAGATGATGTCAATATAAAAATATTGGATTTTTGAACAACAGGTGTAGCCGGCTCTAATGCCGAGGTTGCTCCCGATATACCTGCCCTTGAAAAGCACAGAAACTGTTACCAGGCCAGCGCTGATAAAAACTGTACGTACACTAGCTAGTGAAAGGTTAAAGTTACGTGTTTTTTTTGCTATTATTTTAACATTGTCACCTTAAGTCACAAGGTAACTACAGTTATCTTGTGGTGAATAAGATGAGAGCCTGGCACACATCAGTTCCATGCAGCTTTAGCAGTATAATGTATAAAGGAACAGTAATAGCCAAAATCTATCAGAGAATAGCACATTTGGCAGTAAGCGTCGTAAGATTTTTTGTTCCATGAAACGAGTCTTAATGACTCCGCAATGCAACAAGCTAATGATATTCCATATACATTTAGAGTAATTTAATTAAAAGAGTTCCCCTTTCAGACCTTGTGATCTATAGGGTAGATGATGTAATGGTCATCTGTTTCTTTAACCTACGGTTAACGAGTGTGTCATGTGGCCAGTACAACCACCGACGACCTTTAATTTTCCGTAACTCCAAAGATCCTAAAATTTAAAGTCCCAGTCTTCACCCCGGTTTTCAATCTAAGCGCTTTTACCGCTCAGCCACCTCGCCTCCTCATATACAGGGTGACCAAGATGGTCCCGAGTCATGCTAATTTGTGTATCATGGTGCACACTTTAAACACCTCAATGTCAACTAAGAGTGCGCTGTTATTAATAATATTCTGTTTTTACTACTTAAAAAAAAATCTAATATTTTACTTATCTGTAAGTATTTGTACTCCTGTGATTATACCTGGCCACTGTGCACATTGTTCGTATAATGAGCAATGCTTTACAAAACCATTTCTTTCTTCATATAGGCATTCAAGCTTCAGTAATTGCTGCTATCGCAAGTAGAGAGACAAGGGGTGGCACCCTTTTAGTTGCCACAGGTGGTTGGGGTGACAACCATAACGCATGGGGTATTATGCAAGTAAGTAAAATAGAAATCATTTCCACTAAGCAGAATGTCTGATATCAACAGGAGCCTCTTTACTAACTTAGTCATGATTCATTGTTTTTATTTTGTCTCCCCTCCCATTATCTATCTATGTATCTATCTATGTATCTATGTATGTATGTATGTATGTTTGTATGTATGTGAGCAGGTCAGGCAGGCGCGAGTGGAGAGATACCTATTCTTACTGCTCAACATTAAAATTTACCAACAGTAGGCAGATGTTAGCGCTACTGGGTGGGCTCAATCTGTGCACCTCAGTATGGTGACCAAGGGGCTAGAGTCGCCTAAGTAACCAGACAACTAGCTATAACTAACCTAAACTAAAGGAAAACAAAATAACGAAACTTTAGTTAGGATAAATAAACAAACGAAACTTTATTTACATATAATATGCAAAAATAAATCAATAATAAAATATAATATATACACTAAAATAACTAAGCACTACTACTGAAGACATCAACTAACTAAAACTAAAACCCTCTAAATCTACACCACTACAAACACTAACAAACTAACCAACTATCTAACACAAACTGATCAACCCAACTATCTAACTAAATCACTACAACTACTACACTAGTCTAGACCTAGATCTACACTAACAAACTACAATAAACTAGTCTAGATCTACAATATTCTACTACTACAACCAACTCATAACTAAAAGAAAACAAGAACACCTTAGTCTTAGTACCTTACTATAGTATTAGTAGATCTATTCACTAAGAACAGAAACAGACTATAACTAAGTTTACTAATAGAACTCTAAGGCAACACTACACTAGTACCTACAGAGACAAAATAAATCTACAACAGCAACTTAGAACAGTTAAAATCAACAGTTAAAACAGCAGTTACTTTATGCAGCTAAAAGCAGTAACAATAGCAAACTTACAGACCGTCCCAGGTACAGGAATAAAAATAAGTACACGACAGACCACAAAGATCTTCGGCTGTCACACAGACATACTATACTGACCACTGGTCAACTGTACACTGAACTGTTTTTAAAACAGCGTGGCGAATTTTTTATACACCCCACCCTAACTTACACAAAAAGCGGAAGTACAAATAATACATTTGGCACTAGCCTATAAAAAAATAGAATACACAAAAATATATATAAAACTAGCTCAGGGAGCGCAAGCTCACATGTATGTATGTATGTATGTATGTATCTATCTACCTATCTATCTATCTATCTATCTATCTATCTATCTATCTATCTATCTATCTATCTATCTATCTATCTATCTATCTATCTATCTATATATATATATATATATATATATCAATCTATCAATCTATCTATCTATCTATCTATCTATCTATCTATCTATCTATCTATCTATCTATCTATCTATCTATCTATCTATCTATCTATCTATCTATCTATCAATCTATCTATCTATATATCTATCTATATATTTATCTATATATCTATCTATATATCTATCTATCTTTCTTATCAAACTTTCTCATCAAGCGCCCACAATATGTAAAAGTGAACGGGCATGTGCCAGGCACGAGAGAGCTTAGCACTGGAACACCGCAAGGGTGCGTCCTGTCACCAGTCTTGTATACCATATACTAAATACACAAATGACATTCAGGGCCTATCAGTTGACATTTCCATCATAAAAAATTCCAGACGACACTGCAATCATTGGCCTTATTGCAGGTGACGAAAATATGTACCATTCAACAATTAACACCTTTCACCAATAACTTTCTAATTTTAAATGTTCAGAAAACTAAAGAAATGAAAATAGATTTTAGGAAACATAATTGTCGGCCATCTTGCAGAAATTCCGATAAATAACCAAACCGTAGATAAAAGTGCAAGAATATAAATACCTTGGCACAACCATCAACAACAAACTGAAATAGAGTGAACACTGTCAAAACCTTTACATTCAAATTCACCAACGACACTTCAATCTTAGAAAGCTAAGGAAATTTAACATCGACAAAACAATAATTAAACTTTTCTATACAGCAACCACCAGCAGTGTAATTAACTTTGCCATCACCTTTCCAAAACACTCACGATTCTTAAAGATAACCTTATCTTCTTATCTTATATAATACAGACGTTACTTCAAAAAAGAAGATGATTACGTCCTACGCGTCATGCATTTAGTCATGCATATTAACCAATGACTTAAATTCTGCCAAGTCACTGGTTTTTCTGGCTAGCTCAGGCAACCCATTCCATGCTCTAATAGCACTAGGGAATAAGGAGTATTTGTACAAATTTGTCCTAGCATATGGGACGAGGAATGTGCCTTTATTTTTGTGTCTTTTAGAGTATTTTATTAGATTTTGTTTTTGTATTTGAAGATTATGGTTCAGTGTTTTATGTATAATTGCTACTTTACTTTTGAGTCTTCTGTCCTGAAGGCTTTCTAAATTTAGTGATTTTACTAATGGTGTTACTCTAGTCAGATGTGAATATTCGTTTGTTATGAATCTCACTGCTCTATTTTGTGTTTGTTCCAGTTTCTTAATGTTTTCTTGAGTTGAGGGGTCCCAAATTGTGGATGCATATTCTATTATTGGCCTAACCAAGGTTAAATAACATTTTAGTTTTATGTTCTTATTTGATTTATAGAAATTTCTTTTAATAAACCCTAATGCTTTGTTTGATTTTTTTATAGTTTCATCAATATGTGGATTCCATGACAGTTTTTCATTTATTATAACACCTAGGTATTTTGCGTTCTTAGTCTGTGTTACTGGTTTGCCATGAATAAGATAAGTGGAATTTATTTGTTTTAGTTTTTTTGTTACTCTTAACAACTGACATTTTTCTGGGTGGAAAGACATGCTCCAATTTGATTCCCATTTCTGTAATTCATCTAATTCTCTTTGTAAAATATCTGTGTCTTGTATTGTTTTTATTGTTCTATATATTATGCAATCGTCTGCAAATAATCTGACTTTTGTTCCTGAACTAATGCAATTTGGTAAATCATTTATGTAAATTAAAAATAGTAGTGGACCCAAGACTGTTCCTTGAGGTACACCTGAGTTTACTGTTATTGGTGTTGATTTAGAGCCATTTATTATTACAGTTTGTTCTCTCCCTATCAGAAAATCTTTAATCCACTGTTGCAGTGGACCATTAATGCCGAAATCTTTTAATTTTTTAAGCAAACTATGGTGGTGAACTTTGTCAAAAGCCTTGGAAAAATCTATTAAGATAGCATCTATTTGTTCACTATTATCTAAACCTTTTGAAAAATCATCAATTAGTCCTATTAGTTGTGTTTCACATGATCTATATTTCCTAAAGCCATGTTGGTATGGGGTGAGGACATTATGTTTGTCTAAGTGGTTTATGATGTTACTACATATTATGTGTTCTAGGATTTTACATGTGATGCTGGTAAGTGATACTGGTCTGTAGTTTCCAGGATCAGATTTTTCTCCTCTTTTAAATCGGGGGGGGGGGTGACATTAGCTTCTTTCCAGTCCTTTGGTACTCTGCCCTGGTTAAGCGATGCCTGAAAGAGTATTTTGAACACTCGGGCTAGCTCATTGCTTAGTTCTTTGAGTAATCTAGCTGGAATACCATCAGGTCCAGACGCTTTATTTGGTTTGGTGTTGGCTAATAGTTTTTGAATTCCATTTTCTTGTACTACTATATCTTCTATGTTGTCTACTTGGTTCAAATTAAGAAATATATCTTTGTCTCCTGGGGCTGAGAATGCTGATGCAAAGTATTTGTTTAGGATGTTTGCTTTAGTTTCATTATCATTATGTATTATGTTATGTTCATCTTTTAATGGCGCTATGCCTGTTGTTTCCATTTTCTTAGACTTAATGTATGACCATAGGTTTTTGTTGTTATCTTTAGATATTACATTGTTTATGTATTCACTCTGCAGCTGTCTGCTTACTTTTTGGGTTAGGTGTTTAATTTTTATATACTTTTTGTAAACTCTTTCTGCCTTGGTTGCTTTAAATTTTCTATATAGGTTTTCCTTCTGTTTACAAAGCTTCTTTAGTCTATTATTAAACCAGCATTTATTTATTTTGTTTGATGTGTATTTAGTTAACCTGCACCCATTAAACCATTGTTACATAAGATTTGAACGATGTGGTCGTCTTCTTTCCATTAGAACTGAAACAGAAAGATTTAAAAACACCTTCATCCCACTTTCGGTCAGAGTGTTACAATATCAGCTGTCGTCATCGAGAAGTACATAGAAGTCTAAAGAAGTCTAATTCATAAATTCTGGTTAGGAGTGTGTTTGTGTTTTCGTGTGTGAATGTTGTTCGTATTTGCATCTATACTGTTATTGTACAGTAGTTACGCTGAAGTTGTCAATTGTAGTCAAACTAAATTTCCATTTAATTGATTCAATAAAAAATATATCTTATCTTATCTATCTGTCTATCTATCTATCAATCTATCTTTCTATCTATCTATCTATCTATCTATCTATCTTTCTATGCCTATCTAATCTCTCTATCCATCTATCTATCTATCTATCTATCTATCTTTCTATGCCTATCTAATCTCTCTATCCATCTATCTATCTATCTATCTCTCTATCTATCTATCTATCTATCTATCTATCTATCTATCTATCTATCTATCTATCTATCTATCTATCTATCTATCTGTGTCTATTTAATATATCTTTCTATGGCTATCTAATCTATCTATCCATCTATCTATCTCTCACTCTCTCTCTCTCTCTCTCTCTCTCTATCTATCTATCTATCTATCTATCTATCTATCTATCTATCTATCTCTCTATCCATCTATCTGAAGTTTATGTCCGTTGTGTGTCCTAGTACAATCAGTCACGTAGGACGCCTAAGAGCTGGTTTAATGTTATTGTTGTCTAAATTTGGAAACAATGACCCCGAGAAGCTGGTCATTCAGTCTTTAGACTTTCAAAATAATGACCCCGAGAAGCTGGTCATTCAGTCTTTAGACTTTCAAAACAATGACCCCGAGAAGCTGGTCATTCAGTCTTTAGACTTTCAAAACAATGACCCCGAGAAGCTGGTCATTCAGTCTTTAGACTTTCAAAACAATGACCCCGAGAAGCTGGTCATTCAGTCTTTAGACTTTCAAAGCAATGACCCCGAGAAGCTGGTCATTCAGTCTTTAGACTTTCAAAACAATGACGCCAGACCTGCACTGCCAGAAACCGATCGCTGGCTTCCTAACAGTAAGCAAAGATAATAACCTATAGTACTATAATAACGTATGGCAGCTGTAATAATCATCTTTCTACAAGCCCTAGCCATAGTCTTCTCCTATCATGTACCCATATTCTGCAACGTCATTCGTCTGTCTGACTACGTCACTACTTTTACAGTCGCTAAAAACAATGCACAATATATTTATTTACAAAACTAACATAATCTCTAAACTAGACCGAGTCTCTGCAGATCGTTTGAAGGGCCAATGTCATTGGTCAACCATGTAACATGTTGTGACTCCGAGTCACATGCTGAATCTTCAGATATTCTGAATCTGGATTGGTCGTCACAGATATGCGAATGAGAACTTTCCACAGCGCAATAGGCTTTTAAAGTACCTTTGTTAAGAAATTAAGTTCAACCTACTAAATAAATGTAAAGAAATTAATGTTCACCCAACGAAATAAATGTAAAAAAATTAATGTTCACAATAATAAATAAATGTAAAGAAATTAATGTTCACAATAACAAAAAAAAGGAAAGAAATTAATGTTCACCCAACTAAATAAATGTAAAGAAATTAATGTTCACCCTACTAAATAAATGTAAAGAAATTAATGTTCACCCTACTAAATTAAAAGTCCGTTATGATATCAAGCTCCGCTTTCCATGCACAAATGTTAGTAACTTTCAATATTTGAAAGAAATTTAATTTTTAGAATTTCATAAAATCGACAAAATAATATGCTCACGTTTACTGTTAACTTATACCAATAATTCAAGTATTTTAACTAGTCAGTATGCATTGTAATATTAATGAAACAAAAACAAATATTATACATCATATAGAATATTATCACAATTTACAAGTACTTATTATTATTATTATTATGGAAAAAAAAATCAATGATATTAGATTCAGCGGTTCTCAACCCTTTAAGCTCGGCGACCCTTTTACAATCCCCCACTCTGCCCCCCACACTCCCATACAGCAATAGAAGAATAGACAAAAACAATCAACATTTTGATGGTCTTACGCGACCCCTGGCGAATCGCCAATCGACCCCCAAGTGGGTCGCGATCCACAGGTTGAGAGACCCTGCGTTTAAATGATTTAAATGAAACGCTGTACTGAAAATTTAAGAGTTATCTTCCATTAATAGATTACATACTACATTAAGAAGATTTACTTAGATTGTTATTTTGCTCGGACACTGGAAATAGAATTATATTGAACACGATTTAATTAAACTTATTGTCAACACATTCCCTTCCATGATCCCATTTGGGTCCCTAGTGGTCGTGAGCCCGAGCGCATTGAACCCCTTCGCGCCATGGTCGCTACGCCACTGGCCTACTTTTGTTTAGCTGTTGTAGCTGTTTGGAGCTACATGCTAGCGACCGACCATCAACATTTACATATTGAATTTTATTTTATTTTATAGTGCTAAGCAATGCACACAATATTTACACGGTTTTAAAATGTACAGTTGGATTAATTCTTTTTCTGTACACCAGATACACTAGTAACGTAATATTTATGGATTTGCATTCATTTTATGAAAATCTCTTTTAATATCGAAAATAGAAACAATAAACGATAACAATGTTTTTGATAGTACACTAGGGCAGTGTATACCATAACTCTTTATCGCCTAATTGACCTCATTAAATTTAACTAATGTTTAACTTC
This sequence comes from Biomphalaria sudanica, assembly GCA_036873155.1. Taxonomy (NCBI): domain Eukaryota; kingdom Metazoa; phylum Mollusca; class Gastropoda; family Planorbidae; genus Biomphalaria; species Biomphalaria sudanica. The sequence continues at coordinate 433,156 of JAZGLO010001116.1, read as the reverse complement.
ATAAACTTTATTTTGTGTTACATACAGAGAACATGAATTCCCCTTTAATTCTATTCCAAATAAAACATTTTCTGATAACAAACGACAAAGCTATTGAAGCTTAAATCATAACAGGGGAGTGAACTAGTATTGAGAAAAACGAAAAAAAAAAACGCGTCGAAATGTGGACAAATAATTATGGAGAGAAAGAGTTAAATATATAGTTTAATGATAAACAAAATATATCCTGAACATTTTAGTTGTTTATTTCTTACAATTCAATTTATTCAGTGTGACGTCAGGTATTCTGGACTTCCATGTACCTCGGTGCCCTGGGACAGCTGTGAGCACATCGAGATGTTGGTCAACCGACTTTTGGTGCCTTACGTCAACCAGGTAGATAGACTATCCATTAGATATAGAGTCTAAGTATAAATTAGATAACGAGGCTTTGCATTGATTAGTGTCTTTGTATACATATGTAAAAATTAGATATAAAGGTTATGTATAAATTAAATATAGAGCCTATGCATAAATTTAACATAGAGTCTATGTATAAATTAGATATAGAGTCTATGTATATTTAAATTTTTTATATATGGAAACATTAATAAGTACCGAGAAGAAAGTTCAGTGTTTGAATAATGATTATCAAGGGAAGTTTAATTATTCTTATGGATTTAATCCACCAGATATAGTGTTGTAATGACGTGTTTGACAAGAGTTATAATAATAGTATTAGCTAAGATGCAATTTTTTATATTTTTTTTTAGAGAGTGATTGAAAGGTTTATTTGTTTTTAACTGTACGTTAACTGGCTACGCCTGTGCTATTTGCACATCGGGTGTGCTTTGATGTTCTTTACTTGAAAAGTGTAGTGTTGTAATTGTGATGTTTTTTTTTTCGGACTTTTTGTGGTAACCATAAATCTGCATAATCTCCTTGGTTTTCTCTAATTACAAACACACTGAACTAAACTGACACTACAATAGATAGAATCCCGTTTAAGCTTGCAGACAATTCACTTTCCTGAACAGATTGATGGATAAGTTGTTGAACTTGTTTCTATTTAGGTACATAACAAATTCCCAAGTTGGTCTTTGGATCAAGCCCTTCAAGGTAAGTTTTAATAATTTTATTATTCAAACAATATATCAGTGACCTCCATGGCCAGTCCGTAGCGCAATGCGATACTGCTTTTATAATCGTGTGCCCTAGTTCATAATGAAGCCTGGTCAGAAGCCTGGTCAGTGGTCAGAAGCCTGGTCACAAGCCTCTTAGATTTGACTCTTTTATGAGGAATTTCATGTTTTCGACCCTTAACAATTGTGCCGGAAATATATTTGTCACCAAACCCTGATTTCATTCTTTGCTTATTCTAATTTTTAGTGGTTATATAAAGGGGAAAAAAAACGCTACTAGTTTTATGTAGTCCGTCTGTCGTCCGTCTGTCACGTCTTTTTTAAATTTTAGACCGCAAAAACTAGAAAAGATATTGAAAATCCAATATAATGAACTTTTAAATCAAGGTCTGGTTGCAAGGACAACTTTTTATCTTCTGAAAGTTAAACAGTTTTTTCTTAAAAAGAACTACTAACACGCTATTCACACTGTCAATAAATCTTATACACTAATGTCAGAAGGGCTGAACAACTGAAGAGAACAGCACACTATTTTTCCAGTCTGCAAAAGAGCTTACAGCTCAGCAGCAAAAAGCTGGCTACAAGAATACAACAGTGTATAGCTGATCCAAGAACTTTGAGAGTGGGGGGGTGATTTTTTTCTAAACCCTAACCCTAACACCCAGTAAACCCTAACCCTTTACATATATAGTAAATATAGGAATTAAAAAACAGTGTTTCTCAACCTTCGGGGAAAAAAGTCATCTTGGTTGGTGGTCTTTCTCTGGGGTTCTTCACTGCAGAAACGCATTCTCCTGACATCTACAGCTCATTATTCACCCTTTTTAAAAAGGCAGGTCAAAGTAAGTAAAATAAAGTAACAGGGGGGGGGGCGAGGGCCGATCCTGACTTGTGACTGACAATCGAGACACAAGTAGCGTAAGTACATAATTTATTAGGTGTATTTATCTTCATGTTATCTTCATGTCAGCATAGGATATCAGGGAGAGTGTCGGCCGACAGTGATTGCAATGTGCAATGTACAATTTTAAGACAAATATCTCACGAACTAGAATTATTATTATTATTATTACTATTATTATTATGTTAGAAACGAATGAGTATTCGTTGTCTGGCACTGCCAGGGTCGAGTTTCGCTTAAGAGAAACAAAATTCATTGAAGTCCCTTTAACAGTTTCCACTGAGATGTGGCAGGTCTGCAGCAATATCGCCCTCTGACAGACAACGTGAATTTTCTTAGGAATGTTAAAGCCTTTGAAGATATCTGTGAGGTCAGTTGTCATTATCCCCTCGATTGATGTAGCAATGGAATATAGTGTTATTTTAGATAACTTCCTTAAGCGCTTAATCTTCAAGCCTTTGTTACCATATTTTCTTTGTTTTTCAAATCCTGTTGTTTTTTTTTAAATTTTGAGACAGTGGTACGGCGATGTTATTAAGAGTGGCGTTTTTTTTCTTTTTTATCAATGAACAGCAGATCAGGGCGATTAAAAATATCGTTTTGTCAGTCCAAATAGGCCTGTCCCACTACAATATGTGATCTGTAGCCTCGAGAACCACTTACAGCTTATTATTATTATTATTATGTTAGAAATGAATGAGTAGTCATTCTCTGGCGCTGCCAGGGTCGAGTTTCGTTAAAGAGAAACAAAATTCTTCGTAGTCCCTTTAACAGTTTCCACTGAGGAATTTTCTGGTGATGTGGCAGGTCTGCAGCAGTACCGCCTTCTGACAGGCAACGAGGATGTTCCCAGGAATGTTAAGGGTCTTGAAAGTGTCTGTGAGGTCAGTTGTTATTATCCCTTCGGTTGATATAACAATGGGGTATATTGTTATTTTGGACAATTTCCATAAACGCTTAATCTCCAAGCCTAGGTTCCCATATTTTCTTTGTTTTCTATCTCAGTTTTTCTTAAGTTATTATTATTTTTATTATTATTACTATACAATTACACAGGTCACTCCTTCATACAAGAAAACGTCACTCGATTCCTGCTAAGATGTTCTCAAATGTCTCCGTTGATGTCCCAAACTAACATAAATACTAAAACCTTTGTAATTTTGACAAGTCATTTTTTAATTTTTCTATTGTGAACAGGTGCAGTGGCAGGCTACAACGGCGGAGTCAGCAGACTGGCGTCATGGAGCACTGTTGATGCCCACACCACTGGACACGACTACAGCAATGATGTAATTGCCAGAGCCAAGTATCTCATGGCTCATGGCTGGAACTAAAAGAAACTTTGACAATAAAAAAAAAGTGACATCAAATACAAATAAACTTGTATTTCTTTAGAATCGATAATTGGCTTAAGTTTTCTGTTCGATTCTTCAGTTAATATTATATGGAAAGAAGTTTGTGCTGTCGTAGGCCGCCCCATTCGGGTCTGTTCAACTTACACCTTTTGCTATATGTATAGGCCTATAATAGCTATGATATTACCGGCTTTGTTCTGGTTTTTAATCTAATTTTTGTCTGCTTATATATAAAAGGCATCAATGTATAATAATAATTCGTACATATATGTATAGAATGTTTGCACTTCATATCAAGTCATATTATTTTCCCCATATTTGAGTTATTAAATTAATTAACGTGGCATAAGCACGTTATTATATCATTATTATACTCCAAATGCTGGCTCGCACATTTCTATGGTCGGGTTTATTTGAGCCTCTTATAAAATGCAATCATCATCATCCTCCTCATCATCATCAAACTCCATTTGAGTGAAGGCTTGAGAGGCTTAAATCCTCTCTTGCAAAAGCCCTGGACAGAAACTCTGCTGTCTTGCGTTGTGCATGCATGTCATCATACAGGTCGAGAATTTTCGGTTTCCCAGACCTGTCGAGGCGGAGATCAGCAAGTCTGGGGCAGTCAACAAGAATATAAGACACGGTTTCCTCTTCTTCCCCGGAGCGGGAGCACCTTTGATAATTTGGACATAGCCGTGAGAAATATGAGCCAACAGGACATTGACTTGTCCTGCACTGTGCTATATATAATAGCTTGTTCAGGCCTGGACAGCCTCCACCACGTGGAAGTGCTGTCAGGACGCCTCATGAGGTCCCAGACTCCACGGACTTATTGGGACTTGTCCCAGCACTCAAACCACTTTTCCATTTCTATTTTTTGGATTATAGCCAGAGTATGACGATAACTCACAGCCTTCTCGGTGGGTGAAGTTTGCACTCCCTGGTAATCCAAGGATTCAGCAATGGTGTTGCCAGTCACACCTATGTGACTTGGTATTCACTGCATCATTACAGGAGTGTCATAGCGTTGATTTATGTTGTGTTATATGCAATAGAATTTCGCTATCCCATTTATTTCTAATCAAGCATCTCTGATATTTAAGGTTTATAGGCCTACTATAAAAAATAGATAATTAGCGACAGAAGTGCTAAAACACGGGGGACAGTGCCTTGTTGACAGAGTGACTAATCTCTACAATCTCTGTTGGCGAACTTCTAAAGACTCTAAGGACTGACAAAAAGAATGATAATGATTGTAAAGCTTCCTAAAATGGCAACTTGACAGATTGCAACAACTGGAGTGGCATTACTCTCCTCTCTGTCCCGGGCAAAGTTTTCAGCACTGTTTTGTTGAGACGGCTTCAACAGTCTGTAGACGAGAGGCTCAGAGAAGAACAAGCAGGTTTCCGAAGAGGCAGATCATGTGCAGAGCAGATCTTCGTTCTACAAAATATCACAGAACAAAGTCTCGCGTACCAACAACGGCTTAAGATCAGTTTCTAGGACTTTAAGAAAGCGTTTGATAATGTCCACCGAGAACCACTATCGAAAATAGTTAGAGAATACCGCATCCCAGAAAAATTCGTCCAGATTCCACGACACAAATGTATATCATGTACATTAAAGTGAAATAGCCCCTATTAACCTAATGTCACAATCATCAATTTAGTGGATGTCAGATGTCAAGATCTATAAAGATGCTATGATAGATGTCACATTATAGATTATCTTGATCTATATCACACTATCAATGATCGTGATTGCCGAGGATCTTGAAATCGTCTTTTAATAAGCTAATCGTATAGAAGTAGCTAAATCTAGTTGATAATACGATCATTCAGAATGTTGCCAGTTGATCATCTAGAAGTTGTCAATTGCTAAGTCGATCTAAGTATGTTACTATATTCAATGAAGAAACTTCTCTTCGTCTAAAACAATTACTTTAATTCAGAACTTGAAAAAGCTATTCACAAATAATTACAATGGTTAAATGTACTTGAATAAAATGATAGATCAACACAATAATATAATTGACTTCTAATACAAAACTTTAGTACATGTTATCACTTCCATGTTCCATACAAGACTGACCAAAAAAAAACTAGAACCATTCCCCGGGTGCAGCGTTGTCAAGTGTCTAACGCAGCTCGTTGCAATGCCAACCAATAAATGCAGCCCAATTTACAATAATTAACATATCTCCACGTGAGGAATTTCCCGAGGTCGTTGACGAGCTAAATATAGATACTGTGTACGTGACACCTAACAAAAGAAACATGTCCAGCTAAGGCTATCACTTATATGATACTATTTGCAACAAAGGGAAAGAGAGAAAAGTATAAATGAGAAAAAAAATAGTGGCGTGAAGAGTTAAATTACAATTTGGAATCGGCAGGCATAGTCCTTCCCACGTTCATATTGAATATGTAAAACAGCAAAAATATAAGAAAAGATCAACTCCTATGTATAGCAATAATATACGACAAGATACAATCTCTAATAGTTAAAACCGCGTTTCACATTGTATTGGGGAAAAAATGAATTCTAACAATTACACTAATATAACTATGCTAAGTTGCTAGGTTAGTCTTGATAGTGTATCAGCTAGTAGACAATGGTCTGTGGTCAAACTGGATAGTGAATTCTTCTGGGTATCAGAGGTATCTGTCTAGGCGTTGGACACTCACGCTACTGATGACGTAATGCCACTCTCCAAGTATCAGCTCTCTGCACTTTACCGGAAGGATGCTATCCACTTGGTGCAACACACAGCACGCTATTTCGTGTGTACTGTTTAGATAATACAATAACTATTAAGATTTGGTAAAAAATAATAATTAAAATACATGAAGACAGACAAGGCTGAATTTTCTCTAATGCCAAGTCGCACTCGGGAATTCAGGTGACCCTCTAGGACATCCCCTTCTCAGCGACAGGGAGAGGGGGAACACTACGTCAAGATTTCTTTTTTCTTTTTCTTGGAAGTTTTAATTACAAAAACATTTGTAGCCTATTGGGGTCTGGTTTAATTTTACCCCCACCAACAACTTGATAAACTCCTTTTGTTAGGTTTAATCTCTTTAATGGTTTGTGTACTCTGTGAAATATTCTCAGAACTTGAATAATAGTATTGTCAATAAACTGACAATCAATAAGTTCCTTAGTACTCAAGGTATCATCAATTCTCCAATTTCTATCTCAGTGATATGATAAACAGTATAATTACAATCATTTAGTTCCTTACTTGTTAAGACATTTTCGATTTCTTCATTATCTTCTATCCCACTTATATTATTAACAATATTCTGACTGTTATTTTGTTCCGCATTAGTTAATAGGTCATTTGCAATTTCTATTTTATAGTTCACATCTCCCTGTAAGGACAGTTTTACTTCCAGTTCCATTTCCAACTTTTTGTCCTCCCCCCCCCCCCTTATTTGGTTCCTTTCCTCTGCTTCTATTGCTTTTATTCCCAATTCTAGAGTTAATCTCTCTAGCTCTAGTTTTTGTTGGTTTAAAACAAACTCTCGTAATTCCTCCCCCTCAATTCCAAACATATGGGCCTGTTCTATTATTACTTCAATCGACCTAGGTTTAAACTCGTCCATGGTAATCACAATTAATAAGAAATATTACTGAATAAGCTTAAATTAATTTATAAAGGTTAAGTTAACAGTAACAAGTAACATTGTTCAATTTACATAAGACAATAAATTATACAAAGGATCAACACACACACAAAATTCACCCTATATCTCCATTACTGACAAGGCGATGTACACTAGACCCTGAATGGCCGATACAACAGACAAAAGAAAACTCAACTTATCTGTGTCTGATGCCAGGAGAGAGATGACAACTCTTTCCACACGACGGTGTTACTTTAAGAATGTAGAACTTCTGGAATGTCAGGTCGCTGTTCGGCCTCCTTGTCAACGCTTATGACTCACAGCAGATATAGAGAATGAAACAAATACAAAACAAAATTATTCAAACATTGATATAATACTAATTGTAATAATATTGGGTGCATACCAAAAAAAAATGACTATCTAGTCAGGTAGTACAATAATAATCCAAAAAAGATACCCGATGTACAAGTAATCAAATCAATTCAATCAATGCGCGACGATCAAGTAGTCCCATAGATAGTGATGCCGGCACCTGCTATTTCCTTTACGTTCAACGATGACCAAGAGGGCGTCGATGCGCAAAAGTCCTGTATAATCCAACATCAATGTAACAAAGGTAGATAATAAACGAATTCTTGAGTAATTGCATTCGTGTAGATTAATCCAATAGTAAGTGAGTAGTAGTGGTAGTGTCTCTTGAAATGGTGATGTCTCTTGAAATGGTGATGGCTCTTTAAATGGTGATGCCTCTTTAAATGGGGATGCCTCTTTAAATGGTGATGCCTCTTTAAATGGTGATGCCTCTTGAAATGGTGATGTCTCTTTAAATGGTGATGCCTCTTGAAATGGTGATGTCTCTTTAAATGGTGATGCCTCTTTAAATGGTGATGTCTCTTTAAATGGATGGCTGCCTGGTCGTGCGGTTTGCGCGCTGGACTGTCGTTCAGATTAATCGATGGTCCAGGGTTCAAACCCTGCCCGCTGCCATCCCCCGTCGTCCTGCGAGAGGTTTGGACTAGGAAGTAATTATCTTCAACTCTGAAGGAACATCCGAAACATGTAAAACATTTTACAAACAAACAAACAATGGTGATGCCATGCCGTGCTGCATCTCAAGACGTCAACAAAAAACTGAGGAGTGACCCAATGACCTCGGTATACCTGAAGTAGTTATGAAGTCAAAATGAGTCAACGATAAACTTGGCTGTTCAATAAAATACGGTTCAAAGTAGAAATGTCAACTTGTTTCTTTGAATGGTATGTCCTTTGATCAAGAGTTGATTAAACATGATATATACACATCTCTAGGCGTTGTCTACGTGGATGTAAAAAGTAAAGTGAAGTTCCCCTTTCAGACCTTGTGGTCTCTAGGGCAGATGATGTAAAGATCATCTGTTTCTGTGGCCTACGGTTAAAGCACAAAGTTTTATTGGGATTCTTTCTTAAATATATTACTGACTTGATAGCAAAATAACTTCCGTGTGTAATAGTTGCAATCGTGTGTAGAGGTCAACCAGTGAAAAAAATGCAGAAATTAACTTCCGTGTGTACCAGTCACAATCGTATGTGTTTTACTTAATAATAACAATACCATGTTACATTCAAAGCTTTATTTCACTGAATGACAAACAACTACACACATAGTAGAGTTCACAACACGGACTACGAAATACGGTCAGTACACAGGTTAACAAATGTAACAAACACTAAAGGGTGGCAATCCAAATAAGCAAATTCACGACATTCACCCCACGTTTAAATTTTATACATATGACACAACATCAAGTAGTCAAAGCAAATACAAAGATTAATAAGCATAAGCATCTAAACACATCTGCAATACTGGTTATTAGCAAACTGTTTATCAAACACATTAGTCTATTATACAGCAACTGTTTATCAAACACATTAGTCTGTTAAACCCGGTAGTTGGGTCTTGATTTTCTTTCTCTTAGGTTGAAGCGGCAGTTTGGATCGGCACTATTAGTACTATCAGTATCAGTACTAACAACATTACTTGGTGACTCGATGGTCGGGGCTTCAACCGGGTCCACTTCCCCCGATATGGTTGGTTTGGTTGTTCGGTTAACAGGAGGGTTCAGAGAAGAGTTCTCTGCGTTGTTTTCTGTTTCGCTTTGAAGTGAGGGTGTCGCCTTCCTGAACGAAGCGTCTCTCAGCACAGGGGTCTCACATTCTCTGTGAAACAGTCTTTTTCTTTGGGTGCCAACAATCTTAAAGAAAATGTTTCTTCTCGGCCCGTAGATGTTTTGATAAGAGCGTATTGAGGGTTGCTATTCACAAGCTCTACCTCCTCTATTAAAGGGTCATACTTAGAGGATCTATTATTTCTTTTTAAAAAACACGGGCCCAGGAGATGTTAACCACGTTGGTAGGGATGTTCCAGAAGTACTTCTGCGATAGTATCCAAAGAGTCTCTCATGTGGAGTTTTATTCGTCGCCGTACACAAAAGTGACCGAATTGAGTGCAACGCATCTTGCAATACTAGTTCCCACCGAGACGTACTCAAGTCCTGGGAGTGTAAAGCTAAGATTATAGCTTTCCAAAGAGTACTGTTCAGTTTCTCTTTCGTTAAGGTACTTCTGTACTTCAGCAGACATAAAGGAAGTACCTCTGTGGGTATGGACATAGGAAGGTAGCCCAAATAAGGCGAACAACTCATTTAGGCATTTAACAACAGTAGCAGATGACATATCTGGGCATGCAAAGGCAAAAGGAAACCTAGAGAATTCGTCGATCATGGTAAGAAGATATTTATTGCGTGAGTTGGAAGGGAGAGGTCCCTTAAAGTCCATGCTTATTCTTTCGAATGGCTGAGTGGCTTTGATTAATTGTCCTATTGGTGGCCTGAAGAATCGAGGTTTAAGTTCAGCACATGACCGGCACTGGTCGATCACTGTTCTGACGTCATTGGTGGAAAAGGGTAGATTTTTTGATCTCACAAAATGTAGCATTCTTGTTACACCAGGGTGACACACACTATTGTGGAGTAGTTTTAGGTCGTTACGTGACATTGCGGATAAGTAGCGATTTCTGCTGAAAGTGTCAGCAGCAGTGTTCTGTGTACCTGGTCTGTAAACGACGTCGTAGTGAAAGCAGGATGGCTCTAACCTCCACCTTTGGATCTTCTCATTCTTGATCTTGCCTTTATTTTGTCTACAATACATATAGGACACGGATCGCTGGTCTGTGACAAGGGTAAAGGGTCTTCCAATAAGAAAGTGTTTCCACTTTCTCAAAGATTCTACTATTGCATACGCTTCTTTTTCCACTGATGAGTGCCTTCTTTCGCTTTGCGATAGTGTCCGGGAAAAGAAAGCCACAGGCCGGCCATCTTGATTAAGTGTAGCTGCTATAGCTATGTCAGACGCATCTGTCTCCACTGTTAGCGGGCGAGTGTAATCAATGGTGTACACGGCAGATTCCTCGAGCTCCTCCTTTAGGTTCTGGAATGCTTGTTTGACTTCCTCAGGGACAGGAAATCGTTTATTTCTAGCTAAGAGGCTGATTTTGTCTGAGAAGTTAGGAATCCATAGAGAATAATAAACCAGCAGGCCCACTATTCGTTTCTGTTCTCGCAGGTTCGACGGAGCATTTAATTCCCGCAAGGCTGTGAATCTTTCTGGGTCAGGCTTGAGCTGACCTTTAGATATTTCGTATCCCAGCAGTCTGACACTATGTGTTCCAATCTCACTTTTAGCTTCGTTGAAGGTAATACCATACTTCTGAGCTACTTTGAAGAATCTCTGCAGGTTTCTATCATGAGATTTGGTATCATATCCACAGATGGTCACATTATCTACATAAGCGAATGTATTTTCTAGTTGCTCATCTTCGATTATTTTATCTATGGTTCGCTGGAAACAAGCCACTCCATTTGTAACTCAAAATGGAATTCTTCGAAACTGGTAAAGTCTACCCCCAGCCTCGAAAGCTGTATATGGCCTTTCTTCTTCTTTAATCGGGATCTGATGATAAGCATTTTTGAGGTCCAGAGTGCTGAAGACAGAAAATTGTGATATCTTCTCTGCTAATTCATCCATTCTTGGCATGGGATAGGCGTCTAGCAGCGTAAATCTGTTGATCGTCTGACTGTAGTCAATAACCATCCGTCTTTTGTGCCTCTCATTGACTGTTATTAGAACCTGTGCCCGCCAGGGGGACTTTGAGGGTTCTATTACTTCTTCTTTGAGTAGTCTCTGAATCTCATCATTAATAAACTTAGAGTCCTGTAGTGAGTATCTGCGTGACTTAGTTGCCACTGGGGTGCAGTTTGGAGATAAGTTACCAAAAAGACTAGGCGCCTCTACTTTAGCTGGTCTAAGGGTACTTACGCACAGAGGTGGTCTCTTTCCACTAAAAGGAATCTGTAGATTCTCGTGTAGGCTTATGAAGTCCAAGCCTAGAATAACATCTGAACACAATCCATCTAAAAGTGACAGTTTAATATTTTCATATGTTTCATCTTTGAGTTGAATGGTAGCAAAGGTATGGCCTTCAGTAACTCGAGACAGGTGAGTGGAAGCCATAAATATTCTGTCCACGGAGGTTTTTATCGGCCATTTGTGAATCCTGGCAACTCGAGCTGATACGTAACTCTCACAGCTTCCAGTGTCTATCAAGGCTTTAAGTGGCACCCCATTGAGAAGAATCAAGGAGGTTGATTTGCATAGTCCTAAAGAGTGCAACGTAGCGAGGGCAAATGCAGTAGATTTTCTTGACTTGCAAGATCTCTGAAAATGTCCCTTCCTGCCACACTGATTACATGTGGCTTCACGTGCGGGGCACTCATTACGAGGATGTCTTCCTCTGCCACAGAAGTAACACTTGGTAGATATAGCGCTTACCTCTTGTTTTAATTGAGTCGAATTAATCGAGGCTCGTAGATCAGGCAACTGGGGAGCGACAGGATCAGCAGGGTGTTCTCTTACAGCATTTGTAGTAGCCCCACTAGTGGATTCTGGCTGTGACTCGTACAACAACGAATGTTGATAGGCGTGTTCAAGTACTCTGGCTTCCTCAAATGCATCCTTTAACTTTAAATCTGTTTTCTCTAGGAGACGTTTTCTAATGCTGTTGGAGGCAATCCGTGTGATGAATGCATCGCGTATGGACTCGTCACGATGTTGCTCAGCTGTCACGGCTTTGAAATTGCAATCCTTGGATAGACTGCGGAGTTTTTGTAGAAAGGCGTCAACGCTTTGACCCTGTTCTTGTTTGCACGTGGCTTGTGCCTTGCGAAGACTTCGTTATTGGGCTGCACATAGATGTTGTTTAGTGACTGGATCGTTTCCTCATATGTTTCCTTGTCACTAATCATCTGGTACACCGATGGCGAAATGTAGTTAATTAGTAGTTTTTTGTTATCTACATTTTCTATAGTAACTACAAACACAAAGTTTTTAAATGTTTCGTACCAGTGCAGCCACTTTTCTTGTGCTTGAGGTGCGGTAGGTTCCACGTCGCCCGGGTTCGCTGTTCTGCCTCATCGTGGCACCCGGGTGGAAACGGCTATTTGAGGAGATAGCTAGGCGAAATAAATGGCAAAACATAACTCCCGTGGGGATGCCCACGGGTAGACGAGAGTCCAACCCTTGCACGGGCGGGGTTGTAAAAAAGTCCTCACAAAAACTGTCACACATCCATGCGCCGTTCTTCAAAGGACCGTTCCATAAATGGCGAGTCCCCCACGGTTAGCTTGGTACAAAGAAGGAAGATGACGGAGGCTCCCAGTGCTCCTAGGCCTTCGGCCATGTGTTGGGGGCTGAAGACATTGGATACAGCAATGTTTTATATAGGCATTGACTCGGGTCGCTCTCAAACAGAACTGTGCGTTCACACAGGTTTTTTTTTTTTTTTACTGTTCTGGCTGGACGACCAAGCAGGTTTTTTTTCCAATTTAGAGCTCGAAGAGCCTTCGGCTCAGCTCTTACGGACATCAAACGGTTCCACGTCGAACCTTTCAGGCCGAAGTAGTCTATCCATGTTTAGACAGATTCAGTGAAATAAATTGTTGTACTTAATAATAACAATACCATGTTACATTCAAAGCTTTATTTCACTGAATGACAAACAACTACACACATAGTAGAGTTCACAACACGGACTACGAAATACGGTCAGTACACAGGTTAACAAATGTAACAAACACTAAAGGGTGGCAATCCAAATAAGCAAATTCACGACAGAGGTCAACCAGTGAAAAAAAATGCAGGCTCTGGCTAGTTCAATGAATTCTTTAAGGTGACGAAAAAATAGGTACAACAGACACGGTACCTGCCCGAACGAAGCCCTCAGACGTCAGAGTTCTATTTATATATGCTTGTTTCTTGTTCTTGTGTTTCTTGACTTGGCTCGTTAGGGGTATAAATACTCAATTACACTTATTAATACTTGGTTAGTTACTCACATAAGAGCAATTACTACTAGATACACTGAAACTCCAACTATAGATATCAATTGAAATGCGAATAATACTTTAATATTCAATAAGCACATAATGAAATCAACTCTCAAATATTATAATCAACAATCACCAGTCCATCGACTTTCATGTTATATACATATATAAACACCAGTCCAGGAAGCAACGTCCAACCTTGCTGAACAGGGAGCAAGACCTTACTAAATTAACACACTCTCTCGCACATTCAAGAAGACTAAATCACTCTGTTCATAACACGTGCAACACTACTTTCCATTCATAACAAGGGATATATAACAATCATATCAAAATATCAAACTAACATTCATTCTCGCCATGCCTCCCCCCTGACAAGGTGCATTGGTAGGTTACAACGGCGGAGTAACGTCATGGGCCGATGTTGATGCCGTCACCACTGGACACGACAACAGTAATGACATAGTAGCCAGAGCCAAGTATCTTCTGGTCCATGGATGGAACTAGAAGATGCTTTTCTTAAGTGAAATCGACCTAAATATCACTACTTATTTGATTTCAAACGATTACTTGCTGTAGTTTTATGTTTCAAAGATCTTTCGAGATCAATAAACTAATATCTAAACATAATGTGCTTTTTTTTTATCATTGTTTTGTTTTTTCTTCATGTTTTAGAAAGATACAAAGAATATAAACATAAGAACAAGATAGTAAACACTGACTTTATTTAACTCTTTCTCTCCGTAATTATTTTTTCCACGATTCGACGGAATTCTTCATTTTGCTCATTACTATTTCACTCCCTGTTATAATTAAACTTCAATAACTTTGCCGTTGAAAATGTTTTATTTAGGATGCATGCTCTTTTATTATGACACAAAATTAACGTTTATAAAAATTAAACATTAATTTGATTTAATGAGGTCAAATCAACGATTGTATTTTCAATTAGGAGGGAAAGAGTTAATATAATAAAACAGAGTTTGTGCGTACACAAATGCGTAGGCAGCACTTGAAGGTCTGGTGCAGATGGTCGAATTAGTTGTCTTACCAAGTTTTACTTCAAATCTATTTTGAAACATACACTCAATTCGGGATTTTCCAACATTACTTGGAAAAGTTGAAATCGGGTATACCCTATTTATTTGCGTGCAACAATAACCCCAGTATATAAAAAAAAATGGATGGTAAAACACGTAAATACATTGAAACGTCTTTTGCCTAGATACTTTTCATAAGGTAAATTTTATATTATCATAATGACTAAATTTGTATACGAAGTCTTATTTTACATATTTTAATATACATATATATTATTATATTAACCAATTTATAGATTATGCTGCCCCTCCTTTCTATTATTTTTGTTGGATAATCTGGTGGGGGAGGGTCAATAGCTTAAATCTCTTGTTGGCAATTAGGTTGGGCGGGGGGGGGGGCGATTACATCTAAATCTACACTGTGAGTGGAAGGCGAGGTCCCGCTGCAGAAATCATAGTTTGTGAACAAAATTGTTGAATAACTATATAATAAAAGGTACTTATTGATATTTGAACCCATTTGTATAGTATGTAGCACACCACTCTAATATCAAATTAAATCAATAAATATAAAATGAAAGCGCGTGGTAGGTACCAGAAAGGACCGTAGATTGGCGATAGATGCAAGTGCCCTCCCCACCCCCGACTGGACCAACAAATACTTTTTCTTTTATACTTTAATGATGACAATCTGTCACTAAGTTTTAATTAAAAATACATTTGTATTAAATTCTCATATCGAGTCGCCCATTATTCTTTAATGTCAAATGCAATCAGTAAAAGCAATAATTAGGAAAAGGAAAGAAGACTCTTACATGTTTTCCCTCTTCCGACCGCTCCTCTATTCCGACGAAAACTTGAATGTTAAAAAACAGAGTAGTAAAATATGGTGACATAGCTTTTGTAATTGCGCATGAAATTATCAACATTATTTAACGAAAAACTTTGTTTTGGAAAATTTAGAATTAATGAGAAACTTTTAAGTATAAGAGTAACAATTGAAATGAGTTCTGTACTCAATTTTTTTTTTTTACTCAACCTTTATGTCGTCAGAGTATTGTCTTGAGAAGGCTGAGGAGGCTTTAGTTTTTTGTTTTTTTTTGCAGAAATGCATTTAAAAAGCGATCGCCAGATGCTCCTCATCCTTCTCAAGCAAATACGATAACCACTGTGACATCGAGCTGCTTATGACAAAGGTTTAATAGTTATTTACAGCGTTTCTATTTACAAGCAATAAATGAGACCAATTCAGCTTATACCACAACCATTTCTTTCCTCTATTCGAGATAACAAACAAAATAATTAATTACTTATAGTTAATTAACTAATTGGTTGTTTTTTTCTTGATTCTTGTGTTGTCAGGTGAAAGAAATAATTGTAGCTTGATCAGAGATTGGAAGTCGAGAAATAACGTGTACACACTTTTGTCCAGACAGACAGACTCACAGACAGACGGAGTGACTTGATATAAGCTATCTAGACAATTAAAAAAGTTTAGAATAATTCATAAATTGGTAGGGAGTTACAGGCCTATGTAATCTAAAAAAAAAATCCATATAACTATATACTAGAAGATACTTTAACTATTTGTATTGTTCACTAATTTATTATATATTTTTTCATAGATACGGATGCCATCTATTTTTTTATTCTGGTTAAAATGAATTCAAGTAGGACCAAGGTAATTCTTTCATATTCTATTTATTCACATACTAATATCTTGGCTTCTGAACCGATGGATCCCACATTCGAATTTCGATGATTTGGATTTTGAATTTGGGGATTTTTAGAAGCCCCTGATTCCACCCAACTCTAATGGGTACCTGACTTTATGTTGGTGAAAGTAAAAGCAGTTGGCGCGTTTTGCTGGCCACATGACATCGTCGTAAACTGTCGGGGCCATAGAGCCAGATAATATTTAAATCATCTGCCCTATAAATGGCAATGTCTGAAATGGGAAAATGTTACCAGATCGCAAATAGTATAATGAGACAAAGTTGGCTAATTAACTTTTTAATGTTCTTAAAACGTCAAACTATTTATAATTTAGACGACAGCTGATCTTGAGATTGTTTAGAATCGAACAATATTCGTGAAAATATCTTCAACAAATTAACTCCATACAATAAATAAGCTGACATCTGAGATTCTATCGATGAATTTCAAATACAGTAATCTCTTTTTTGTTTACATTATGGAGTTTAGGATCCGGATGATGTTTTTAAGAAATAAAAGACACAAACATGGAACTACATACATACATACATACATACATACATACATACATACACACATACATACGCCTTACTCTTACTTTCTGCTTTATATATTACATAATATAATACAACATTCTTTCATTTTTTAAAAATTTACCATAGAAATGAATTTGATAGTGTGTGAATCGATCCCACGATATTAATGCTAATAGCAAGTAAATAGAAAAAAAACTTAACATCAATGAGTTATCTCATCTCTGCCTGTGGTCCATTCTAGGGCATAAACTACCAGCCAACTTCCTTCCGGCGTCTCCGTCTTGGGCTAGTCTCTGCAACACTCCCCACGTCTTGCCCATTTGCTTGGCGAATCGCGGCGCCATGTATTCTTGGGCCGTCCCCTCTTCCTCTTTACTTGAAAGTTCCAGGTTAGGGCTTGCCTATTTGGATGCAGGCTTTTGAAGGGTGTGAACTATTCATCTCCAGCGTCTCTGAAGGATATCTATTTCAATAGGCTTCTGCTTTGTTCTTTGCCACAGTTCCTCATTCGAGATCTTGTCTGGCCAGCGAATCATAAGAATCTTAATCAGGCATTGACGAATACCTGGATTTTTTTCAAGGTGGTGATGGTGGTTCTCCAGCACTCTGCTCCGTAAAGTAGTATTGGTTTAACAATGGTATTAAAGAGCCTGATCTTGGTGGTGGTGTTTATTTCCTAGATTCCCAGGTGTTCTTCAGCTGATGGAAGGCTGCTCGAGCTTTACCAATGCGGGTTCTGACATCTGCACCTGTTCCTCCATGGTGGTCTAGGATTATGTCGAGATAGGTGAATCTTTCCACCTCTTCCTAACTCTATTTGGACGCATCAATGAGAACAAGAAATTATTTGTTAGTCGATTCCTATCCTTTTTATTTTTTTTTTAAACTCAACTCAACTAACTGTGCAAATTGTATATGAAAACTATAGAAAACGCCGTGGCTGAGCGATAAGCCGTTTGACTTCTGAACTGGGCTCAAATCCTGGATGAAGACGGATTTTTACATTTTTGGGTCTTTGAGAGCCCCTGAGTCCACCCAACTCTAATGGGTACTTGCCGTTGGTCGGGGAAAAGTAAAGGCGGTTGGTCGTTGAGCCGGCCACATGACACCCTCGTTAACGATAGGCCACAGAAACAGATGACCTTTACTTTATCTGCTCTATGGACCACAAGGTCTGAAATGGGGAACTATAGAATAACGTAAACAATAAAAAGATTATGCGAGTTTAAAATCAATAGATAAACTCTATGACTTCAGCCATTACTGTTGCCAAATATAACAAGCAAAAATAAAAAATAAAAAATAAAAATATAAAGCTTTTAGTTAGTGTATCGTTTAGTTTGGATCAGTCATGTAATTAAATAATTAATAAGCATCAGACGACAATCTCTTAAGGGACTAATTCAGCTTATACCACCACTTCAGTCAAGTACTATTTTTTTCCCTTGGAAAAGGGACTAATTCAACTTATGCCACCGCTTCAGTCATGTACCATTTCTTTCCCTTGTTTGAGATACCAAACATAGTAATTTAGTATCAATACTTTATTAACTTATTGGTTAATTTTTTAAATTGATTCTGGTGTTGTCAGGTAATAGAAATAATTGTGCACAATATTATCTTGATTCCGAGATTGGGTGTCGGAGAAATAACGTGTACAAACCTTTGGCCAGACCCACACACACAAGGACAGAGTGAGTTTATATAAGTTTTTTTTTAATGACTTTGTGGTTCAAGCGAAAGAGCTTATAATTTTATTTTTGGCACCTGAAAATTGTCAATAACCTATTTTAAAATACATACATGGTCAACACTTTCTGTATTCTGTACAGCGGGCACCAAAAAAACAGCTAGCTATTTATAGGTAGAAAAACATATCTAATACATCAATTTAAAAGCCTACACAATAATGCGTTTTTTTTTTGTTTTTTTTTTACAATTTTTTTATTTCAAAAATAATTACGATATAGTGTGAATAACAAAATCCTCTTAAATGTCATTGCAGATTGAGAAAGGGAGACTGTTGGAGCATGAAGAAGCTTGTTTAAGAGCCAATATTGTTTATCTGAAAAATAACCTTATTGCAAAAGAAATACTACTCTATTTGTACCAACACTGCGTATTAAGCGAGGATGATCTTGAAGAACTACGAAGCGTAAAAAATTGTAAAGATCAAGCCGAAGGATTAATATTTAAATTGTATTATTCCAGACCTTCAGATGGATTTAATACATTTATGAGGGCCTTAAAAATTAACCAATCCGAAGTGTATAAACATTTGAAAAAGCAAACAAAGCCTGGATCAAGTAAGTGTTGTTGTTTTGTTTTTTTAATTAACTTTTTGAAAAAAAAACGAAGAAGAACTTATTGGCAGCTATTGAAAGTTGAAAAGTCGGTATTGTGCGGTCTGTCTGTCCGCCCTTTCCTCTAGTGCTAGAAAAAATATTGAATATCCGATATCATTGCAAAGTCCTGATGCAACGATGACTTTTTTTTTTTGAAAATGTAAAGTTTCTTTTTGTAGTTTAATATTCTAGAAATTTGTTTTTAAAATAAAATAAAAGACATCAGGGGGTGTAGGTCTTTATAATAGGTCACATACCTATTCATTGATAACTATTGGCTTCCTTAATGGATTCACGCAACAAGCAACATAAAAAAATGGTATTTTTTTTGTTTAAAAGGCAAGTCCTCCTCTCTGAAGTTTATGACATTTTGTAGGAGCGACTACTTTGTTCTTATAACTTATGAAAGATAGATATAAAATTAATTGAATAACTTTTTATTGAATATTTTTTACCTAATCCTCCCCTGAAAAAAGTCCCAGTAAGCGTAAGTACAAATCTATTTAGGGTATAAAAAATTCTTGTTTGATGCAGTGAGTTAGCTAGGGACTCGTGAGTGGGAGGGGGGGCTTGGCCTTTATCGGGGCCACTGCATTTTGATATTCAATATCATGACATGAGATAATGTACTTAATAAATGTGTAAGTCTAAATTCCAATTGGTACAGTATATAAGTAAAATTTTAAAAAAATAATCATGAAGACTCTTTTACTTTTTTTTTTCAAAAAGTTAAATGTTATTTAACCTTGGTTAGGCCAATAATAGAATATGCATCCTCTGTTTGGAACCCCTCAACTCATGAGAACATTAAGAAACTGGAACAGACACAAAATAGAGCAGTGAGATTCATAAAAAACGAATATTCACATTTGACTAGACTAACACCTTTAGTTAAATTACTAAATTTAGAAAGCCTTCACGATAGAATACTCAAAAGTAAAGTAGCAATTATACATAAAACACTGAACCATAATCTTCAAATACAAAAACAGAATTTAAAAAAATACTCTGAAAGACACAAAGATAAAGGCACATTCCTCATCCCATATGCTAGGACAAATTTGTACAAAAGCTCTTTCTTCACTAGCATTATTAGAAAAGGAATGGGTTGCCTAAGCTAGCCAGGAAAACCAGTGACTTGGCAGAATTTAAGTCATTGGTTAATATGCATGACTAAATGCATGACGCGTAGGACGTAATCATCTTCTTTTTTTGAAGTAACGTCTGTATTATATAAGATAAGAAATAAAACCTTTGTTTATTAGCGTGATAATGCACACGTGACAAATCTCAATTCTTGTCGCCTCACGTGGTGCTTTCTGTGCTGGAAAGAAATCTGTAACATCATGTAGAATAATCTAGAATCTAGAGCAATGCTGTCTAGTATTTTTGACTCCACGTTAATAGCAAGATTACATGGCAGGGGCGAAAGATTTAATATTTGATTTTTTAAAAAATGAGGACATTCATTTGCCCTCCCTCTAGATTACTTTTTGGGTACTTTTGAATTTGGAACCACCCTGCCCTAACCTTGCTACGCCACTGGTTTGCTGATACATATCTAGACAGGATAACATGAAAAGACATTAGTCTTTACTAGAATACTGGATTTTTCCAAAATAGATCTCCACAGTCACATGAAAAAAGTGTTCGAGATGAGCCATATTATATATGTTTATATATCTTATAGAGGATTTTAGTTTTGTGATTAGATCCAGACTTAGAAATCCGGGCCCAATTTGTTCTTGGACGTCTATTTCTTTATTTAACCCTTTCGTGAATACATGCTGGAATACCCGCCGAAAAATATGTGCTCAAGATAGAGATTCTCTAGAGCTCCAGACCAAATTTAATTTTAAGAAGATTATTTGGAAAAATTGTAACAGTCAAACCACATTTTTTCTCTGATAGCCATTAGTCAAAAGAGATACATTTAAACTTTCAAATTTCTAGGAAAATCGTTGGAACCGTCTTCGAAATCTGTGTCCATGTTCCAGGCAGTGTCTGTTCGCACATGAGTTGGCAAGCTAATAAGAAAATTGTAAAATAAAAAAGAGCTGCAAGTCTGCTACAGGCCCAGGCTTTTCAAAGCAAGGATAGAGTTCCATTGCCATCTTTGAGTGTATAGTAAATGAGATTGTGCTTAATTTCAACCATGGAATAGGAGCACTGTGTTCTAAGGACAATGAAAAATGAATATTTCCTCTCAATAAATTTGTATTTGGTTAAAAAATTATATTATTGTTGAACTATGATTGTTGCTGACTGGAAAGCCACATACGTTCCATTGCATGCATCTGAATCTTTTTTTTTTTCGCTTGCTAAAACGAGGTCGAAAAAAATATTATGTTAGCTCCGGTTTAAGAATATGACGGTGCCGCTCACCCAAAGAAAGTTGAAGATAGACGTGTTAATATCTGTTTGTTGCTAATTATAGATACTAGATGTCGATGTTAATCGCGAGTTCGTTGCAGATACAATAACAGAATGAACAAAGAATATCCTTAATAACTGATAACTTCAAACACTTTAATACATAAGAAAAGGACGCAGTCCTCTGTCGTCGCTAAACTCGGTGGCGTCCTTCTTGTTCGTAACTATTTTATTCTTCTTACTTTTTAATGACTCGTCACGTCACTTCGGAAAAAACCCAATTAAACTCAACTTCTACGCGTTGTCATCACAGACGAGATAAAATCAAATCAAGTCATCTAATACATACATCCTCCCATCATCACACCGTAGAGGAAGTACCTAAAAGTGTCATTTTTTTAAATTGTGGACGGTTGTCGAGAATATGATGTGGCCAGCACAACAGCCTACGGCCCTTACTTTCCCCAAGTAAAGTCAGATACCCATTAGAGTTGCATGGACTCAGGAGGTCCCAAGGATCCCGAAATTTAAAATCCCAGGCTACACCGGGAATCAAAGTGGAGATACCTCCGTTCGTAAGGTAGGCTTTCAATGTCTGAAATTATACATAAAATTGTAGAAAGTTTTAGTGATAAAGTGATGCTTTCTATTCTGGAAATAGATGTAACTATGACATCTAACTGTTTAGTCGGGTCTCCACTTTATGTCAATATCTCTATTCGGTTCAAAAGGGTACCTTGAAATACTAGGACTTGCATTAAAGATTGATAAGATACACTAATTAACATATGAACTATGAACATACACAAAAATTTCATCTATCCAGAAGAGAACAAGTTTTATATATATATATATATATATATATATATAACTTTTTCATACCTAAATAACAACAAAAACATAATAATTAATCTCATCTTGCATATCACATAAGTGCTTACACATAGGGTTAATATCGAAATCAATATATAAATATCTATGTTATCTATTTATAGTTTTGATGATAGTTATCTTATATAATACAGACGTTACTTCAAAAAAGAAGATGATTACGTCCTACGCGTCATGCATTTAGTCATGCATATTAACCAATGACTTAAATTCTGCCAAGTCACTGGTTTTTCTGGCTAGCTCAGGCAACCCATTCCATGCTCTAATAGCACTAGGGAAGAAGGAGTATTTGTACAAATTTGTCCTAGCATATGGGACAAGGAATGTGCCTTTATTTTTGTGTCTTTCAGAGTATTTTATTAAATTTTGTTTTTGTATTTGAAGATTATGGTTCAGTGTTTTATGTATAATTGCTACTTTACTTTTGAGTCTTCTGTCCTGAAGGCTTTCTAAATTTAGTGATTTTACTAATAGTGTTACCCTAGTCAAATGTGAATATTCGTTTGTTATGAATCTCACTGCTCTATTTTGTGTTTGTTCCAGTTTCTTAATGTTTTCTTGAGTTGAGGGGTCCCAAACGGTGGATGCATATTCTATTATTGGCCTAACCAAGGTTAAATAACATTTTAGTTTTATGTTCTTATTTGATTTATAGAAATTTCTTTTAATAAACCCTAATGCTTTGTTGGATTTTTTTATAGTTTCATCAATATGTGGATTCCATGACAGTTTTTCATTTATTATAACACCTAGGTATTTTGAGTTTTTAGTCTGTGTTACTGGTTTGCCATGAATAAGATAAGTGGAATTAATTTGTTTAATTTTTTTTGTTACTATTAACAACTGACATTTTTCTGGGTGGAAAGACATGCTCCAATTTGATTCCCATTTCTGTAATTCATCTAATTCTCTTTGTAAAATATCTGTGTCTTGTTTTGTTTTTATTGTTCTATATATTATGCAATCGTCTGCAAATAATCTGACTTTTGTTCCTGTTACTAATAGATCCGTATTTTTTCAGGTATACTTGACAAACTTAAACTGAAAGCACTTGGTAAAAAGGTAAAACAAATAAAAAATATATTATTCTTGTATTGGGCATATTTTTAAATTTATATAATATTTCAAAAGTACCACTCACTGACTGATCAAGAGATCCTCTAAAAATGTTACGGAATCCTATGAAATTTCGTATACAGGATCCTTTCACCTCCTAGCGCTCACTCGCGAAAAACCTCAAGATTTCAAATCAAACCGTTTTATTTTCACTATTTTCCCAAAAGATTGCATTCTAAACAAAATGTATAAATAGAAGTAGCACAAACCTAAGACTTCCTTTATTTTCTTTCTTTTTCCTTCTTATCTTTTCTCTTAAAACGTGCCTTAAGTCCCTTCTTTCGCTTACCTATAGATTCCGACTAATAAGGAGAGAAAATATCGACGAAGTATTTTTTTTTTTTTGTAACGCTGACGTTGTTATTGTTATATATTGTTATAATTTTTGAATATTCATATGTGTTCAATCATCTGATTATTATGAAGATATAGTTCTACGTGAACCTGGCTTAAATGATGTGATTGATTGATCATCTAATTCATGGTTGGCTGACATACAAACTGAAAGGGGATTGGCGATAGGCTCATTCACGAATTTTAGAAGAAGCCAATGCCCTTGTTCAAGAGACTACATTTTTGGTTTAAAAGAAGCCAATAATCTTGTTCAAGAGACTACATTTTTGGTTTAGAAGAAGCCAATAATCTTGTTCAAGAGACTACATTTTTGGTTTAGAAGAAGCCAATAATCTTGTTTAATATACTACATTTTTGGTTTAAAAGAAGCCAATAATCTTGTTCAAGAGACTACATTTTTGGTTTAGAAGAAGCCAATAATCTTGTTCAAGAGACTACATTTTTGGTTTAGAAGAAGCCAATAATCTTGTTTAATATACTACATTTTTGGTTTAAAAGAAGCCAATAATCTTGTTCAAGAGACTACATTTTTGGTTTAAAAGAAACCAATAATCTTGTTTAATAGACTACATTTTTTTGTATAAAAGAATCCAATGCCCTTGTTCAAAAGACTATAATTTTGGTTTAGAAGAAGCCAATAACCTTGTTTAATAGACTAAATTTGTTGTTTAAAAGAATCCAATGCCCTTGTTCAAAAGAATATAATTTTGGTTTAGAAGAGGCCAATAATATTGTTATTTAGGGATATCATTCAATATGGAAAACGCCAATTCTACGTGCGATTAAAAAAATGGCATTATGCAAAATCTTAATTGTGGAATCTGGTGAAAGAAGCTTCTCGCGCCTCAAACTAAAGAAGAATTACTTTAAGTCACCAATTCTCGTAGATAGATTGAAACATTTGGTAATCTTGCTATTAAGCGTGATCTATGTAGGAAATATACTGCATGACTTCGCTGCACGCAAGGCATGTAAAGTAATTCTGTACGTAGTAAAGAATGAATAAATGCAAAGATGAATTTATTTTCTATTACAAATTCTTAATTTTCACTTTTTATCCGTATCCCTACCCAAATATACCCTCGCGAAATCCGTTTCGCATAGGGTCCCACAATGGTTATATCTGCCCCTGCTTTTTAATGACGGGTGAATACAGAGAAGATCTGGTAAGGCCCATAATAGAATATGCATCCTCTGTTGGGACAAAAAAAAAACAGTGAGATTTATAACAAACTAATTAAATATTTGACTAGAGTAACATCTTTAGTAAAATCACTAAATAAGGAAAGACTTCTAGATAGAAGACTCAAAAGTAAGCTAGCAATTATTCATATACAAATACAAATCTATCAAGGTTACAAAGACAGTTTGTGTGGAAACAGAAACTCAAAATCGGCCCCCCCCCCGAAGTGGTCCAATAGTGTCTTCACCAGGATTCGAACACGATGCTCAGTCACAGCATGTTCATATATTCATTTAATGTACACATATTTTTGAAATAATATTTATTAACCTTATCCATACATCCAAAATTTAACATGTTACATGTAATAAAGAGAAAGTAAAATAGATTTATTAACAAAATTAGATAAATTGGCAACACGAAAAAAAATTCTTGACCTACTTTAAGCAACAATTGTGTACAAATGACATTTCCCTCGCAAATAAAAATTAATATCTCCATTGTCATTTGTCATACAAACTAGACATAGATCTAGCTAGATCAAGAACTAGTTTTAGATCTAAATCTAGATTCAATACCTAAGTTTAGGTCTAGAACTATATCTAAGTCTAGATCTAGAAAAAGATCTAAGTCTAGATCTAGAACTAGGCTATATATAAAATCTTGAAATAGAATCTACTATATCTATCCTTTCGGGAGCCGCTAATAAAATACTCAGAAAGACACAAAGATAAAGGCACATTCGTCGTAACATATGCTAGGACAAATTTGTACAAATTCTCCTTTTTCCGTAATGCTATTAGAGCATGGAATGGGTTGCCTGAGCTACCCAGAAAAAAACAGTGACTTGGCAGAATTTAAGTTATTAGTTAACATGCATGACTAAACGCATGACGCGTAGGACGTAATCATCATCTTTTTTTTTGAAGTAGCGTCTATATTATATAAGATAAGATAAGAAGATAATCAAAAGATCGCGGGATCTGCTAGAGTTCAATAACTGCTCTGCACATACGTGCATAGGAATTATGTGACCTTTAGGTTGTGTCATTGTAACTCTTGAAGTATCACTGTATACAATAACTAATTGTTATAACTTTTCGAAATGTAATTCCCTGAAATAGTTTTCATCTAATGCATAAAGTCCATTTCAGAAAATTACAGACGTCAGAGAGTGCAATCTTTCACTGCAAGACCATTGTCGTTGTCAACTTTCAGAGTTAATCAATGACTTAGCACGAAGCGAAGATGACATAGACAGCACTCAACGAAGTTTGCATCAAATCAAAAAGATTATTCACATTCATTTCAGCACTTTCAGACTTCTGGAGCAACAGATAAAATATCTTAATTTAATAGGTAAACTTTATATTTTTGATATATAATAATAATAATAATAATAATAACAATAATAATAATAATAATAAGTTAAGGAAACCTGAGTTGGAAAAACAATGAAAATAAGGGAACCTACGCTTGGAGTTTAAGCGTTAATGGAAGCTATTAAAAAAAAAAAATCCCATTGTTGTATCAACTGAGAAGATAATAACAAATTACCTCACAGATACCTTCAAGGCCCTTAACATTCTTAGGAACATTCTCGTTGCCTGTCAGATGGCGGTACTTCTGCCACATCACCAGAAAATTCCTCAGTGGAAACTGTTAAAGGGACCACGATGAATTCTGTTTCTCTTAGACGAAACTCGACCCTGCCAGTGCCAGAGAATGACTTCTCGTTCATTTCTAACATAATAATAATAATAATAAGTATTATTTATTATTATATTTATAATGGATAGAATACTTGTTCAGGCCACACCGGCTAACCCAAATAGTCACGTGACCTTTTCCTCTAGATGGCGTCTTGTGTCCGCGCATAAAAAGGCAAGACAACACAACATGGACATAGTCCATCTTACCAGCATCTCTTGTCATTGTAGTGACTGTATACTATTGGACCTGCCTCGTTTCCACTGCAAATCGTAACCCTTTTTGTGCCTTGTTCTACACTGTGTGTTATCGTATAGCTGCAGGTCTACAATAAACTGATTTGAATCTGTCTACGAGTTGTCTTCCTGTGTTTGTCATTTTTGTTTCTGTGCCAAACCCACCACATACATAATCCTACACTCTTAAGCGAGCAATTCTCGTATGTGTATGTTTAGATATATATTAATATATAAATATTAAAATACAAAATAAAAAGTTATGAATATTTATGAATTTAATTGTAATAATGAAGTGAAAACTTTAATGCTTATAGCATTCGCAGAGCGATATGGTCCAATTTCTATATGTTTACTATGGGGGGGGGGGGAGATATCTTTTTTTGTTTTCTTTTTTTTTTGTATCCCGCGCCTTTGTAAAACATCTCCAGCTATCTCCTTATGACGCCGCCTGCAGTCGGATACCCTCTTCTATGTCAGTTATCTTCTTATCTTATCTTATATAATACAGACGTTACTTCCAAAAAAAGAAGCATATTAACCATGACTTAAATTCTGTCAAGTCACTGGTTTTCCTGGATAGCTCAGGTAACCCATTCCATGCTCTAATAGCGCTATGGAAGAAGGAGCATTTGTACAAATTTGTCCTAGCATATGGGACGAGGAATGTGCCTTTATCTTTGTGTCTTTCAGAGTATTTTATTAAATTTTGTTTTTTGTATTTGAAGATTATGGTTCAGTGTTTTATGTATAATTGCTACTTTACTTTTGAGTCTTCTATCCTGAAGGCTTTCCAAATTTAGTGATTTTACTATAGATATTACTCTGGTGAAGTGTGAATATTCGTTTGTTATGAATCTCACTGCTCTATTTTGTGTCTATTCCAGTTTCTTAATGTTATCTTGAGTTGAAGGGTCCCAAACGGAGGATGCATTGTTAAATAACATTTAAGTTTTATGTTCTTATTTGATTTATAGAAATTTCTTTTAATAAACCCTAATGCTTTGTTGGATTTTTTTATAGTTTCATCAATATGTGGATTCCATGACAGTTTTTCATTTATTATAACACCTAGGTATTTTGAGTTTTTAGTCTGTGTTACTGGTTTACCATGAATAAGATAAGTGGAATTAATTTGTTTTAGTTTTTTTGTTACTCTTAACAACTGACATTTTTCTGGATGAAAAGACATTCTCAAATTTGATTCACATTTCTGTAATTCATCTAATTCTCTTTGTAAAATATCTGTGTCATGTGTTGTTTATATTGTTCTCTATATTATGCAATCGTCTGCAAATAATGTGACTTTAGTTCCTGAGGTAATGCAATTTGGTAAATCATTTATGTAAATTAAGAATAGTAGTGGACCTAAGACAGTTCCTTGAGGTACACCTGAGTTTACTGTTATCGGTGTTGATTTAGAGCCATTTATTATTTCAGTTTGTTCTCTCCCTATCAGAACATCTTTAATCCACTGATGCAATGGACCATTAATGCCGAAATATTTTAATTTTCTAAGCAAACTATGTTGTTAAAGCAAGTTGTTACCTAAGCTGGTCTTGAAAGCGTTTCTGTCGGACATCTCTGTTACGACGACCAACTTTAATGTCACAAAAACGTTCCCACATACGAGATAGTGCTTTCTCCATCGAAACTGTCGGACCATAAGAAGTCCCATAACGGCGTTCGCTGTTTGTAGTACGGTCTTGCCACTGTGATTCCATGGTTGAGCGAAAACATCTTTTGTGAAAACGTTCAAGAAGTCTTAGTTGCTTTCTGCGAAGTGGTCTACCACGTTAAGAGGATGTCCATTTACGGGGATCTTTGGGGCTGAGTAGGTTTTATTGGCTGAAATCTGGAACATGACTTCTGATGTTGTTTTTTTTTTAGGTTTATGGATAATACTAAAGAATAGGCAGCGTATGTGAATTCGTTGACTGCTCCGACTTTTTTTGTCCTAAAATTGATTTGATGAATCCTTCTTTAGAATACTAGCACAATTTTTTCATCTAATTGATTGGGAGTCTTTACCCAATCGCTCAAATTTGTTATTACAAAAATCTTTCAAAAATAAGTAAATATCTTTCCTCGACAAATTATTCAACCGAGCGAGGCTCGGCCACCTGGTACTATATCCTATACTCTAAACCGACCGATTCTTGTATGTATTTATATTTATTAATATGAATTTTTTTTTTATCAAAAACGACTCTACCAATTTATTTAAAATTTCAAGGTATATGCTTATAAATGAGGAAAATATTCTCAACTCATTGGTCACATTAAGAAAACTCGAGGTCAACCGTTATATTGCTTTAAATGTTTCATTATAGTATAATTAATTTTGGCCAAACATTGAAGGGTTTCGTTAGACGTTAAAGGTAAAAATGAAACTGACACCGTTTACGTCACTGGCTTACAGCAGTACACTAAAACATTTCTTTGCAAACATGAAGTTTTATGAATCAATTAGCTTAATTAACCATGTGTGCACCAGCGTATTAAATGTTCTATTAGCCTTTTCACCAAAGTAAAACCAATCTCATTGTCAAAGTACAAATTAAAAGCAACTAATATATATAAATTGCAGTATTTATGCCGGTACTTAAATAGTGAATACCGATTTTTAGATCTTATCTCCTATACAAACCACTGGAGGAACGGAATGTAGTTTCTATTTCAATCGTCATGTACAGTGACATTTAGAACTAACAGAACATCATGTTCTATTGTGTGGCAGGTCGTTTTCAGATCATTTCCGTCATTACAAAATGTTTCCAAAATGAGTTCAGGTAAATATCTTTTTCAAATCATTCAACCGAGCGAGGCTCGGTTACCTGGTACAATATTATAATGCGGAACATAGTCCTCAACTTATTGGTTGGAAATTTTATTTTAATTCTTTACATATGGTGAAGTGGTTTGACTTTTGGTACATAGAGCCTTAAAAATTATAAGTTATGTTGGTCTGTTTACATCAGACTGATACGCTCCCTTGTCACGGCCACATTTTTATATGCTTGCAAGCCTTGGACGCTGACTGCTGAGCTAGAGAGGAAGATCCTAGCAATGGAACTGAGATGCTACACAAGGATCCTAGGTGTCACATTCAAAGACCGCATCACAAACCATGAGATTAGAGACAGGGCTACTGCAGCGATCGGACCTCATGATGACCTGCTAACTATAGTAAAAAAAAATGCAAGCTAAAAATCTATGGTCTTATTACAAGATCTTCGGGGCTCGCAAAGACCTTCCTTCAGGGAACAGAACCAGGAAAAAGAAGAAAGGGCAGACAGAGAAAGCGATGGGAAGACAGCATAAACAAAATGGACGTGCCTGCCATTGAAAGAGGTTCTAAATAAGTTGAAAGGCAGAGAGGAATGGAGAAACACAGTCGACAAATCTTACATGGTGCCCCCACGGGTCAACAGACTAAGGGACATGTAAAGGTAACTGTAAAGTGTATTTAATTATTGTGTGAAGTGAAGCTATTTATTGTTAACATTCATTCTTGACATAGCAAAATGTATATCTATATATTTCTGTTTCAGGTTTTCTCTTCTCTATGATATCAAAGAACAAAATCACTAAAATAAAACACACGTGCATTCAAATATGTGTTTTCTTAACAAGCTTAAGCAATGTTATTGTTGAAGTAAGTTAAACTCGTGTAGATGACAGACAGACAAAAGGACAGACAGACAGAGTTGTTATAAGATTTGTAAATACGCTCATTGCGCTTTTGTCCAATCATTTTTGTGGACCAGATGAAGGGGGGGGGGGGAGGCTGGAAAAAGTTTCCTTACTGCTTTTTTAAAAGCTATTAAAAAAAATAGTTTCTCGAGTCTGAATTCTAACTATAGGTCTTGTGTCTCCACAATATAAGGCTGATGTGTAAAGTAGAGAGTAATGTTTATGTACTTACGTACGTACGTACGTTCGTAGGTACGTTCGTTCGTATGTTCGTTCGTATGTTCGTTCGTATGTTCGTTTGTTTGTTCGGTCGTTCGTATGTATGTATGTATATGTGTATGTATGTATGTATGTATGCATGTATGTATGTATTGTTGCAACTCCGCTTCCACGCCACACCGATGGAGCGCATCACAACACCATTTAAGACAAGTAGTAGAAGATATGTTTAGACTAGGAAGAAGGACTGTTGTAGATTCGGCTGAAGTTATGGAAGTCTGAACAGTCTGGGGCAGGGGTCGGCAACCTTTTGAGTCGGAAGAGCCAAAAATTACAATTTACAAAATTTCAAAGTTTCTAAAGAGCCACAAAGGTTTTTTCTTGCCAATAAAATAGTACTCACACAACTATTTTTTATAGAAAAGAAAACGAATCTATTTAATAATATATAGGTAGTGTTTTTCACAACAAATTAAATAATATATAAATATATATATATATATATTTTATATATATATGTATATATATATATATATATATATATATATATATATAAATATATATATATATATGGCATTATTAGATAATTATTATTTTATATTTCGGAAATTTTCAATAGTAATTATGAAATTTTTAGAAAAGATAGGGCTGATAATCATGGAGGAATTCTTTTAGCAATAAAAACACTCTTATAGCAGAAGAAATTAGCTTAGCTTACCTAACTCAAAAAATATAAAATCAACATTTTGTAAAATTAATACCACCTCAACATCTCTAATAATAGGCAGTATTTACAGACCACCAAATTCTAGTTTAGAATACATGCAGGAACTATGTAATCAGATTACTACACTTAAAGAGACAAATAAAATGCAGTTTTTTGGATTATGGGTGATTTCAACCTACCTGATATAAATTGAAAAACGCTAACCATAGATAAATACCAAAACCTTAAGGACATAAATGAGCTTTTCATAGAAACTTTACACAACCTAAGTTTAGATCAAATCATTAAAAAGCCAACTAGATTAAACAACACATTAGATCTCTTCTTAACCAACAGACCTGGATTAGTAGTTGATTATGATATTATCCCTGGTTTATCAGACCATGAGATCATAAAAATACACAGTCAGATAAAAGCAGTAGCCAAAACAAAACCCAATAGAAAAATCTTACTCTGGAATAAATGTAACCTAACACAACTACACCAAGCTGCATTAAACTTTCAACAAACATTCTTATTAAAAAAAGACATTAACCAACCAGTCGATGACCTCTGGAATTTCATTAAAAACCATCTTAAAAGCATTATAGAAAATCATATACCAACGAAGTACACATTAAACAAAATAAATAAATGCTGGTTTAATAATAGACTAAAGAAGCTTTGTAAACAGAAGGAAAACCTATATAGAAAATTTAAAGAAACTAAGGCAGAAAGAGTTTACAAAAAGTATATACAAATTTAACACTTAACCCAAAAAGTAAGCAGACAGCTGCGGAGTGAATACATAAACAATGTAATATCAAAAGATAACAACAAAAACCTATGGTCATACATTAAGTCTAAGAAAATGGAAACAACAGGCATAGCGCCATTAAAAGATAAACATAACGTAATGCGTAATGATAATGAAACTAAAGCAAACATCCTAAACAAATACTTTGCATCAGCATTCTCAGCCCCAGGAGACAAAGACATATTACTGAATTTGAACCAAGTAGACAACATAGAAGATATAGTAGTACAAGAAAATGGAATTAAAAAACTATTAGCCAACGCCAAACCAAATAAAGCGTCTGGACCTGATGGTATTCCAGCTAGATTACTCAAAGAATTAAGCAATAAGCTAGCCCCAGTGTTCAAAATAATCTTTCAGGCATTGGCTTAACCAGGGCAGAGTACCAAAGGACTGGAAAGAAGCTAATGTCACCCCCCCCGCCCCCTATTTAAAAAAGGAGAAAAATCTGACCCAGGAAACTACAGACCAGAATCACTTACCAGCATCACATGTAAAATCCTAGAACACATAATATGTAGCAACATCATAAACCACTTAGACAAACATAATGTCCTCACCCCATACCAACATGGTTTTAGGAAATATAGATCATGTGAAACACAACTAATACGACTAATTGATGATTTTTCAAAAGGTTTAGATAATAGTGAACAAATAGATGCTATCTTACTAGATTTTTCCAAGGCTTTTGACAAAGTTCACCACCATAGTTTGCTTAAAAATTAAAATATTTCGGCATTAATGGTCAACTGCATCGGTGGATTAAAGATTTTCTGATAGGGACAGAACAAACTGTAATAATAAATGGCTCTAAATCAACACCAATAACAGCAAACTTAGGTGTACCTCAAGGAACAGTCTTGGGTCCACTACTATTTTTAATTTACATAAATGATTTACCAAGTTAATTTACCAAATAATCTTCAAATACAAAAACAAAATCTAATAAAATACTCTGAAAGACACAAAGATAAAGGCATATTCCTCGTCACATTTTCTAGGTCAAATTTGTACAAATACTCCTTCGTCCCTAGTGCTATTAGAGCATGGAACGGGTTGCCTGAGCTAGCCAGGAAAACCAGTGACTTGGCAGAATTAAAGTCATTGGTTAATGTGCATGACTAAATGCATGACGCGTAGGACGTAATCATCTTCTTTTTTGAAGTAACGTCTGTATTATATAAGATATGATAAAAACTAAAGCAATTAAACATTTACTTACAACACCAACTTGTACTTCAAAAACAAACTATTGAGCAAACAAATTCAATGGGAGCGATGGTTTTGCACGGTTTAGAAAGTTGTGGTACATTTGAGAGAAGAAACTGTAATAATAAATGGTTCTATATCAACACCAATAACAGTAAACTCAGGCGTACCTCAAGGAACAGTCTTAGGTCCACTACTATTTTTAATTTACATAAAGGATTTACCTAATTGCATTAGTTCAGGAACAAAAGTCAGATTATTCGCAGACGATTGCATAATATATAGAACAATAAAAACAACACAAGATACAGAAATTTTATAAAGAGAATTAGATGAATTACAGAAATGAGAATCTAATTGGAGCATGTCTTTCCACCCAGAAAAATGTCAGTTATTAAGAGTAACAAAAAAGCTTAATCAAATTAATTCCACTTATCTTATTCATTCCTAACCCTAACCAGTAACACAAACGCAAAATACCTAGGTGTTATATTAAATGAAAAACTGTCATAAAATCCTATATTGATGAACTATTAAAAAATCAAACAAAGCATTAGGGTTTATTAAAAGAAACTTCAATAAATCATATAAGAACATAAAACTAATATATTTTTTAATCTTGGTTAGGCCAATAATAGAATATGCATCCTTTGTTTGGGACCCCTCAACTCAGGATAACAAACGAATATTTACATTTGACTAGACTAACACCTTTAATTAAAATTACTAAATTTAGAAAGCATTCACGATAGAATACTCAAAAGTACAGTAGCAATTATACATAAAACACTGAACCATAATCTTCAAATACAAAAACATAATTTAATAAAATACTCTGAAAGACACAAAGATAAAGGCGCATTCCTCACCCCATATGCTAGGACAAATTTGTACAAAAGCTCTTTCTTCACTAGCACTATTAGAAAAGGAATGGGTTGCCTAAGCTAGCCAGGAAAACCAGTGACTTGGCAGAATTTAAGTCATTGGTTAATATGAATGACTGAAATCATGACTCGTAGGACGTAATCATCTTCTTTTTTGAAGTAAGATCTGTATTATATAAGATAAGTTTTGGCTCATAACTTAATTTTAGTTTCAAAGTCGACTCTAAATTTTCCTTTTTTAGTAGGCTTCTTACTTTACTTGTAATTATATTCATACAAAAGAACGCTTTCTCGCGCAAATGTGTCGATCCGAAGATAGTCAGCACTCCAAAATGTCAACTTTTTCACCTCACTGTAGCAATCTAAAAGATTATTCCATGAGCCAAATTAACTCGCGGCATTTCTTTTAAAGCTCTCCACTTTTGTTGCGTTATGTACATACATTTATGGAGCTCCAAGTCTTCCAAATTGCTTTTCAACTCTGTAAATTTTCCACCCCACAAAGCTTTACTTTTTAAATGGATTAATTGCATGTCCAGAGGTCCAGTATCAATTCCAATGTGTATTTTGTTACTATTTGTGTTGAGTGGATTTACTAGGAATGCTAGAATGGTTTTGTTGATTTTGGATAGCCCTAATCTGTCAGATAATTCATCTTTGATTTTTTTTGTATAACTGTGCTGAAGTAATTCGTGTCAAAAGTTGCACTGATTTTATCACGATACTGCTTCAGACATTGAAAATGA
The DNA here is from genome assembly GCA_036873155.1 of Biomphalaria sudanica. Lineage (NCBI taxonomy): Eukaryota > Metazoa > Mollusca > Gastropoda > Planorbidae > Biomphalaria > Biomphalaria sudanica. Next base: position 397,948 of record JAZGLO010001116.1, on the reverse strand, counting down.
AGTAACTGACCGCTCTGAATATCTTTTGGAAAAAGAATTAATTTTTCTTTAAAACAAACCAATTCTTCTACCAAAACATACGATGGGTTTTCCTTTTCCTTGCAGTTTGAAATTCAGCTCATTTCATTTCATAAAGTAAAATGTGTGCAACTATTTGTCGTTCTCTAATTCAAGGGGATTAATGGCTTTATCATTTAGGAATGTATGTATTTCATTCAAGCACCAATATAAACGTTTCAAACTTCGGAAAGCCATCGCACTTTATAGGATAGAAGGAGCTCGAAATACTGAGTCTTCATTTCGTTTCAGATTTAAAATGACCATGGTAGATTGCTTTTGTTCATGATTACTAAATTCATGAACTCAACTATTTCGGCCGAATTTGTTTTGGGCACAAAGCGCTTCTTTGTGCATTATTCAGTGAAACGTAAGATTTCGCGGTTTATTTTGCTTCGAAGTATCGTTGTTGCCCTTTTATTTTTTTTCCTGCTACACCTCTGGCTCCATCAGTTGCTATTTAAACGATTTTATTTAAATATCTTATTTTCATCAAGACATTTTGCATGGCATTCGCTTTATCTTCCCCTCTTGTTAGCCCTGAGAGCGGTAGCAATCCTAGAAGTTCTTCTTTGGGACTATGGGAAGACATATACCTGACAAAATGGGCTAATTGTGCCGTGTTATTTATCTCGCAAGACTCATCTATAGCAAGTGATAGGACAGAAGAAAGTTGAATATCTTCCACCTGCAAATATGTTAAATTTGAAGTCATTTTAGCTAATCTATATTGTACTGTTTAAGCGGATAATGGCAAATCTTTTTTTTCAAGATTTCTGGTATGTTTTTGAAATCACAAAACAGTTCTTCAGATGCACGTAGGAAGCAGTCTTTGGCATGCCCACCATCTTTAAATGGTTTGACTTTTGTGCAATTTCTATTGGTACCGCAAAGCTTGCCATGTTAGCATTACTTGTAGATTGCTTCCAACTTTGAGTAGATAATCGCTTCTAACTCATTTACTTGAAACAACAAACTTTACGTCACAGCCAAAGCGAGTGGTGATGATGCCAATTCGTCTTGCTTCAAAAGCGAATTAAAACCGACATAGAGCATCCAACGACGGCCGAGAGCTTCCGACGGACTGATAACAGTGACGACGCGTGTAACGGGTCTTGTGAAAAGCGAGTACAAGTGGCTGAGAGATAAAATCGGTGTCTGATCTTCGTTAAACGATTCAGAATTATTTTAAAAAAATGTTTCGATAAAATAATAAATTGGCGTATGGAACTAAAGAGCCGCAGCCTCACATCCAAATTGCCGCATGTGGCTCGCGAGCTGCAGGTTGCAGACCCCGGGTCTGGGGCTAAGTGCTGTCCTCTATGATACTAGTGAATGGTTGGGGAAGACCTGCAACGACACTTGGAAGTGTGTCGGTGGTCTATTTTAGTATTAAGTAGGGCTCTTAGAACTTAAGACATTACTCCCTGTGATTTGATAGCGAAGTCCAAGTCTAACTATTTGTTGATAGCTTATGATAAATACATCGTTTATTATTACCTTCTACCTTTCGTTGAATGCTTGCCTTAGAGTTGCAAAATTGGTGTCAGAAGTGGGATTTGGGCAGCTCAACGAAAGGAAAAAATGAGAATTCTGAGGAAGCTAGACGAACTGAGCTACAAACAGTTAAAGGAGGAGCTCCAAAAGACCTGAAGATAGATCGGGCCAAAGAAAAGATGAGAGCACGTCTTCGGCAAGACCTGTTTGATGAAGAGGAGAATCCCGAGACCTACCTGTTTGAGGTAGAACCAGATATTGGTGAGCTCCTGATCACCATGCAGGACTTGTTACGAGAACAAGGCGAAAAAATGTGTACCTTTTATGATTCGATGGACAAACTGATACGTAACCCACAAGGTAAGATAGATTCTTTAACAGAGAGAAGTCAAGCATTATTGAACAATGAACCGTTACTCATTCAAGACTGTAGCTGTACTGATAATTACTAAGAATGCGTTGATCTTAACAAGAAAGAGACAGTTGAAGAAATAGAAGAAGTTTGCTCTGCGACTGAAGCTTTTGCTGTACCAGCTATGAGTACCACAACGACCCGGACAGATTAAGATAACTTTGGGCCTGCGTCCGAGCCTGTGGCTTTGGAACTTAAAGATCTCTGTCTGTCGTCCAGTGTCTACGAAGAGACTTCGAAGCTGATAGCATGCTCAGAGCGCTATGGTCCAATCCAATTTGTGAACCAGGGTATATGGGAGAAGGCTCCGTGCTACCTCTAGGTGCTCAGTAAACACAACTCTGCTCGAGCCGGGAGTCGAACCTCGAGCCCCCTTCATAGGTAGCCAAACCAAGCCAAGCGTGCTTAGCCCACTCGACCACGCTTCCCATTTGTTGGGGAAAAGTAAGGGCGGTTGGCCGTAGTGCTGACCACATGACACTCTCGTTAACCTTAGGCCACAGTAATAGGTGATACCATCTGCCCCGTAGATCGAAAGGTCTAAAAGGGAAAATAATTATACACAATATTTTATTATCTGTAACTTATTATTATAAGTTTATAATTGTGGAATACATGACTTTTGCATCATATATCCTATAGACTTCAAGATTTTTTACTATCGTCTATTTTATTGAAGATACTATTTTAATTATAGAATAATTCATTAAATAGATCCATGGGCGTAGCCAGGATTTTTTTTCGGGGGGGGGGTGGAATAATTCCCCCCCCCCTTCCGCAAAAAAAATTATATGTATGTATTTGTGTGTGTGTACATAATCTTTATTTAATTCTGACCCTTTATTCTTTCGGAACACGTTTATTGTGCCCTAGAATAGGTTATTCCTGGATTAATGGAAAAATTGTAGGCTCCCCGCCATTGACAGCGAGGGTGTCTGGGGGAGCGCTAGGAGCTCACCCAGCGCGGGGCGGAGCCCAGCCTCCAAGCACTATTTCTGGTATAGAAAGCCAACAAAATGCATATTCTGAGGTATCTACAGTGCATTTTCCTGCTATTAAAAAGTTTTTTTTCAAAAACTCTTCTTACTAAGACCCTCCCGCGCCGTTCGGTGCATATGGCGTCAAGCTGTTTCCATAAAAATCTGTCACTGGTAATGTCTGAAGCCTCTTCCCATCTGCTCTTAGGACCTCCATGAATGTGTGGCGCCAAGTTGTACTAGGATGTCATCGCAACTCTTATTATGCGTAATTCATTTGTCAGAGAACATGTCCCGCATACCTGATGCGACGCTCCGTCACAATCTTACTAAGGGTTCGACTCCCAGTTCGGCATGGGATTTTTTAAAATTTTGACCCGATGTCTATAACTGACTTAAACTGACTCCTAAAGTCTGTCTTAGGAGCCCCGCCACTGGTAGAAATGTGTAAACTCTCTTGAATACGCTCTTGGATTTAGGTGACTGTAGATCGCTTTAGATTTTATATCGAAAAGGGAAGTTTTATCGTCAAAATCATCTGTTGAGGGGATTATACACTCAAAACCATCTTGAGGGGGTTTTAAACTGTAAAAAAAAAAGTCATCTTTAAGAGAGGAATTTAAACTCAAAACCCCCAATGGGTTTGGCTACGCTGACATAATTTTAGTGTGTACTTTGCTTTTTTTATATTGAAGAGGTATTTTTTAGCATCAAAACCCTCTGAAGGGGGGTTTAAACTCAAAATCCTTTTTGGCAACGCTCATGGCATTTTGAGTGAATTTCCTTTTTTTTTTTACATTGAAGATGTATTTTTTAGCTTCAAACCCCGCAAACCCCCAGTGGTTTAAAACTCAAAGCCCCTTTGGCTACACTCAAAGAATTTTGAGCGCATAATTTGCTTTGTTTTTTATATTAAAGAGGTATTTTTTACCATCAAACCCCGCTGAAGGAGGGTTTAAACTCAAAATCCCCTGGTAGGGATTTTTAAACTCAAAACCTCTGGAAGGGGGCTTTAAACTCAAAACCCCTGGTAGGTGGTTCTAAGCTCAAAACTCCTGATAGGGGGTTTTAAACTCAAAAACCCTTGGCTGTGCTGGGGCAAGTGATGGTTTAGTATTAAAATCACACATAAAATAAACAAAATCAATGCAAAAAATTAGTCACTAAAAAAATCAGTCACTAAATTCCGTCCCCCCCCCTCCGGGGGGGGATTTCATTTCGGGGGGGGGATTAAACCCCAAGAACCCCCCCCCCTTGGCTACGCCCATGAATAGATCTATAAAAGGATGGCTGCCTGGTCGTGCAGTATGCGTTCTGGACTGTCGTTCGGTCGTCTCAATAGTCCCAGGTTTATACCCTGCCCGCTGCCATCCACCGTCGTCCTGCGGGATGCTTGGACTAGAAAGTAGAATATCTTCAAATCTGCAGGATAATTTTTAATAGGCTTACGAATTATATGCGTTTCAATATTTTTCAAAAACAAAAACATTATATTACACAGGCATATATCAGGACAGGTGATTTCAGTATAATTTCCAAGGAGCTATTAAGCTTGCAGGACTTACTTTTATCGGTGAGTTTGTTATACTTCTTTTAACCTTCACCTTTACACCTTCACCTTTTCACCTTCACACATTCACCAGACATGACATGTCGACCGTCTTTCTGACTTTGGCTATGTCTAGAATCGCTTTCAATGACAGACCCGTCCATTTTCTGATGTTGTCTTTCCCCTTTTGTTTTATTACCTAATACCTTTTCCCGCAGAGGAGTCGTTGCCAGTCACCGAGGTCCTCATGATAAAGCCATGCATTTAGGTTACTTTTTTTAGGCAGTGGTCAGCAGATCATGTAGGGTCCTAACAACATATGCGATCCTGTTTCGAATTTTCCTAATGTATGGAGCGGTATTCATATGTGATACGTAGCCAGTGATTCACCAAATACGGCCCGCGACCTGCCCCCCCCCCCCAAAAAAAAAAGAAAAGTGTTAAAAAATGTAGCATTACCTATGTTAGGGCCTTCGACTTTTTCTATTGGATTGGTACAACGACGTTTTACACTTTAACGGAAAACGTACCAGAATATTGAACGGATCTTTACTTTTTTTTTGTGTAACCTGATAATAAGCAAACATATGTGTTTTATAAAGAAAATTTGGTTGTTGTTTTCTTCTAAACAACAACATATGAACAGCATTATGAAAAAAATATGGCGGCATTGACGTGAATATTTACCAAAAAGAGACAAGAAAATGAGCCTGTGGTAAATGATCTACAATGTTTGATTATATTTACTTAAAGAAATGAACCCATTTTCCGACGCGTAGAAAAAAAACAACCTTCAAATATCATATTAAATAATGTAAGTACTAGATTCACAAGCTTGTCATAAAGTTAGTTTCAAGTCAATTTCAGTTCGTATTTTTTATTACCTTTTTGGTCATGTGACCCACGATTAGCGACACGAGTGTCGGAAATTAAAATGGTAGTCAGGTCGAATTAATTGTGCATTATCGTTCTAGGACATCTCAATTAATAACCATACTTCATTTAACCTTTAATAACTCTTAATCCGCTTCATTTACAGTCATTTTAATATGTGTTACTTGTAAGGTGTCTTTATAAAAAAAAAAGTTTCAATTATTTACGGTAAATTATCTTTATAGAATGAAAACTATTTAAGAAATAATTAAAACTATGGTTTCCAAAAATTAAACATATTCTTATTCTCTTTGTTGAGCACCCATCATTACTTTAACAGGTTTGGAATTGTAACTATATACATATATTTGTAACACTCTGAATTTAATTAATATCAAACTATTATAGACCACAGATGAGGTAAGATTAAAACTGAAAAAAATGGAAAGAAACTGGATACTGATATTATTGGCATTTGTGAGGAATCCACGTGTTGACAGGAATACGTTTTTGACACCAATTTGGAAACAGGTAACATATCACTCTATCTGTCTGTCTGTCTTGTAAAAAAATGTACACGTTAATTCTCTAGGATCAAGTTCAAACTTTATTATTCATTAGCATAGACGAAACATGAAACAATTTTTTAAAAATACCAATATTGTCAGGTTTAGGAGTTAATTAGGTTTTTCAATAGCTGAAGAAAATTAAGCTCCCGAGGTCCAACCTGACAAGAACATCATTCGCACACAGTCGCAAATATAGTAACTAACTATGTGGATGAATTTAAATAACACAATTATGACTTTAATTGTATGATACTGATATATTTATGTGTACAATGAGAATGATAGAATGATAAATAGATAATATATATAATATATATATAGATATATAAATATAATCAATAATTACACATAAGCACCTTGCTACTGTTACCAATTTGTCACCATGGTTTCATAGTAAACTAGACGCTGTCCGATTGACATCACAATACTGTCAACATCGGCAATGATAGAGTTAGACCTCAACTGATCCCCAACTGACACGAACTGCTGTGCAACGGCTAAGGACACTCAATGTGGTCAATAATCGCCCGTCTGACAAAGACACTCAATGTGGTCAATAATCGCCAGTCTGACAAAGACACTCAATGTGGTCAATAATCGCCAGTCTGACAAAGACACTCAATGTGGTCAATAATCGCCAGTCTGACAAAGACACTCAATGTGGTCAATAATCGCCAGTCTGACAAAGACACTCAATGTGGTCAATAATCGCCAGTCTGACAAAGACACTCAATGTGGTCAATAATCGCCAGTCTGACAAAGACACTCAATGTGGTCAATAATCGCTAGTCTGACAAAGACACTCAATGTGGTCAATAATCGCCAGTCCTACAAAGACACTCAATGTGGTCAATAATCGCCAGTCTGACAAAGACACTCAATGTGGTCAATAATCGCCAGTCTGACAAAGACACTCAAGACTGTAATAGCTACTTCCGAGAAGATAAGCGACGTCACCACTGACAAGGAATTGAACTTAGTAAATACAACTCCAACACAGGCACCCTACAAACGAAATAAACACAAAACTCACTTCTACTCTATAACTAGAAATAGTGACAACCTACGATAGCATAAATAAGAGATATCATAAACGAATTAACTCACCCTAAACAGGGGTCCAAAGATCCTACAGAATAATAAGTCAAAGGAACTAGTATTGTTTAACACAGACTAATAATCATTTTACGGCCCAGCACACCGTCTGTTTCAACCAAATTCAGAGGGTGAACTGCCTCATGACAAAGAATGACCAATAAGTGTCACCGGACTTTTTGACGTAGCAAACAATTCAAAACAACAAAACAGGCACTCTCGCCCCGGACAAGGAGATTACGAGTAGCGTAAAAAATCGTAATAGAGTTGGGAGAAAGCAAAAGACACTGGTCTAAACTACGCGACAAATATGTAAATTATTTACTGGTAATTATTTTGTTTGATACCAACAAGGGAAATTATTCCTTCAGTATTCACAGATATGGCTAAATATGTAGGGTTTAGATTTGAGATTATGTAAATCCAATATATCCCACAACCATTCTCGAATTAATTTGAAACTTTAAACATTAATTTATTCTACCTAAAAAAGCATCAATCAATTTGTGAACTAACCAATTACTCAATTGATTGATTTTCTGTAATATATTAATTTGTGTTGCATTAAAAAGGATTGCTTATATTTCGCTTATTTGTTTATATTTCGTCGTTAGAGCTATATTTTTTAAAGGTTAAACAAGCAAAACATAAATATACTTTAAAAAAAAAATTTATAAGGGAAAGCATCGCACAATTATTGCCATACAACTCAATGCTGCAAGGTTTATCTCACCATTTTCAATATATAAAAGAAAACAAATTTATAACCACTAATTATTAGTTGTTGTTTTTTTATTGATTAATGTATTGTCTTCAACTATGAATTATTGTGCTTAAACATGTAAAAAAAATCACACAGACTGACAGATATATTGAGTTAATATAAGCCTTGTAAAAAATAAACTAAAGTATATTAAAACATGTTTGTATCACGTTTATATGAATCGTTGCAAGCCTAATATCCAGCTATCAAAATTTAAAAAAGGTTGCAAAGACAGTTTGTGTGGAAACACAAACTCAAAATCGGTCCCCGAAGTGGTCAATCCAGGCAGGTAAAAAAGCAGGTGTCAATATTTTTAGAAAGGACATCAGAATAAAATTCTATCAAAGACAATTGACATTAAAAAATGGAGAAAAAGTGTTGACAGATCTTATGTGGTGCCCCAGCGGTCCAGCAAACCAAATGGATAGGTGAAAGTGAATGTGAAGTTAGATGTGAGACTAGCCTAACTGATGTCTTATAATAAATATTTAATTGATCTAAATGTTTTGTAAAGGGTCAATCTCTTATTCAAATACTCAAAAAAAAACAACTCTTCCGTAAAAAAAAAAATCTCTTTGGTTGAGTGTTCTATGGTCTTCTTGCTGCTATACACTTCAAGTGAAAATATGAAAAACTATTTAATTATTGTTGTTTTAAATTCTGTCCACCTTATATGCTTACTAAATAGATTTTTCTCTTTACAAAATAGTTTTAAAAAATTTGTGTAAATGTAGTAGTTAGTATCACAGAACTTGCTTAACTTTGCAGTATGCAAATGTAAAAAAAAATAATTTTTGACAAAAATCTAAAACCGTTTGCATAAATGTGTTAAAAATATGGTAAATGAATTTCTCTCATACTAAAGAGCCTCCCGTCTTTGTTACTATTAATAGTTAATAGTTGTAAAAGTGGTGTATTTCTATGAAAAATTTTCTTGCAAAGATATTTTTTAAATTAGATGGTTCACTTTCGGAAAAGAAAAAAAGTAACGTTGCATCAGAACTTTGAATGATCTAAAATATCCTGATGTCCGATTTTCATTTTCTCTTCTAGTTTCTGAGATCTAAACGGGACGGACGGACGCATACACGGACGAACGGACAGACGGACGGACGGACAGACGGACGGACGGACGGACAGACGGACGGACGGACGGACAGACGGACGGATAGACGGACGGACGGACAGACGGACGGACGGAGGGACATACGGGCCATACAAAACTAATATCGTTTTTTTGCCTTTCGGGGTCCGCTAAAAATTCAGTTTCTATCTTCAGTGTTGCCCGTTTGTTGTGAGCGGTCGTAGACTTGTAGCTCCAAAGTGCTGGTAGACAACTATACACAGTAGGCGAATTATATTTTAACTTGTAAAACTGAAAATGACTACTTTGTGAACAAAACTAGATATGAATTTTTTTATAATATAGACACATTAAACATTAAACATGAGATAAAATAAAATAGTAGTAGTAGACTTTAGTAATAATATAGTAATAGTAATAATATACAAGATTACAAAGACAGTTTGTTTGGAAACTCAAACTCAAAATCGGCCCCCGAAGTGGTCCACCCTGTCAGACAAAAAGGCAGGTTTCAATATTTTCAGAAAAATATCAGAATTAAATTCTATCTGAAGTGGTCCACCCAGACACGTTTCAATATTTTGAGTAGGAATAACAGAATGAAATTCTATCAAAATGACAGAGAAGAATGGAGAAAGAAGGTAAACAGATCCTATGTGGAGCCCCAACGGTCCAGCATACCAAGGGACAGGTGAAAGTGAATGTGATGATAGATGTAAAAAAAGTAAAGTTTCCTTTTCAGACCTAGCGATCTATGGACCATATGATGTTAAGGTCATCTGTTTAAGTGGCCAACGGTTAACGAGCAGGGTGTCATGTGGCCAGCACAACGACCAACCGCTTTTACTTTTCCCAAATAAAGTCAGGTACGCATTAGAGTTAGTTGGACTCAGGGGCGCCCTAAAAATCCCGAAATTCAAAATCCCAGTCTTCATCGAGATTCAAACCCAGGCCCCAGGTTCGGAAGCCGAACGCTTAACCATTCAGCCACCGCGCTCACTGATGTCTTAAAATGAGTATCTAATTAATTTAATTGTTTTGTAAAGAGTCAATCTCTTATATAAAACCTCAAGAAAAAAAAAATCCTTAAAAAAAAATCCGTTATTGGTGTTCCATGAAATATAACCCTTCTGCAGTTCGCGCGATGATAAGAAAAACTAAATTATGTTCCACTTAATGCATAGTCAATAGATTTTTTACTTTTTAAATAAGAAAGTTGTTTTTTTTTTGTAAATGTAATAGTTAGTATGACAGAACTTAAATAACTTAGCAATACGAATGTAATAAAAAATTGTAAATGTGTACCGTATATGGTAAATACTAAATAGCCTTCCGTGTTTATTACTATTAATAGTGAATAGTTGTAAAAGTGGTGTATTTTTAAGTCAAAACTGCTTGCATAATTGTTTTCAAAAATTAATTTTTTTTTGGCTTTCAGAAAAGAAAAAAGTAGCCGTTGCATCTGAACTTTGAATGGTCTAAAATATTATGATGTCGAATTTTCACTATCTTTTCTAGTTTACGAGATCTAAACGGGACGGACGGACAGACATCCCTTACAAAACTAATAGCGTCTTTACCCCTTTCGGGGGCCCCTAAAAATGGTATTTTGAATAAAATCTAACTCACTACAAAAGCACGTCTTTTCACTCAGGCTATCTGGAGTCGTCTAGTCGTGGTTATAAATTAGTTTTACCTTCCAAAGACAGCTGACGGCATGCCTCTTATTTGGTATCGTTCACACTACATAGCCACCAACCAATCGCTAGCCTCTTCCCATCGTCACCATAGGAACACACGCACACTTCATGACACGCTTTTCTCTACCTTGGTATGCTTCTCTCTGCTTCTCTCTGCTACTGTCTGCTGTTGTCTTTGTCTACGTTTGCGAATTGATAAGCATAAAATTTACTGTTAGAATCTAGGTAAATAGAAAGCTAAATAGTTTTAATTTTTTAAAATTTATTCCTGCAGATCATGTGTCACCTTCAAATATCTGACGATTTGTTTGTTTCGGATATGTCACTGATGATTTCGGCATATTTACAAGACGAAATCACTTTTGTTTCTTTAGTAACTGGTAGGTATTTAAACAGATTCCCACAGCGTGTGCTCGTTGATTTGTTCCCAGTCTAAATACTGTTTAATTTGGCCGAAACCAATACCCCCTTATTCCACTTTCTATAAAAAAAACCCACAATTTAACGCTTCCGCACAAATATGTATATGCGTATAATAAAAAAAAATATTTTTCAAGATATTTAAAAATGTATTTAATTCAAAGCAGGTATCTGACCCGTGACACGGTCAGCTGCTTGAAAGTACGATTTTTTCTGATTCGGTCTGCGGGCATGGCTTACTTGGTAAGTTTATTATATGGACACTTAGATATAACACTAGACCTAGACTTCTGATTTAGAACCCTTTAGATCTAGTCTAGATGTAATCTATATTAAATTTACGTAAAAATATAAATAAAGCTTAAAAAAATAGAAGCAACTGCTAACTCCATTATGTTCTAATGATATGCCTTTAAATCTAAACTTAAAAGACGGTGCGCAAAATTTGCCTGCATCAACGCCATACATTCGGAAATTCCCGAACGCGATAGTGCTTTCAAGGAAGCTAAAGTCCTTTCAAAACCGATGTAAGATCTAGAGTCCAGTGATTCCCAAAGTGGTCTATAAAGACCCCCAGGGTTCTACGAAGACTTCAAAGGGGTTTACGAAAGTGAAAAAATAAAATGGGGTCTATGAGATGTCCAAAGGGGTCTACGATAATGGATTTCATTTAAGCAGGTTGTGACTTTAATTTTCACATTCCATTAATATAATTATTTACAACACTAATGTATGATTTGTACCTTAGTTAATTCTTGAAATATATATCTTGCTATACAAACGAAAAATTGTTGTATTTAATTTCAACACTTATTTAAATAGCTTAACTTTATCTTCATGTAACACATTTAAAATTATGATGATTATTTAAAACTGGGATGATTCATTCCTTCCTTGTCTAACAAGCGGTTGCCTAAGTGCCTAATTATGACGATATAAAACTAATTGTGCTGGAGGATTATTTGAGACGAGGCCACTCTGATAAAATAGATAAATATGTGAACAACTTTCAAACACTCAAAGATAAAGTTCAGAATAAACGCACAAATTCTCTCTTCAACATCATGAAGAGAAGATTGTGGTTTGTGACACTCTTACAAGATCTCTGTACTTTACTATTTTTTAACCAAATACGAAACATTGATTTTACCAGCTGTTGAAGTAGTTTTAAAATCTATTTTACGAAAACCTACATCTGTTATTATTAAACGAATTTCACATCAGTGGTATGAGTTATAACATTAAAAGCTTGTTATGTAATTCTTTACAAACGGCATATACAGTTTGGGATCAGCGGCGTCACAGGCTCGGACAGAGTCGAGCGCTCTGTGCTGCGAACTGACAAGGGTCGCCAGCTCCTTATTTTTTCCTCAGGATTGACCCTCGAAACCTTTCCCAAATTTGGGTATAGTTGCAAGGCAGCATAGGTTCAAATTCAGTTTTACTTCTGCTAGGTGGGTTGATGGCCATGGCTAATGAATCTCTCTTTGCCCGAAGATTAATGGTTTAGGCGCCAGTTATTCGCCTTCGCCCCTTCTATCTATATATATAATTCTCTTCTTCCCTCAAAAGTTTAAACAAGAAGTAAAGGAAAGATCACTCTCTTATTTCTGCTGATATCCACGAGAAAACACAAGAGTAGTTTTCACACTACGGATGGCTGCCTGAGCACTGGACTGTCGTTTAAATGTATCAAACCCTGCCCGCTCCCATCCCCCTTTGTACTGTGGAAGGTTTGGACTAGAATTTAAACTATCTTTAACTCTGACGGAACATTCGAAACATTGTAAAACATTTTACAAACAAACATTTCACAAACACAAAACAGCACCGCCGGACTTCACCATTGTGACTTAGAAGTCATGGAAAGAGATTAAAGAATCTACTATGTATATATATGTAAATAGCAGGGCCGTTCTTAACCATTCCGGGCCCTATGCGAAACGGATTTCGCGGGGCCAAGTTTGGGTAGGGAAGCGGACAATAAGTGAAATATAAGAGTTTGTATTAGAAAATAAATTCGTCTATGCATTTCATTCATTCTTTACTACGTACAGAAATACTTTACGAGCCTTGCGTGTAGCGAATTCATACAGTATATCATAAAAATATTTTATTTCCTACATACATCACGCTCAACAGCATGAATTATCAAATGTTTCAATCTATCTTTTAGAATTGTTGACCTCAAGTAATTCTTCATTACTTTAAAGCGTGAGAAGCTTCTTTCACCATGTATATTTTAAGGACTTTTTCGTATATTTTGCGATTTCGGGAGATTTCCAAGAGCTCCTGGTAAATCTGTTTTAAGTTATAAAATGGTTTAATTTAACGATTTATACACCTTGAATTAGCGCGAGTCCTATGACAGAGCGGATCCTATGAAAGTGAGGGTCCTATGAATCTATATATATAATTCTCTTCTTCGCTCAAGAGTTTGGACGAGAAGAAGAAGTAAAGGAAAAATCACTATTTTATTTCTGCGGATAGAGTTTTCCCACGAACTTTACGAGACTTGCGTGTAGCGAAGTCTTACAGTGTATCATGAAAATTTTATTTCCTACATAGATAACTCTCAATAGCAACGGTTAATGAATGTTTCAATCTATCTACAAGAATTGTTGAACAAAAGTAATTCTTCATTAGTTTGAGGCGCGAGAAGCTTCTTTCACCAGATTACACAATTACGGCTAATGCATAATGCCGTTTTTATTTATCGCCCGTTGGATTGGCGTTTTCCATATTGATTGACACCCTAAAATGACTAATTTTTGTTTATATATTTCATGCGATTTGTATGAGTTTTCAAAAGATTTTTAATAATTTCTGGAGATTTCCATGACTTTTTCAAATATTTTACAATTTCAGGAGCTCCTGGTAAATCAGGCGGCCGCGAGAAATCTTTATAAGTTATAAAATGGTTTCATTTAATAATTTACACATAGAATAAATGCGGGTCCTATGAAAATGTGGGGCCCACTGCGGTCTGATAGGTTGCTGTGGTCTATGGCCGGCCCGGCAAAATAGCGGCGTATGCTACGCCGCCGGTCGACTAGTTGTTATGAAAAGAGTTCCTATGATCCAATATTAGAGCCAGTCGTGAAAGATCAAGAAATACATAAGAAACTCTTTACGAGAACTTTTACAATGACACTTAAGACAAATTAATTAATTAATTTTTAATGTTTGAAGGACTACTTCACATAAAAACTAATTCCTAAATGAAATATAATATTCGTAGGAACACAGCATGTAAAAGAAGCAACTAACATTTCCTGCGTGCTTTTTTTTTTGTGATTCCAGTATTACATATTAATTGTTATTTTAATTGATTTAAATTTGAATTTTATCAATAACAAAAGATAATATCTCTATAACTTAAAATGTAGCTTTAAATTACTTTTTCACTCTTCAACTCACGACAGTTTGAAATTAGTTTTTAAAAAATGGAGTTTTCGAATTTGCAAAAAGCCAATAGAAGTTAAGCAAGGGGTCTACCGAAAACCAGAAAACATGAGCCAAAAAAGTTTGAGAACCTATATTTAGTCTCAAGCCAAATTAACATTTATTTATTTTTAACTTTGAAAAATTGTGACATTTAATCTAGAAGTTTCCCTATGAGGCCATCGAGCTAGTAATTCTTTTCTCAGAGATATACATCCACAGTTAAATTTTTATGATAATGGTTTTTGAAATCAGCGTCCAGGCTGGTTTCTGAATGCCTTATAAAGGTCTGACTTGAATAGAGGAAGCGTTTAAAGAGAGTTGATTTGAAACAGTCTTTGTGGTAAAGAGAACTAAAAAAAATAGATTGTGTTAAAGAAATTTTGTGTTTAAGAATACTTTAAAGAGCGTGTGTAAAAAAAAAATAGATTGTGTTAAAGTTTGTTTTATTTTTAAGAGAGTTTGTGTAAAAGTGTTTCAAAGAGTTTGTGTAAAAGTGTTTCAAAGAGTTTGTGTAAAAGTGTTTCAAAGAGTTTGTGTAAAAGTGTTTCAAAGAGTTTGTGTAAAAGTGTTTCAAAGAGTTTGTGTAAAAGTGTTTCAAAGAGTTTGTGTAAAAGTGTTTCAAAGAGTTTGTGTAAAAGTGTTTCAAAGAGTTTGTGTAAAAGTGTTTCAAAGAGTTTGTGTAAAAGTGTTTCAAAGAGTTTGTGTAAAAGTGTTTCAAAGAGTTTGTGTAAAAGTGTTTCAAAGAGTTTGTGTAAAAGTGTTTCAAAGAGTTTGTGTAAAAGTGTTTCAAAGAGTTTGTGTAAAAGTGTTTCAAAGAGTTTGTGTAAAAGTGTTTCAAAGAGTTTGTGTAAAAGTGTTTCAAAGAGTTTGTGTAAAAGTGTTTCAAAGAGTTTGTGTAAAAGTGTTTCAAAGAGTTTGTGTAAAAGTGTTTCAAAGAGTTTGTGTAAAAGTGTTTCAAAGAGTTTGTGGGAAAATGTGTGTAAAAGAGAGTTTGTGTAATAAACAGATTGTGTGTAAGGGAGTGTGTGTGTAATGTGTAAAAATGTTTTTGTAACATAATACTTGAATAATTCGCATTGCAGGTAAAAAGCTTTTCCACTTTTGTAATTGTCTTCATTTTAATTAATATTATTAGCTAAGTCAGCTTTTATATGAGCTGATTATTTTGGGTTTTCCTCTGCTTGAAAATTCACTACCAATTAAGATCTAAATGTAATATTTGAGCACTTAAACAAAAAAAAAACATCGTACCCTAATTTACTCCCCCAGCTCGGTATCCCATTTTACCCCCAGGGTAGAACACTGAAAAGTTTGTTATTACAACCATATCGCTGTGCTGATCCGAATTTTAAAACTGTTTTAATCTTAATATTTGCTAATGTATTCATTATATACCAAATATAATATGATAGGTTACATTTTAAGCATTTAGACATCCTTAAAATAAGATCTAAATTTTCTAAAGATAATATAGACTAATATTGCAATCCACAATGTAAATTTAAATTGCGAATGTTGTTTCTTAGTAAAAGCCTCGTTTCCACTTCGCCAAATTTTATATACTACCGACCTTTGAAAAAATACCACAAATGCTCATATTAACTACCATCTCATATTACCCCACGTTCCCCTACGTCACTATTTCATTTTAAAAAATCGTAATAACGAATAACATGTCCTCGAATGCTGGATATCGACATATAAACAGTTGGCATATTTTTAGCGGCCCCCAAAAGGGGAAAAGACGCTATTAGTTTTGTGTGAAATGTCTGCCCGTCCGTCCCGTTTAGATCTAGTAAACTAGAAAAGATAGTGAAAATTCGAAATAATAATGTAGTACATTTCTAAAGTTCTGATGCAGTGGCTACTTTTTTCTTTCCTGAAAGCAAAAAATCTATTTTTTTTAAATCACTTATGCAAGCAGTGTTTTTTTTTATAAAAAATACACCACCTTTACAACTATTAACTTTTAATACTAACAAACACGGGAGGCTCTTTAGTAGGGGAGATACCTATGTACCATATTTTTAAAACATTTATGCAAACGGTTGTAAATTGTTTGACCAAAAAATTTTTTTTTTTTCATTTGTATTGTTAAATTATGTAAGTTCTGTTATTACTGAGTGTGACGAACACACTTGCCGGGGATTATATTATCAAACTTGACAATTCAATGAAATGAAGAAAGAAACATCTCTCTGTATCTCTCTTTAATAACGTCTTCAACTTTCACATCAAATTAACTTCTTAATTCAATAACAACTTGACTTGATACTTCATAAATAAAACTTAAATGATACATGAAACTTCACTTAGTATAACTTCAACTTCAACTACTAAAACTTTACTTAATGGACCCGCTTATATCATAAAACTTATTACTGAGTGAGGACCCCGTCTGACTGACTTTCCCCTAATTTATACTTTCTTTGATCGTATGTTCCGGAATCCTGGAACCTTCTCAGATAATTATTTTTATAACTTTGACCTTCTAGAAGCTGACGTGTGCTATTTTTTTCCTTAACCTCTTTCTTCGATTGGATATATAAAATTAAGTTGTTTACGCTAGACACTTGCACTGGTTTGAACTCGAGCTTCTAGAAACTGGTCGAAATAGGTCACAGACTCGACTCGTGACATTACCCCCTTGCCTTTTTAGCATTTTGTTTGCAATATAAAATAACAATATAACATATGCCTAAAAC
Organism: Biomphalaria sudanica; assembly: GCA_036873155.1. Taxonomy (NCBI): domain Eukaryota; kingdom Metazoa; phylum Mollusca; class Gastropoda; family Planorbidae; genus Biomphalaria; species Biomphalaria sudanica. The sequence continues at coordinate 380,800 of JAZGLO010001116.1, read as the reverse complement.
ATTGATAAAATTGCATATAAAAGCAAGTAGTATAGCATATGCCTAAAACACTGATATAATTGCTCTATTGAATGTACAAAACTTATAACTAAAAAATAAAAAATGTTTCATTATGTTATCATATAAATCAAATTCAAAATGTTGTACTCATTCAGCATATATAATTAATATATACTATACATCTTAAGCCTATGCATTTATTGTTAATAATCGATATATTAATATGAACATTTCCCAACTTGTGTAACTAAAATATGACAAAAACAACTGAATAATACATTATATCTCATTTGCTACTTGTGTTTACAGAGTATCTGAATATTGAAATGTCTTTAAACACATGTAATAAAAAATGAATAAATCTTGTGTTTCTGACTTAAAACAAACTATACTTAAACAATAAACAATATATTGCATAGTATCTAAATACATCTAGACAAAGTATCAGCAAAAACATTCAATTTTCCTGGAACAGTCTTTACATCAAACTGATAGTCCATTAACTGCAAACTCCATCGTGTCAGACGACTATTTGACATTTTTTTTTAGAGTTGAGAAATGCCAGTGGTGCATTATCTGTCTGTAAAGTAAAGGGTGCTCCTAACAGGTATTTGCTAAATTTTGAAATAGCCCAGACAATCGCCAGGCACTCTCGTTCAATGGTCGAGTATCTGGTCTCTGCTGAAGATAGTTTTCTGTTTATAAAAAATACAGGATGTAGAATGCCTTCATATTCTTGCATCAGACATGCTCCTTCCTATTGCTGACGAGGAAGCATCTGTAGCAAGAGAAAACCGCTTCTTCTTGTCTGGTAATTTCAAGATGGATTCTTGTGCAAAAGCATACTTAATTTTCTTTATGGTCTCTTCTAATTCTGATGACCATGGAATTGTGTTAGATTGTCCTTTCTTCGTAAGGTTAGTAAGAAGTGTTGTAAGTGATGCGTAATTTGGAATAAAGCATCTGTAAAAATTACAAAGTCCTAATATACTTCTAACCTGCTTTTTTGTTTGAGGTATTTTAATGTCCAAAATTCGTTTTATAATATTGTCCTGTGTTTTCAGTGAATTGTGTCCAACTTTATAACCTAAAAATGTAACTTCTGATTTTGCTAATTCAACTTTGCTTGGTTTTACAGTAAATCCATTGTCTTTCAACTATTGGAAGATTTCTTTGAGTCCTTTAAAATGATCGTCCCATGTATTATGAAACACACATATGTCATCAATATAGGACACTGTGTCTTTTCGTTGTCCGAACATCCTATGAATCGCTCGGTTAAAAGTACTGCTAGCATTTACTAAACCGAATGGCATGCAATTATATTGAAAAAGACCAAAAGCAGTGTATTGTTTTGAATCCTGTGTCATAGGTATTTGATCATATCCTCTTGTCAAATCGAGTTTCGTAAAATACTTAGCTTCAGAAAACTGTGACATTAAATCCTCTGGATTAGGCATTAGATATGAATCAATGCATGTTATTTGATTCAACTGTCGAAAGTCTACACACATTCTTGGCGATGATGACTGTGGACGTTTTACTAGCACTATTGGAGCAGCATGAGGTGAATTCGAGTGTTCAATTATGCCTTGTTCTAAAAGATCATTGATTTCTTTCTGAAGGAAATCTCTATAGTGAATAGGTAGTGGATATGGACGTGACTTGGTAGCTTTGTCACTTGTCAATTTGATTTCATGATTTATAATGGTTGTTTTACCTGGTACATCTGTAAATATATCAGCATATTCTTGGAGTAGATTCGTTATATACTTTTTTCTTTGTGATGATAAATTGTCCAGTTTGACATCTTGTCAGGTTTCAGTCTGTTTAGAAGTTGTAGTTGGTACTACTAATTCATCGATATCTTCCTCATGTTCTTCTGGAATAATCGCTAAGCATGAAATATGTTTTTCAAGTTCTTCGTCTTCTTCTTCTGTATCAGTAGCTTCATTGTATTTTTGTAGCATGTTGATATGAAACACTTTGTTTCTGTTATTGATATAGATTTCATAATCTACATCTGTGACTTTTCTTAGAATAGTAAATGGACCCTGCCATTTAATAAAGAACTTATCTTTCTTATCAGTTAATAATAATTTAACTTTGTCTCCTGGTTCAAAGTACCTAAGTTTTCTATTTACATTTATTCTTCTATGACTTTCAGCGTTAGCTTTGGCTGTTGCTTCCTTAGCTTTTTCACATGCATTTATTACTGTATTTCTTGTATTAAGAACATGCTGAAATGCAGTTTTCTTAACTGATGCATCATGATTTGACTTTGACATTGATTCATTTGAAACAAATATGTTCGCATCCATATTTGGTTGACTTTCTTTGTAAGTACTTATATTATTTTGTTGCTGAGTCATAACACAGTTGTTGCATAAATTGTCCATAAATGTAAAATAGTTTAATTCATCAACATTGGAGTCATTTTAGTCTGGTATCATATTTGCAACTGGTTCGTAACGTTGTTCAACATTCGTGCGTTGCTTTTGAACCTTTGTCTTATTATTGTTCATTTGACAAACTTGACATTTACTAACATGTTTCTTAACATCTTTAGTAGTACCTGGCCAGTAAAAATCTTATAGTATTCTTTTCTTGGTCTTGCTAACTCCCATATGTCCAGCAAACGGTACATCGTGGCTTGTATTAATAATGGTGTTTCTGTATACTTTTGGAACTACAATTTGCTCAACAGTTTTATTTTTGTATTGACTTTTCTTCATAAGTATTCCTTCTTTAAAATAAGGGTCATTATTTTCTTGCTGATTGATGTTCGATTGAGCCTTTTTGAACATTTTAAATAATGTTTCATCATTTTCCTGTTCAACTTTAAATTCTTCACTATGAAATTGTTCAAGTTCATTTGTCTTTAGATGCAAATGGTTTGCCTGCTTATCATTTTCATTTTCTTGAACAACTATATCAGAATTCTTGTGTTCAATATGTTTAGTTTCAAGTCTTTCCTTTTCTTTTTGCATTGGCCTTGTGACTACGACATTGTATTCTTGACTCATTTTTATTGTATTGTTCCATTCAATAAGATCTTGTGTAGTACAGTCACGCACTCCCAGTATATTACCAACTATGAGATCAACAGGTAGATTTTGAGCTACTAATGCTTCTACGAGTCCACTGAAAAATGGAGTCGTAATATGTATCAAATCTTCTGGTAGTTTACTTACAGTACCGTTGAAAGCAGTGGCTTCGATTTCATTGCCTGTATATTGATTTGATCTCACAAAATTTGCACGTATAACAACTGAAGTGCTACCTGTGTCTCGTAACACCTGTACTCTTTGAGAACCGACTAATCCAGGATAAAACTGAAGTCCTTGTGATTTAGTGATAACAGTCATTGTTGAGTGATGTGCCTTCGAGTTTTTTGTAAAAACCTGTTTCTTATTTCCATATGTTGAATTCTTAACATTTAATGATCTGTTTTGCGAATATGCTTGGTCACTAGATCTGTCACTGATACTAGGATGTTTCTTTCCGCAATCCTTTGCTAAATGTCCTTTCATGGGACAAAAACTGCACTCTATGACCTTCACTCTACACTGTGAGGCGAAATGACCTCTAGTATTGCATTTATAACATATTAAAGTTTTTTCGGTCTGAAAAGATGGCAATGCTCTGTTGTCTCTTGAAAAGCAAATAAAGTTTTCATCAGCTAATGATCTGATAAGCTTACTTGGATAAGCAGTTTTATATTGACGTATTATTGTTGTCATGGTCTGTAGATCTTTAGGATTTCTCTCGATTATGAAGGATTGAATATCTTCTGCATATGCGTGAGTAATGGTATCAATTAATATGTGGTCTCTTAATGCTTCATACGTTCTATCAATATTAGCTAAAGATATCCACCTATCAAACCACATTACCATATCAGAGACAAACAACTGTGGATCATCTTCCTGCCTTGGTCTTTCGAAAAAAAAATTCTTGCGATAAGCATTTTGCGTAGCTCCAAACTGTCTTAGTAAAGCTTCTTTTATTTCTTTATAAGTACGCTGTTCATGAGATGGTATTTGTGCACATACATCTAATGCTTTACCCTGTAATAAAATCAAGAGATGGTGTGCATATTGTTCTTCTGGTAAGCCTGATGCTTTCGCTAACTCCTCAAACCGCATCAAATACGAATCTATATTATCTTTATTTTCTTGAAAAGGTAATATTTTAGATAAAGGTTTATACTTGTCAAAAGCATTGCTAGTAGGTAAGGTCGATTGAACCTCTGTTTTTTCTTTTTTAAATTTTAACTCGTCTTCCTGAAGTTGAAGTCTAAATTTTTCCACTTCTAATCTTTTTTCTTCTGCCTCTCTGTCCTCTTTACGTTTCCTTTCTTCTGCCTCTCTGTAGCTTTCACAGCTTAGTAAATATAGCTTTCACAGCTTAGTAAATATAAAATGTAAGGTACTGACCTTAAAACAGATGATCTTTCCAGTTTCGTTTCAAAGATTGCACGTTTTGTTGAAGTATTCTGCAAGAGGCTTTTCTTATAAGGCTTTATTTGAGGCTTTGTCGTTCAGAGAGGCTATAAATCACTCGTTAGAGGCTTTATAAAAATTCGTAGAACTTGCTAGAATGTGTCGACTTTATTCTTTGAAAATGCAGTATATGATGCTTGACTTCGTCGATGTCTTTATTTATAGATGCCTTTTTTCGTCAGGAGGTGCCAATATATGTGACGATCACACTCGCCGGGGATTATATTATCAAACTTGACAATTCAATGAAATGAAGAAAGAAACATCTCTCTGTATTTTCTTCAAACTTCTTTAATAACTTCTTCAACTTTCACATCAAATTAACGTCTTAATTCAATAACAAGTTGACTTGATACTTCATAAATAAAACTTAAATGATACATGAAACTTCACTTAGTATAACTTCAACTTCAACTACTAAAACTTTACTTAATGGACCAGCTAATATCATAAAACTTATTACTGAGCGAGAACCAACGCTCTACAAGAACTACTACTATGCGAGGACCCCGTCTGACTGACTTTCCCCTAATTTATACTTTCTTTGATCGTATGTTCCAGAATCCTGGAACCTTCTCAGATAATTATTTTAGTAACTTTGACCTTCTAGAAGCTGACGTGTGCTATTTTTTTCCTTAACCTCTTTCTTCGATTGGATATCTAAAATTAACTTGTTTACGCTGGACACTTGCACTGGTTTGAACTCGAGCTTCTAGAAACTGGTCGAAATAGGTCACAGACTCGACTCGTGACACTGAGTATTATATTTACACACAAAAAATGTTGTTGTTTTTTTTAAAGAGAAAAAATCTATTTAGTATGCATATAAGTTGGACATAATTTAAAACAACTATTAATAAGTAGTTTTCCATATTATCTCGTGAACCATAATACCAGACAGCGGCCTTACAACATTTAACCAAATAATTTTTTTTTTACAAAAATGTTTTTTTTCTTGAGGAATAAGACATTAACCCTTTACAAAACAATTAGAACAATTAGATATTCATTATAAGACATCAGTTAGGCCAGGTTGAAATCAAACTTCACATTCACTTTCACCTAACCCTTGGTCTGCTGGACCGCTGGGGCACCACACAAGACCTGTTAACCTTTTTCTCCATTCTTCTCTGTCATTTGTCTTTGATAGAATTTCATTCTGATAATATTGAAACCTCCGTTACCTGCCTGCCGGACCACTGAGGGGGAAGATTTTCAGTTTGTGTTTTGTTATAACATGATTAGGAATTAGTTATTTGTTTCGGGAATAGGGTAAAGTTTTACTTAGCGACGATGACGTAAAGTTGGTTAAAAAACAAGAACGCTCCAAGTGACGCTACAAAAAAGACGCTTCGTGGAGAGCAGTAGAATAGATATACGGATTTACGGACATAGCTGACATCGGACGATTCCCTTCTTGATTATTAAATGTATTTGTAAAACAACATCAGCGTTGACTACATATTTTGATTGTTTCGGCCTTTCGCCGGTGTTACTGAAGTAGTTCGAGTTGAGTGTTACTTCCAGTCAGACATAGATTTACACTAGATATACCTCCAAGAATCAACACCGCGCGGAAGCCTGAACAGTTTCCACACAAACTGTCTTTGTAACCTCGTTTTAATATTAAAACAATGTCTCGAAATTAAGTTTCTAAATACTAATACTATCAGAGTATTTTAATGCATGTTTCGTAATAAAACAATGTTTTATACTTTTTTTAAAATTTTTCAGATCGAGGCCGACCTTTTTTGAACTTTGTTGAAAGTTTTTTGACACATGCTTTGGATCATGGGAAACTACATAGTCAATCAAACAAAATTAAAGCAGAAAATATCGCTTACCTGGAGTGCCTTTCAAAATTAGCCTTGATTAGGCGTTTTAATTGCAAGGTAGGACGTTGCATTAAAATTTTATATCTTCCATAAGATTTAAAAATCATTAATGCGAATATAATAACGTCGCATATCAATAATATATGCACAAAACAATTTATTTTCCATCCTTACTAAATTGGTTGAATTATATCTGGACGAAAGGAACTCTCGTTAACCATCGGCCATAGAAACATCTTTACTTAACTAAATAGAAGGTATAGTTCTACCAACCTCCATATTCTCTTTTGTGATTTTCTCTTTACGAGAGGTTGTTGTTGCTGTTGGTGTCTGACTAACTGGGGAAAGATCATCCTTTTTTAGGTGTAGAGCCGCTATTAGTTTTGTGTGGTCTATCCGTCCGTCCGTCCGTCTGTCTGTACCAAAATGATATTGAAAATCCGATATAACGATATTGTTACAAATGAGCAGTGACAAGTAGAGGTCAACGTGTGACCCCAGCGAGATGACACAGCAGCCAGTGTTCTCTGGAATCTACGCATATAAACAAAGACAGGATGTCTTGTTTGTCACGTGTTGTTCCAGTGGACAAACAGATCTAAGAAAAGGACTGTTACTAATGAAAAGTGACAGATAGAGGTCAGTACGTGTGACCCCGGCTTGATGACACTGCAGCGAGTGTTCTCTGGAATCTACATGTATTAATAAAGACATGATGTGACGTTTCCTCACGTGTTATTCCAGAAGATACAAGCAGTGTTTGTGCAACTTTGGAGGAGCGATTAGCCAGAGAGTTAATGTGAAAGTCAGTCGTGAGTGAGCCGTTACAGACGATGTAAGACGTGTGCGGCTCTAGTGGAAGAGAAATGTGTACGACTCGATGCAAGTTAACTAGGGTAGAGTTAATTGGAATGGACTACTGTCGTTAAAGTCTATACAGCGAACTACAGTGGACTTGAGCCGTTACAGTCGATACAGTCGATGTAAGACGTGTGCGGCTCTGATTCGGTAGACAAGAGTACGACTTGGTTCAGCTTTGGGAGACCTGGAGCGACACTGGGAAGTGTGTGGTTGGTCTGTTCTGTGGAATACGGCTCGATGCAAGTTGAGAAGAGATGAATTGCAACGAAGTATAGCTAACTGTAAACTGACAGATATTGTACAGTCTTCTACGCTACATGTTACAGTAACAAATTGTTAGAGTTAATAGTCAATAAAGTTATATGAAACTGAAAGTTGAGTCGTCGAGTTCTCTACAGTGTTTTTATTTGTGTGCCTACTAGTACATTTAGCCAGAAGATTCGTAACAATATTTTATATCTTTTAAAGTTCTGAGGCAAAGGCTACTTTTTTTCTTTTTTTAAAGCAAAAAGTTTAGTTTTTAAAACCAAATATGCATGCACTTTTTTCATAAAATACACTTTTTTTTACAACCATTCACAAATAATACTTTTAAAAAATATTTTTAAAATGGTCTCTATGAAATACAGCGGACATATTAACACATTTATGCAAACTGTTTACAATTTTGTCATAAATATTTTTTTCTAAAGTGTATTATTCATTCTGTCATAATAACTACATAATTTACAAAATAGTTTTTTTTTTAAATTGAATTTTTATTTATTGAGGCTTTAATAAGTGATTGTCACTAAATAAAACAATTCAATTAGATAATAATTCAATAACAACGGCTAGGCCTGGGCACTAGCGGATCCAGATCGTTGGAGTGGGGGGGGGGCGATTGTACAAAAAAATAAGGTGCCCCGGGTGAGGATCGAACTCACGACCTTCAGATCACTCTGAGCTTTAAGTGATTATGAGACTGACGCTACTGCGCTACCGAGGCACATTAAATGAATATCGAACCCGAACCCTATACATAAACGCGCGTATAGCTTCTTCGTCTAACATTCTTCACTGACAGAAACGCATTATCCTGACATCCAAAGCTCCTTATTCATTCTATTTAAAAAGGCAGGTCAAATTTGTAAAACAAAGAAATTTGGGGGCAATAAAGTGTGAGTGACAATCGAGATATAATAAGTGTAAGTTTAGATTTATTCCGCGTATTTATCGTAATATTATCTTTATTTAAGCGAGACCTCTTTTATTTTTTTGTTTGGTCTGAATAAGACCCTATAAGAATGATGGTTAAACGCACTCAATCTGCACGACTGTTTTGACGCGCGCAAAGTCAAAATGTTAAGAACTCTTTGAATGATGATTTAAACAAAACTATCATGTAAATGTATAGGGCTTAAGTACATTGCAAATACAACAGATGTGCTCCTTGAAAAGAAAAGATACTCCACAGATTTAGATGAAGTCTTTGAAAAATAATATTTTAAAAAATTCATATATAAGTTATTAATTTTGTTCAACACGCCTGATTGTAACTTGGTTTTGTTAAAGAACTAGAATACAAAGCACAGAGCAAAAAAATAAAATATGGAAGACGTAGAAGAAATCAGGCAGACTAATTAGATGCTAATCTTTTTTTATTATTATTTTTGGATTCAAGTCTACAAATGTGAGTTATAGCCCTAAATCTAATTAATAATAATAAGACTAGTCTTCGAGTCCTAAGATTAGTGAGAAATGCAGTATTTCCTAAAGCTATTAATGCAATGGAAGAATGTCAGGTTGTGTAATGATTGAAATAAGGTGACTAGGAAACAAATATTTGGTTTCAGAATTCATCTCAAGTGTTACTCTTATACTTATTTCTTATGAATTCTAAATTTACCAAAGCATATTCTTTCAATAATTATTTTACATTTATGCACTATTACATTGACTTTGTCGCCATATTTAACTATTCTGTTTTAAAGCGTCATGTTTTCGGCGAGGCCGGTAGAGTGGAAACAAGTATGTAAGTGACAGAGTCCTCTCTCCTTTTTATAATTATAGCTAATGATTGCATTTGGCAATGAAAGAGTATGGGTAGGGTCGACTCGACATAAGAATGTATTTATAGCATATATAACTTGTATTAGTTACATTTTTTTTTGTAACGAAAATTCTGAACTAGAATAGAAAAGAAAAAGTATTGCTATGTCCGCTAGTGAGAGCGTGATTTCATCTATCGCCCCTACCACCTGGTCAAACCCTCTTTCCTTGTATATTTACTAATGATTTCATTTGAGATTTTAGTGTGGTGTGACATAATATACAAATAGGTACAAATAACAATACGTAGCTTATATTATAATGATCATCAACTAATTTTGTTCATGCACTATGATTTCTGCTTAATAATTGGACCCCCCCCACTCAAAAGTCTAGAGTGGGGAGGGCAGTAGCTGTAATCGGCCCCCTCTACTCCCCATCGTAACAGAAGCGGCCAAGATACCAGAAGAGGAACGACATAATATAAAGATTTGTTATAATAAATATCAATAAGTAGCTTTTATCATATAGATATGTAACTAATTGTGTTAACAAACTGTGATTGCTGCAAAAAATTTGGACCGCCCCCCCCCACTCAAAAGTTAAGGGTCGGGAGAGGCGGATTTATGCTATCGCCCTCCCAATCCCACAAAATCGGCCAACATACCAGAAGGGAAACTTCATAATATTGAGATTAGTTAAAATATCAATAAGTAGCTTTTATCAGATATGTTACTAATTATGTTAACAAACCTTGATTTCTGTAAAAAGAAAGTTAAGGGTAGAGGAAGGCGTAATTGATGCGATTGTCCCACCCCAGCCCCACAAAATGTCCAACTTACTAGAGGTAAGGGGCGATATAATCCAAAAATAGGTTAAAATATACATACTTTTATATATTATTAACATAAGTATAGAATTCGTATATAAATTGTGTAATTTCTCTACTTAAATTCGTCAGCCAGTGGGCCAGATTCACATTTAACTTCACATTCACAAATCCCTTAAACTGTTGACCTATTGGGGCAACACACAAGATCTGTCAACCGTCATCATCCATTCCTCTCTGTCCTTTGTCGTTGATAGAATTTCATTCACTGACTGACCTGTCCATTCTTTGATGTTATCTTCCCATCACTTTCTCAGTCTTCCTCACCATTTTCTTCCTGGTACTGTTTCCTGGAGGAAAGTCTTTGCGAGCCCTAAGGACCTTGTGATGTGGCCATAGAGTTTGAGTTTAGGTTTTTTGACAGTGGTTAGCAGGTCATTGTGGGGTCCAATTGCTGTATAAATCCTGTTACTAATCTCTTTATGCGTCTGTGTAAGTGACACATAGGTTTGAACTTTATCTTCATAACTATTAGCTCATTCAATACATATGAATATTAACAATGTAATAATAATAACATTAATAAATCTCCGTATTCTGTGGTATCAAGTCGTTAGTCAAACTAACAATACAACAGTATTGGCAACAGGACACGAGCACGAGATATGGTTGTAGTCTGAAGTTGTAGATAGTTTGTAGTTCATAGTTTTAGATATTTGTTCCGAAAATATTGAATCCTACCTTTTTACCTGCCGGAGAGGACCACTTCGTGGGTCAATTTGGAGTTTGTGTTTCCACACAAACTGTCTTTGTGCTAATGGCAGATTTATTTGTCCTTCTTTTCTCGAACTTTCATAGCTATACCTTTAGAGCTGAAAAAAACGTTTTTAAAGAAATTTCTTTCAGGTCCCTGTTTTTGTAGTACGGAGGCGACTTGCTTGGCCAATCCTTGAAAAGACATCGCAACACTATTGGTTATGGGACTACAGATTTATAGAAAATAAGAATCAAAAACTAAATTTGTATTACTATTGTTAACACAAAAAACTAATATCTTAACACATTGATTTCTTTACTCTTAAGACTATCATAGTCAGTAAACTGTCTGAAATCAATGAACTAGTTATACAGCTAGATCACCCTGCTATCCAGAAAGCTTACTCCAATGTTACTAACAGTATATTTCTTCCAACGACTTCAAGTAAGAATATGTTTTTTTTTTAATGATTCACTTAATGCTTATGTGTACAAAATATAGCGTAATAACTGAATGAGGCTAGCCAATAGTTAGCTTATTTATAACTGTTGCCAAAAATGATAGGAAATATTTTTAAAAATCATTTCTTGAATTGATACGCTCGCCTCTCTTCTTTCTAATGTAAAAAAAAAATCAATAAAAATATCAAATGGATACAGGAGGCAATCCCCGATGAAAAGCTCGATTGCGATGTCTTTTTCTTATCTATGTTGACCTGAAAAACGGCAGGTGGACCGTGGAAATAATATATCAACGGTATTTGATCTCTTCTATATTTTACTACAGAGGTGCTTATTTGTTATAGCTTTAAATATTTATCAACATATGAATACAATTTTACCGGGACGTAAATAGATATATATATATGTATGTGTCTGTGTGGTAATGAACCATTTTAATATGTTGTTTAAAGATTAAACAACATAGATCTACAACTTCCCTAGTTGTATTGCTTTGAGGTTCACACAGACTGTAAATCCGTTACACTTTACTTAAAGCAGTCAACTGATTGGAATTAAAGCTTTATTATTTTATTATATAATATGTATTATGTATATATATACAATAATTATCTTTGGTACAAATACAAGTTTATATACAAGTTTATTTTTGTATATCGCAGATATATGTAGACACGACGTACTGACAATGAATGTACTAAGCTGGTCTTTCTTTTCTCTTTTCATAGAAGTTAAAATCCAAATATCCACATTTCAACTTCCATTCATTTTCCTTGTGGACGGCAGAAGATGTGCAACTCACAGTGCTAAAAAAATGGTTTGGAGCCGAGAGCCCAGCTTTAGAAGCTTTTAAGAAAGAAAGCGCCCCCCCCCCCAATCCGATCACACGTTCTTGGCACTGTCTATCATTTGGGGATGTGATGTCAAATAGAAGTGACGTCACTTCAGCCTGGAGAGTTTCGTAGCATTAAATTTTAGAGATAAACAGAAAATAAATTTAATTAATTATATATATATTTTTTTTACTTGCCTTTCACATACAGGTTTGTATTGAGTTTGTATTGAGTTTGTATTGAGAGTTGTATTTTTCAGGGGAACGATGTAATTAATTTTTTTTTCTTTCAAGATTTACCAAAATATTCGACACCAATGAAGCATGACCAATGTTTGATATCGCATTATAACAACCAGTCTTCTCCAGGTATTTTGTTTACGTATGAACGATGTTGTTTTAAATTAAAGTTAATTAAGAACTATATGAGATTTACAGAGTAACAAATATACAGAAAGAGAGTAAATAAACACTCGTATTGAACGAACTCGATTCGTTTAGTACAAATACAAGTTTATATGCAAGTTTATTATTGTATATCGGAGATATTTGTGGGCGCGACGTATTGACAATGAAGGTAATTTTTTTTCCTCTTTTCATAGTAATTAAAAATCTATAAGGATTTTAAAAAATATGCATATTTCAACTTCCATTCTTTTTCGTGTGGACGCCAGAAGATGTGCAACTCAGAGTGCAAGAAAAAGTTTGGAGCCAAGAGCCCAGCTTGGGGGGTTTTTAAAAAAGAATGCCCCCCAATCTCTCACTCCGCTCAGAAGTTCTTGATTAGCTCTGTTTATCATATCGGGATGTAAAGTCAATTTGTAGTGATGTAACGTCAAATAGTAGTGATGTAACGTCAAATAGTAGTGATGTAACGTCAAATAGTAGGCATGTAACGTCAAATAGTAGGGATGTAACGTCAAATAGTAGGCATGTAACGTCAAATAGTAGGGATGTAACGTCAGAAAGTAGGGATGTAACGTCAAATAGTAGGGATGTAACGTCAAATAGTAGGGATGTAACGTCAAATAGTAGGGATGTAACGTCAAATAGTAGGGATGTAACGTCAAATAGTAGGCATGTAACGTCAAATAGTAGGGATGTAACGTCAAATAGTAGTGATGTAACGTCAAATAGTAGGGACGTAACGTCAAATAGTAGTGATGTAACGTCAAATAGTAGGGACGTAACGTCAAACAGTAGGGATGTAACGTCAAACAGTAGGGATGTAACGTCAAATAGTAGGGATGTAACGTCAAACAGTAGGGATGTAACGTCAAAAAGTAGGGATGTAACGTCAAATAGTAGGCATGTAACGTCAAATAGTAGGCATGTAACGTCAAATAGTAGGCATGTAACGTCAAATAGTAGGCATGTAACGTTAAATAGTAGGCATGTAACGTCAAATAGTAGGCATGTAACGTTAAATAGTAGGCATGTAACGTCAAATAGTAGAGATGTAACGTCAAATAGTAGGCATGTAACGTCAAATAGTAGGCATGTAACGTTAAGTAGTAATGACATCACCTTAGCCAGGACAGTTGCATAGTACTGAATTTTAGAGATAAACAAAAACCATTGAAGTATTTAATTAATGTTTTTTAAACTTCCCTTTCACAGACAGGTTTGAATTAAGAGCTGTATTTTTTTTTTAGGGTGACGATGTAATAAGAATTTAACTGTTTAAAATATTCATTTTTTTTTCTTTTAAGATTTACCAAAATATTCGACACCAATGAGGCGTGACCAATGTTTGGCATCAGATTATAACAACCAGTCTTCTCCAGGTATTTCGTTTACGTACGGTATATCACAAAAACATTAAGCTAATCCATTTTTAGCATTTATTATTGACCTAATGTAAGAGATAATTCGTAGGACCTAAGAACAGATTTAGCGATAACTAAAACCAAAGACATGATTATACTAATATCGGGTGAGCAAACTTTATTTCAGCAACCGATAGAGTATTGTTGATGTTCGTTTCAAAACAAGTCGTTGTATACTATGATTTTAAAAAGTTTGACATTGGAATAGAAATATCAAGACTGAGAAGACATCTATAGGCATCTAATGTTAACCATTAAAGAAATTAGACATTATTATCAATCTAAGCCTTCGTCTCTTTCCACCAGCAAGTACAAAGCCCTGCTTCACGCCATTTTCTATTGGGAAGTGATCAGAAAGGGCACCATTGTGTCTGATCTGGCCTCTTTGTCCCATGTAAAACTGCTTGAGAATGGATCGCGACTGACCAAACAAGAACAAAGGAGATGGTCATAACGGAGCTTCTCTATGCCGATGATTGCGCCCTGCTAGCTCACAATGAACATGACCTCCAGAAAGCGGTAAACGAATTTGCATACGCTGCCGCCTCTTTCGGTCTATCTCTAAATCTCGAGAAAACAGAAGTCATGAGAAGTCACCTAATAAAACATACTCAGCCCCAAGGATCACAGTAAACAGACAGCCCCTTAACGTGGTAGTCCACTTCACATATCTAGGTAGTATAGTGTCAAATGACGCTTTACTTTCAAAGGAAGTTGGTAACAGTCTGGCCAGGGCTAGTAGCGCTTTTGGACGTTTTCAAGCGAGAGTCTGGAAGAATAAATCGCTCCGACTGCCTACACAAATCAATGTCTACCAGGCGGTGGTTCTCTCAACCCTTCTATATGGCTCTGAGACATGGACACTCTATAAAAAACAACTAAGACTTCTTGAGCGCTTTCACCAAAGGTGCTTGCGCTCCATCATGGACATACGGTGGCAGGACCGCAATACGAACAGCGATGTCCTTGCGAAAGCCGGTAAGTACAGTATAGAGGAACTTCTTATGGTCCGACAGCTACGCTGGGCAGGACACGTATCCCGTATGGGAAGACGAACGTATGCCAAAGGCAGTCTTTTGTGGTGAGCGAAAAGGTGGTCTACGTAACAGAGGCGCCCCACGGAAACGCTTAAAAGACCAGCTTAGGCGTCAACTTTCCATGGCTGACATAGAAGAGAGCACCTGGCTGCATGCGGCGTCGGAACAAGACAGCTGGAGGTCACTCACGAAGGCCGCGGGATACACATTTGAGACCAAAAGAAAGTCTGCTTCCGAGGAAAAACGCAGACGACGAAAAGAAAATCTAAATCGACCACCTGCGGACAATAGTTATGCTTGCCCTGGATGTGGCAAAATATGCAGGTCACAGCTGGGGCTGCGCAGCCACGGGAAATACTGTATTCCTCATTAATCTTCGGACTCGAAGACAAGCTTTATTACTATTATTATTATTTTTAAATAAATAAATAAATATATATATATATATATATATATATATATATATACAGAGAGAGAGAGAGAGAGAGAGAGAGAGCTGGATGGTTGGTTGGATGGTGGATAGATAGATAGATAGATAGATAGATAGATAGATAGACAGACAGACAGATAGATACATAGATAGATACATAGATACATAATACATAGATACATAGATAGATACATAGATAGATAGATAATGTATGTTGTGTTTGTATTTAGTTGTTTTTTTTTTGTATCATACCAAAACAGGCGACAAGTACACAACAGTTAGTAAGAATGGTTGTATGACTGATTTGAATCTAAACGAAATGAGAGAGCTGTCTCGCGTGAACGATGACCGACAAACCAGCTCTACAGAAATGACGTCCCTAACTTTTGCAGATTGCTTAGCTCACAAAGGTATTTATTAAAAAAATGAGCATTCTTAAGTTACATAATAAAAGGAAGATATATCATGTGGTTTAAACATTTTGCGCCTAAGACAGCTACTTTAAAAAGAAGACAGCGCTAAGACAGCTATGCCAAATGGTCGCGTCGAAATTCCCTGCTTCGAAGCATGCTATTGAATGTGGCATCACGTTCAAAAGAAGCGATAAGTTTTGTTTTCATAAAGTACTCTTTTTGTCACTGCCGATTGTTATTGATGTATTTATTAATGTTCAATATAGACGGATATAAAGATGGAAATGGTAATACCATAGAATTATATATACTATATCTATACTGGAAACCGGAAATAAATTCTTATCCGCGATTGATCGATTCACACACCTATACATATATAGATTTTTAATTACGTAAACTCTTTTTTCAGGCTCTAAGTGGAGTCGTCCCAATCAATCTTTTCTGTCTTAGAAAAGTAATGATCTTTAGTTTTCAAAGTTTAGAAATAATGCAAAATCATTTCTCGGATATTCACGCAAATATATGAAACAAAACCATTTCCTGTTTGTTTCCATTGAGATAATGTTTCAAAAATCCTAGATGGAAATAATTCATGTTGATTTAAATCATCTAATGTACATTTAAATAGATTGATTAACTAGATATTTCTAGATTATGTATCTAAAAATTGCAAAATAATAGATCTAATTATGAAACGAGAATACTCTTATTTTTGATGTTCAATTACTAGATCTAGATGTAAAAATTAAATTATATGTTACATAGGTTAGGGTTGAAAAAAACAACAACTTTTCTTCTTATAACTACTTTACAAAACAACGCCTTAATCCAACTTTCTACAAAATTTTCACATTTTTTGTTGTGTTAAAAAATTTCCATGTCCAGTCTAGATATATGGCCTCCTTCAGTCGCGAAGCGACTATTGATCATCTCATGGAAATGAGATGAATGCCTGGGCATTAGCTGTGGTCGAAATGATGTCGTCCACACATCAGTTTCCCCCCCCCCCCGTCCACACAGCTGATGTATCCAAAGGAACGGCAATGCCGATACAGTTTGGGGTCAGCGGCGTCGCAGGTTCTGCCAGGGTGTAGCTTTGGGTGCTGAAAACTGGCTTAGGATCGCCAGTCTAAATATAGTATATATACGTCTATGGGTAATACTTAAATAAAAAATAGAATATAATCATATTGTTGTAACTCCACTCCGGCGCCTCATTGATGGTGCGCATTAGAGCACTATTAAACACAGGTAGTACAAGAGATGTTGATTCTACATGAAGAAGGACTGTTGTAGATCTGGCTTTAGTGATGTACAAGTTATTGAAGTCTGGGCTGTCTTGGCTCAAGAGAACGTCCTTTGTGCTATCTGTGCACTGTGTTGTGGACCTGGGGCGGCACTGGGAAGTGTGTCGGTGGTCTGTACTATTATTTAGGTAGAAAAGAACTAGTGGAACTTAAGATAAGACACTCTGGGACGTGATGGCTGAAGCCCATGCCTGTTTGTACTGTAAATATATACCTAGTTTATTGTTACCTCCTACGTTTTCGTTGAGTGCTTGCCTTAGAGTTACAACAACATGGAATTTTTAGACATAGTCGTTTTGCGTCATTCGCTCTTAATTACTTGCTAGTTATTAATTAAAGGTTAACATTCGTACAAAGAAAAGAAAAAAAAAACAGTAAATAGAGAACAAGCGAAAAAATAAATAAAACAAAGTTTGTCTAAAAGAAGTATTTGACACTTCCAACTAGGCCTACATCTGTTCATAATGTAAACGTTATTTCCCTTTTTCGATATAAAAATAATTGATTACCAATAATTCATAGACTAATTAGGTTAAATTTTCAATTGATTCGTGTTTTGTTAGGCACAATAAATAATTGTTTAAAGTTTCAACTTGATCCGAGAATGAGTGTGGGCGAAATAACATGTACAATTATCAAATAGGACAAAACTTTACATATTTAGTCATATTTGTGAAAACTAAAGGATAAATTTCCCTTGTTGGTATCAAACAAAATAATTAATTACCAGTAATTAATTGACTAATTGGTTAACTTTTTTTTATTGATTCATGTATTGTCTTTGCTAATGAATAATTTGGCAAAGTTTAAATTTTATCTGAAAATGGGTGTAGCAGAAAAAAATGTGTTTTAACTTTTTTACCAGACGGACAGACAGACAGAGTGAGTTGATAAAAAGAAGAGAACTTGTTATGGATCAATGTGAGGGTAATATACTGAAATTAAACAAAAAATAAATGAAAATTTAATAATTGAGAAAAGGTTTTGAAATGCATCAATCTCCATTTGAGTGAAGGCTTGAGAGGCTCAAATTCTCTCGTGCAAAAGCCCTGGACAGAAACCTTGCTGTCTTGCGTAGTGCATAAATGTCGCCATACAGGTCGAGAATTTTTGGTTTCCCAGACCTGTCGATACGGAGATCAGCAAGTCATGGGCATTCAAACATAATATGAGGCACGGTTTCCTCTTCTTCCCCGCAGCGGGGGCACCGTGAATCGAAATTTGGCCATAGCCGTGAGAAATATGAGCCAACAGGACAATGGCCTGTCCAGCGCTGAGCTGTAATAGCTTGCTCAGGCCTGGACAGCCTCCACTACGGGGAAGTGTGGTCATGGCGCCTCATGCGCTCCCAGACTCCACGGACTTTTTGGGACTTGTCCCAGCACTCAAACCACGTTTAGAGTACGCAATATTTAAAGATCCCTTTTGACAACTATTAACAATAGGTTTGAGTTACAAGTGAATGTTACTCTGATCGCTTTTTCAATGCTCAAGCCTCCTCAAGGGGACTAATTCACCTTATGCCACCATGTCTTTCTACTACGATTTCTTTCCCGTGTTCAATACCTAACAAAAATTATTAATTACCAATAGTTTATTATCTAATTGGTTAATAAATTTTTTAGTGATTCTTGTGTTGTCGGATAAAAGAAATGATTGCGCGAAATTTCAAATTGATCCAAGTTTGGGTGTAGGAGAAATAACGTGTACAAACATTTTACCAGACAGACAGACAGATTGAATTGATATAAGCTTTGTAAAAATAAAATAATGAAAGTCACAACTGTCAAATGTATAAATTATTTCAGAGATAACAGAATTAAAGTTTACGGAAGGAAGTTCCAGACGAGGGGCTGGTGAAACATCTGAAAATGATTACGAAATGATTTATGAATGGAAAGAAGACGATGATGGAGAAACACCGCCATATTATAGTGATAATTACAACACACCAACAGAATACAGTTTCAAAACAGAATCCAAAACATTTCCTAGAAGCAACCAAAGTAATTTGGATAGCGGTATTCGCACGTTGTCGCGTGTTGATCTGAATACTTCAAGGTATGTGTCAGAAAATGGATTATATTCTTTTTTTTTTTTACATGTATAAGTTACAATAGGCCATTGTCAGCTGTGTACTGTCTGTATGTCGGTCTGTCAGTCCGTCTGTTTTATTGACTTAATAAAAACTAAACATGCTTTTGAAATTCCGACTTTAAAATGACAAATATTAGAATTAGGTTGTATGGCTACTTTTTGTCTTCTTAAGGCGAGAACTTTTTATATTCATACTGGGTGGGCAAAACATTCCAAAAAAATTAGTGAGTGGACACGTTTCTCGAAAACGGCTCTAAAGACTTTCATTGCTATTTGTTGATGTATATTGTTGAGAAAAGAATTAGTACGTCTTTCAGAGGTCATGAATGGGATCTTGCTCATTTAACAACCCTCTTTTCCTACAGTTCAATCATCCATTAGGTCATCATTCTTCATCCTTTAGTCCACTGAACCATAATATAAAAATTAGTTATGCCAATACTTATGAATATTTCATAATGTATTACTAACTAGCCGGATATGACCCGCGGCCCTTGAGCCTTGGTTTGTGTATCACTGATATAATGCCATATTCCTGTAGATAACTGAATAAAATACTGTGAAAACGGGTTTACCCGATTTTCTTTAAGGTTTCGTTCTTTAATAGAGATACATTTAGGCATTTTTATTTTATTTTTAGGGCCTTCTTGTTGTGGAAGAGATATTAAACATACACTACGGTCTCACACGTGATATAAGGAGCTAAAAATGTAAAATTTAATAAAGATTGGTCTAACGGTTTTTATTTCTATTCTGGACATACATACATGCATACATACATACATACATACATACACAGGGCCCCGCGCTAAGTCTAGGTGTAACTTATTAAATGAAAACATTAAAACTAATATATAACAGGTTTTCCGCGACTTCCTGATTTTCCAGGGGCTTCTGGAAATCTCCAGCAATTACAAAATATAACAATAAGTCCTTTAAAATATTTCGGCATTAACGGTCCACTGCATCAGTGGATTAAAGATTTTCTGATAGGGAGAGAACAAACTGTAATAATAAATGGCTCTAAATCAACACCAATAACAGTAAACTCAGGTGTACCTCAAGGAACAGTCTTGGGTCCACTACTATTTTTAATTTACATAAATGATTTACCAAATTGCATTAGTTCAGGAACAAAAGTCAGATTATTGCAGACGATTGCATAATATATAGAACAATAAAAACAAAACAAGACACAGATATTTTACAAAGAGAATTAGATGGATTACAGAAATGGGAATCAAATTGGAGCATGTCTTTCCACCCAGAAAAATGTCAGTTGTTAAGAGTAACAAAAAAACTAAAACAAATTAATTCCACTTATCTTATTCATGGCAAACCAGTAACACAGACTAAAAACTCAAAATACCTAAGTGTTATAATAAATGAAAAACTGTCATGGAATCCACATATTGATGAAACTATAAAAAAAATCCAACAAAGCATTAGGGTTTATTAAAAGAAATTTCTATAAATCAAATAAGAACATAAAACTAAAATGTTATTTAACCTTGGTTAGGCCAATAATAGAATATGCATCCACCGTGTGGGACCCCTCAACTCAAGAAAACATTAAGAAACTGGAACAAACACAGAATAGAGCAGAGAGATTCATAACGAACGAATATTCACATTTGACTAGGGTAACACCATTAGTAAAAACACTAAATTTAGAAAGCCTTCAGGACAGAAGACTCAAAAGTAAAGTAGCAATTATACATAAAACACTGAACCATAATCTTCAAATACAAAAACAAAATTGAATAAAATACTCTGAAAGACACAAAAATAAAGGCACATTCCTCGTCCCATATGCTAGGACAAATTTGTACAAATACTCCTTCTTCCCTAGTGCTATTAGAGCATGGAATGGGTTGCCTGAGCTAGCCAGAAAAACCAGTGACTTGGCAGAATTTAAGTCATTGGTTAATATGCATGACTAAATGCATGACGCGTAGGACGTAATCATCTTCTTTTTTGAAGTAACGTCTGTATTATATAAGATAAGATAAATCTCCTAAAAACTCATAAAAATCTTTTGAAAAATAGACAAAAGCTTTTTTGGGGTACCAATTTTACGTGTGATAAAAAAAAATAGCAATGTAAAAATTTTGACCTTATGCTTATCTCTACCCAAACTGGACCCCGCGCAATCCGTTTCGCATAGGGCCCCGCGATTGCTAGGACCGGCCCTGTACATACACACATACATACGTACATACGTGGATACATACATACATGCATACACACACACACATTCCTTACATTCTGCTTTATATATTAGGTAATAGCATCGCCAGTCGGCAATACAATGCAGTGACATCACAACGCTTTGTGGGTGTTGATAGTTGTTTTTTTTTTCTTTCTTTACGACTATTGGTATTCGTGGTGAAACTACTGAAACCTGCCTCTTTAACTGCATTACTTACCAAACAGATGTTTCATGAGTAGAGTGACACAAACTATCTTTGGAATCTTGTTTATCCTTTTTTTTTAAACGTATTCTTTTTTCTGAGGCATTTGACGTCTCTTGGGTTGATCTTTTCCCTTTGCAACTTCTTGTATGACTAAAGAGGCCGAGCCTTGATACACAGCTGCGATCGCAGGTTGGGCATATGCAATCACCAGGCGCCGTTGCAATTTCACCCTTCTTTCTGCTGCTGTTATGTATGGTATCTACAATCCGCGACCCTTCCTTTATGCTCGCTCCTTGTGGATCTATCCAGTGCCACTTTTTCCCAGCTGCTAGTGTCGATTTCGAAAAGCTTCGTGTCGTGATTAGATGCATCCGTATACCGTAAAAGTGGGCGACCAGTGGCTCTCCTGCCTTCTAATAGATTGCCATACAGCAGCGATGCCCAAACTACGGCCCGCGGGCCAGATCCGGCCCGCCAACGCATGGGAACAAAATGTAAAAAAAAAAATTAAAAATTTAAGAAATGTTAACAAAAAAAACATAAAAAAACTTTTTTTTAAATTAAAAATTAGAATGTTTAAAAAACTATTCTCTTTAAGTTAGCGTTCTCACTTATTCTTTGATGAATTTCATCTTTATGTTTGGTATTCTAATATTCATATTAAATATTTTTTTGTATTGTAAGAATACAAGTGTTGTTTTTTTGCAATGGCGATAAAACTAGACAGCTATGTTTAATTTTTGGAAAATTTCGCTACTGTCTTGAGCTAGCCGTGTCCTTGACACCTTGTGTGTGCAACACAGAACATCATTGATGCATCGTTTTGGGTGGTGTTATTTGATGTCAACGCCATTGGCTCCGTATTGTTTAACCTTTGTGATTTAATGAAATGGGACAGCCCAAGAAACGAAAAGTTGGACTCTGAATGTAGAAACTTTCAAGAAAAGTGGACAGATCTTTACTTTTTTTTTGTGGAATAGGATAGTAAGCCAACATGTTTGATTTGTAAAGAAAGTGTAGCTGTTTTTAAAGAGAACATAACATTAAAAGGCATTATGAAAGCAAACACATAAACACATATAGTGGCATTCTTGGTTTGAGCCGCGAAGACAAGATTGTCAAGTTACGACTAGAGATTGGGGAATTGACAAGAATATTTTACAAAAAGAGACAAGAAAATGAGTCGGCGATAAGGGCCAGCTACAGAGTTGCTCACATCTTAAATAGAGCAATGAAGCCTTTTTCAGATGGCGAATGTGTAAAAAAGTGCTTGCTAGCAGTGATGGAAGAAATGTGTGCTGAAAAGAAGAAGCTGTAGAAGCAGTAGAAGCTGTCAGCGTTTCTCGCATGACAATTACAAGGCGAGTAGAAAATATGGGGGTGAATCTTCATTCACAATTAAAAGACAGCAGCGGAATTCGAAATGTTTTCTATTCCTGCTGAAAAGTCCACTGACATAACTGATACCGCGCAACTCTTGGTATTTATTCGCGGTACAAACAGCAACTTTGATATAACAGAGGAGTTAGCAGCTATGAGGAGCATGCATGGGACAACAACTGGAGAAGACCTGTTCAAAGAAGTGTCAACCATCATGGAGGACCTTGTTCTTCCTTGGAATAAATTAGTTGGAGTGACTACTGATGGCGCTATAAATATAGTTGGATGTCACAGCGGACTGACAGCAAGAGTTATTAAACAAGTTGTTGAGTCAAATGGAACTTAACCCCTGCGGCTTCACTGCATCATTCACCAACAAAATCTCTGTGGAAATCTGGACTATGTGATGATGATTGTGCTCAGTACTGTATATTTCATCAAATCACAAAAGCGTTGAATCACAGAACTTTCAAAGATTTTCTGACAGAAATAGAGTCCGTATATGAAGACGTTCTATTTCACAGTGAAGTGCGCTGGTTAGGCCGAGGAAAGGTATTAAAACGTTTTTTTGATTTGAGACAAAAAATTGAAATATTTATGACCCATAAATCAAAACAAGTGCCACAACTTGTGGGATTTGGTTATTTTATGCGACATCACATCTAAATGAACTTAACACCAAACTACAAGGGAAAGACAAATTGATTTCGCATGTGAATGCAGACATATGTGCTTTCCAAACAAAATTGCAACTCTTCATTCAACAGGCGGAAAGGGTGCATCTTGTCCACTTTCCAACCTGTACCACTCTACAAAATGATAAGCAGCTAAATATGTCTCTCCCAAAAGAAAGAATGATCCAACTTCTGAGGCTCTTGATGGATAATTGCAGTGAAAGATTTGTGGATTTTCAGAATTTAAAAAATGAAATCCGTCTTTTTGAAAATCCGTTTGCTGCGATGTGTCAAGTGCGTTTCCAAATCTTCGAAAACAAGCGCTAAGGTGATCACAATGTTTTCAGGCACTTATTTGTGTAAACAAACTTTTTCAATGAAGAAACGGGCGGAAACCTTGTGACGTAATGGCCTCACGGATGAACATCTAGATTCAGTGCTCTGACTTGGTGTTTCATCTATGCAGCCAGATATTCAGAAGATGGTTTTGGATAAACTTCATGCATCACATTAATTTATGTAAGTAGGTCCACAAATAACACTATTAAAAATAGCTTATTGTATTTTTTTTTTCTTTTTGGTGTTATGGCCCGCGACACGAATGCCAAAAATTAAAATGGCCCGCAGACCGAATAAGGTTGGACATCACTGACTGCCATACAGAATGTCTTAGGGAAGTCGACCTACTGGCATTCTCCAAACGTGGCCAGCCAAGGCGATAACAGCGCGGTTGTCCTGACATCTTGCTCTTCGCAGTACTTCCTCGTTAGTTATTTTATCTTGCCAGCTTATTTTTTTCTTTAATGTACTGATTAAATTAATGACAAAAAAAAAATGTTTCCTCTTACTTGTAGCGCTTCACAGACAGAGCCGGAAACAGGTAAAATTTTTTTTTTTTTTTTTTTTTTTACAAACCTCTATTCATGTCTCACATTCGAAGTGGACAAAACCTTCTGGGCAAAGGATGGAAACTAAGACTCAGACTAAGACTAAGACTGCTTTATTGATCCTTACGGAAATTTGTTGTGTATTATATTCTTAATTTGGATGTAGGCATAAGAATAGGCCATTGTGAGTTTTATGCTGTCTGTCTATCGGTCTGTTCGTCCTTTCGTTTACATAACAAAAACTAAACATGCTATTGATATTCGGACTTAAAAAACATGTGTATTGCGTTAAAATTGTGTGTAATATCTACTGTTTGCTTCTAAGGAGACCTATTTTTTTTTACAATACTTGTATTCAAGTCGCAACACTTTGGACATAAAAAGGGCTCTAACGATTTTAATAGAAATTTGTTGATGTATATTGTTTGGAAAAAATCGTTCGTACGGCCAACTGATAGTGTCAATATCACGGGTTTCACCCAGTTTCAGCCAAAAAATTTTTTAATTACTAAATACTAATATATTTTATTTGAAGTTGCAAGAATTTTTAAAAATTGTATTTTTAAATATTTTTCTTGTTTATTTTAAAAAAATTTATTGTAAAATGATTGTAAACTATAATCATCCTCATCATCAAACTCCATTTGAATGAGGACTTGAGAGGCTTAAACCTTATCTTGCAAAAGCCCTAGGCAGAAACTAAAAAGGAGATAATAATTTAAAGGCTGACTAAAAAAAAATATTTTTTTTATGAAATTGATCCTTTAATATAGATAATATTGCATTTCCTATTATATTTTTTTTATTTTACAGAAAATAAGAAATCCTTACTTCCTAAAAGAAGTCAAAAGTCAATTGCTTTAAACACAGTCAATATTTCCGAGTACGTACCGTTACTTGTATATCAATATACTGCAAGTTACGACATTTTCTAACATTAATAAGTGTCAATTCATTATTCCTTATTTTAACCCATAAAAAAAAATTATACCGTACATAGCTTGTTATACATTTTAGCTCATCGGTCTCTTATCTAGACAATCTTTAAATAATGTTTTTATGTTATTCGTTTTAGAAACAGTGCTAAGGACTATCAAAGGAGCCTTAGCGTGGGTAAGCAATTATGTAGATCGTAGAGTCATTACATAAGCATGTGTACCCTTTGCAGGTTAATATAGTACTACTCAGGTCATTTTTTTTTTATGTGTACATACAATAATTAACCAAATGACAATCAGTGACGCAGCAGGTGACGCCCGCTCTGACAACTAGTCGTATATGGCCCGGAGCCTGCAGGCCTTAGTGTGGTATTACTGATATAGGGGATTGGATTTAGATCTATATCAAACATTAAGAATGTTCCCTTTATATTTTTTTAATTTTGTCCCGAAAATTAAACTAGAGTGTTAAAATGGGTTTACCCGTTCAGCCGACATATTATCAAATATAAAATATAGAGAAAACTTTTTAACCGTTTTGTTACAATGTTTCACTCTTTAATAGATACAATTAGGTAATTGTGTCTATTAATCAATATCTTCATTTGTGGGAGGGACATTGAACAAACACAACAGTCTCCGAGATGATCTAACGTTTATGCCAAATTTTATGCTGATTGGTCAAACGGTTTTGCTTTTTATTTGTGACATGCATACATACATACAAACAAACATACATGCATACATACAAACATGCATGCAAACAAACATACATGCAAACAAACATACATACATACAAACAAATATCGATACATACATACATACTTACAAACATGCATACATAGATACATATTTACATACATACAAACATGCATACATACATACATGCATGTATGCACACACACATTCATACATACAAACATGCATACATACATAGATACAAAAAAACATAAATACATACATACATACAAACAATTCCTGTATGCACACACAAATACATACATACATACATGCATACATACATACATGCATACATACATACATATAAACATGTATATATACATACATACAAACAAACATACATACATACTTGCATGTCTGCACCCACATACATATTTACATACATACATACATACATATATACATACATACATACATATATACAAATTATATACATACAAATAAACAAACATACATACATACAATCATGTATACATACATACATACAAACATACATACATTCATATACACGTACATACATACAAACATGCATACATGCATGTATGCACACACACACATACATACATACATACAAACAAACATACATACATGCATATATACATACATGCATGCATACATACATACATACATGTATGCATACACACACATACATACATTACATCTATACATACACACATACATACAAACATGCATACATACATATATACATACACTGACGAGCACACTTGCCTGGGATTATATTATCAAACTTGACAATTCAATGAAAAGAAGAAAGAAACATCTCTCTGTATTTTCTTCAAACTTCTTTAATAACTTCTTCAACTTTCACATCAAATTAACTTCTTAATTCAATAATAACTTGACTTGATACCTTATAAATAAAACTTAAATGATACATGAAACTTCACTTAGTATAACTTCAACTTCAACTACTAAAACTTTACTTAATGGACCCGCTAATATCATAAAACTTATTACTGAGCGAGGACCATCGCTCTACAAGAACTACTACTATGCGAGGACCCCGTCTAACTCACTTTCCCTTAATTTATACTTTCTTTGATCGTACATTCCAGAATCATGGAACCTTCTCAGATCATTATTTTAGTAACTTTGACCTTCTAGAAGCTGACGTGGGCTATTTTTTCCCTTAACCTCTTTCTTTGATTGGATATCTAAAAATTAACTTGTTTACGCTGGACACAGATGAGCTTTGCCCATACTAGTCGACCCACGCGTGGCATACGCCGTTTTATTGTGAAAGAAGCTTCGCGCGCATCAAACTAATGAAGAATTACTTGAGGTCAACAATTCTCGAAGAAAGATTGAAACATTTGGTAATTCTTGCTATTGAGCGTGATCTATGTAGGAAATTAAATTTTTATGATATACTGTATGACTTCGCTACACTCGTAAAGTAATTCTGTACGTAGTAAAGAATGAATAAAATGCAAAGACGAATTTATTTTCTAATACAAACTCTTAATTTTCACTTATTATCCGTATCCCTACCCAAACTTGGCCCGCCGCATATTGTCCAGCCCTGCTATTTAGTGATGGGAGACTACACAGTAGATTACTTGTTCTCCTCCCCCCCCCCCCAATATGCTCTCCTCGAGAAATTAGTTTTTAATAAGTCTTGTAAAAAGTATTATTTATTTATAATTCAACTAAAATAAATATCTATAGTCTTATCGCAAACGTTAACAGTAAATAAACATTATATATCTTCTTATCTTGTAGATTACAGACGTTACTTCAAAAAATAAGATAATTAAAGTCCTACGCGATTCATGTGCCAATCTAGTCATGCATGTAAATCAGTGACTTAAACCTGCTAAACCCATTCCTTTGGCTAATAGCACTATATGCATATGTATTTAAATAAACACGCAAAAGCCCTAAATAATATCAGTAATTCTCCTTCTTGGGCTAGACTAAAAATATTTTCTATACAGTACCATGTATATATATATATATATATATATATATATATATATATATAGTTAGATAAATAGATAGATAGATAGATAGATAGATAGATAGATAGATAGATAGATACACGCAAATATACAATGATTCTTTTTTATTCAATAAGTAGGTTCTTTTTCAGTTTTGTTCGGATATGTCTATTTTGGTAACAAAAAAAAAAATTTAAACTTATTGTAAAAGGTTCATTCATATTATATTTTGATGAAATGTCCTTGTTTCAGAATACAACTCTACATTGAATTCTACAGTATTAATAAAAGATTTGTCAGATCTACTTGTTGATACCCAAAATCCCATAAAAGAAAACATCTCTACCACAATATGCAAAGGTAACTTTAAAACAAATGTCTATATTTTGAAAATATGTTTCCAAGTTGTTGTATCTCAAAAGCATTAAATCTTAGATATGCAATCCCTAGGACTTTTTATCCTTGTCATATATTCTACAGAAATTCTTTGCCATTTTATTTTATTCCATGAGGCAGAGCAGTAAAGTGCTTTACTTCCGAACCGTGGTCCGCAGTTCAAATCCTGGTGAAGACTGGAATTTTTAATTTCGGTCCTTTCAAAAGCTGGCATTGGGCAGCCATTCTAATAATTATACCAATCCTCTTGTAATTTCATTTTTTTATGTAAATCGAAATTGCTTTAAATGCTATTATATATATCGCTGGCGGATCTGGTTGTGGACGGTATAGGCAATCATAATTTAAACATTTTGACATTATTTAAGACTCTATTTTGGAATATTTAGAATTCCTATAAAACTTCTATAAGAATACTAAATGACTTGAGTACTTTCTATAGTCGCCTTTTCTTACCTTCCTTTTTGCAAGACTAAATATCATTCTGTAACAATATGCAGTTTCATATGATAGGAATGTGATAGGATTGGGTTAGCGTTTGGAAAAGCGCCCCCTCCACTCAAAAGTTCTGGATCCTAGTATTATAGATAGATAGAAAGATAGATAGATACATAGATAGATACATAGATAGATAGACAGACAGACAGATATATAGATAGATATAGATAGATAGATAGATAGATAGATAGATAGATAGAAGAGAATGGGATAGAATGGGATAGTATGGAATAGAATGGAATAGAATGTGATAGAATGGAATAGAATGGAATAGAATGGGATAGAATGGAATAGAATGGAATAGAATGGAATAGAATGTGATAGAATGGAATAGAATGGAATAGAATGGAATAGAATGGAATAGAATGGAATAGAATGGGATAGAATGGAATAGAATGGAATAGAATGGAATAGAATGGAATAGAATGAAAAAGAATGGTATAGAATGGAATAGAATGGAATAGAATGGAATAGAATGGAATAGAATGGGATAGAATAGAATAGAATGGAATAGAATGGAATAGAATGGTATAGAATGGGATAGAATGGAATAGAATGGAATAGAATGGAATAGAATGGAATAGAATGGGATAGAATGGAATAGAATGGAATAGAATGGAATAGAATGGAATAGAATGGGATAGAATGGAATAGAATGGAATAGAATGGAATAGAATGGAATAGAATGCAATAGAATGGAATAGAATGGAATAGAATGGTATAGAATGGAATAGAATGGGATAAAATGGAATAGAATGGAATAGAATGGTATAGAATGGAATAGAATGGGATAGAATGGGATAGAATGGAATAGAATGGAATAGAATGGAATAGAATGGGATAGAATGGAATAGAATGGGATAGAATGGAATAGAATGGGATAGAATGGGATAGAATGGAATAGAATGGAATAGAATGGAATAGAAGGGAATATAATGGTATAGAATGGAATAGAATGGAATAGAATGGAATAGAATGGGATAGAATGGGATAGAATGGAATAGAATAGAATAGAATGGGATAGAATGGAATAGAATGGGATAGAATGGAATAGAATGGAATAGAATGGAATAGAATGGAATAAAATGGAATAGAATGGAATAGAATGGAATAGAATGGGATAGAATGGAATAGAATGGAATAGAATGGGATAGAATGGAATAGAATGGAATAGAATGGAATAGAATGGGATAGAATGGAATAGAATGGGTCAGAATGGTATAGAATGGAATAGAATGGGATAGAATGGAATAGAATGGAATAGAATGGGATAGAATGGAATAGAATGGAATAGAATGGTATAGAATGGAATAGAATGGGATAGAATGGGATAGAATGGGATAGAATGGAATAGAATGGAATAGAATGGAATAGAATGGTATAGAATGGGATAGAATGGGATAGAATGGAATAGAATGGAATAGAATGGAATAGAATGGAATAGAATGGGATAGAATAGAATAGAAAATAATGTAATAATAGGAGTATATACTAAAAAAATTTCAACCACAGCTTTAATATCAATATTTATTGAATTAGGTTTTCTGCGTCAAAAAAACAATGTCACAGTAGCTGTCAAACAATGGACGGTGCCATCAAAAGAGTTTGAATCCGAAGCTGACATTATGAAAACTCTGCATCATCCTAACGTTGTAAAAGTAAGAGAAATATTTGAAAATTATCATTTTGAGTATTCCATTTCATATCTATATCGATCTTTATCTCAATCTCTACTGTCCACACAATTTGTTGTTTGGTTATCTTATGGTCCCGGGTTCATAACCTGCCAGCTGCCATTCTCCTTCATCCTGATGGAAGGAACATTCGAGACTGTTTAAACAAAATACAAATTATTTAAATCAATCTTGTTTTTTTTTTAAACAAACCTTATTTGGCGGGTGTAGACCTTTTCAATAAGACGCCATCGCTTTGACTATTTCATGAAATTATACAGTTTTTTACCTATCCCTTAGTCTGTTGGACCGTTGGGGCACTTTGTAAGATTTGTTTACTGTCTCTCTCCAGTCCTCTATGTCTTTCGACTTAGTTAGAGCCTCTTTCAATGACAGGCCTGTCCATTCTTTTATGTTGTCTTCCCATCGCTTTCTCTGTCTGCCTCTTCTTCTTTATCCTGGTACTGTTCCCTGAAGGAAGGTCTTTGCAAACCCCGAAGATCTTGCAATATAGCCGTAGATTTTTTGCTTGCGTTTTTTTACGACAGTTTCAGGTCATCGTGGGGTCCATTCGCTTTAGTAACCATGTCTCTTATCTCTTGGTTTGTGATGCGGTCTTTAAATGTTTTCGATTTTCTTTTTCAGTTTTTCACAGTCACAAGAACAGAAAGTAAATGCTGTATTGTGATGGAGTTCCTATGTTATGGAAGCTTGGAAAATTATTTTAAAAGCTTGAACGACACTTTGAAAATAGAAGAAGTGATTCATATAGATCTTCAGGTAAGATTACAAATCCTGAACTTGTATATACATTCGTATATTGACCCAGTACAATAAGTGTTGCTAGAAGATCGAGGACTTTGACCAGTACAGATCGATAATAAATTTTTACCTTTACCTTTACCTAATCCCTTAGTCTTTTAGACCGTTGGGGCACCATGCAAGACTCATCGACCGTCTTTCTCCATTCCTCTCTGTCTTTTGCCTTAGTTAGAACCTCTTTCAATGGCAGGCCCGCTCATTCTTTTATGTTGTCCTCCCATCGCTTTCTCTGTCTGTCTAATAAATATCTCAACCCATACGATTGACAAAAACTCCATCTCTCCTGGAAAGAAGAAGATAAATACAGTTGTCTCTTGAGAGTTTGACACTTTATTTCCAGCACAGTTATTTGACGCTGATATAGAATATAGGTATTTTACAGGGGTGTAGCTACACCACTTATAGGTAAGCTTCAATTGAAATTTAGTCATCCCAACTGTTCCTTGTCTTTTATCATAGGGATGCTGTGACAATTCGTGTAACTATTTCTGTTCTTAGCGGGAAATCAAGAGAGAGGCTGGTCTTTTCTTTTAAGTAGCCCAGCCAGCTTTTTCGTGTTCACTGTACCTTGAAGAGTGATTTTTGTTAGTGAGTTATGTCCTAAGATATGGGATGCAACTCTTTCATACCTAAACAACAACAAAAAAAGAAACAATATATTCAATCTAACTATGCACGCTGCTGCCATGTATTCTGCAATTATTTATTATTGTATTTGAAAACTAGATGAACTGGAACGGATCTACTACTAATGCTTGTAATTTAGATCTATAAAAGACGATAGTATATATCAGAATAACTACTTTTATTTAGAGATCTTGATTTCTTTATGGCACGAAATGAAATATAATACAACACTATTACTAACAAGCGAACGTGAATAATCATTAGAGAGTCGTAACTCGAGACCAATCGTCATATAAGGCCTGAACACTGGCCTGAAACGTCGCAGTGGGCAATAGTTCGTTGCGTGGCGTACGACGTGGCAAGGAGCTATTAATCTCCGACTCCACAGCCCACTTGTCAGTGTTAGGGCTATTTGTACACCCCTCAGATAGCCCTGCACTCAATAAACACAACGATTCTAGTGTCGCCACGGGCTTTTACAGTGCACCGACCAGAGGTTTGGAAGTCACTCCCCATTGATCTCAGACAGACAACATGATACACTACATTCAACACCTACATGTTTAAAACTTTTGTAGATTAGTCTGTCATTTTAGGTCTCGTGTTTATGTGTGTAATGTTTTCACAGCACCTTGAGCCTACATTTTTTTTGTTAACTGCACCCTTATAAATAAATCATCATCATTATAATAATAATTATTATTATTATAACGATTGGTTTCGATCTAATAGACTCTTCATCTAACCTACCAATTGATATCGCAATCCAACAATGTTTTAACTGCCGTATGAAAATCATTTAACCTGAGCCTTGTCCCTTTAAAAAAAAATAAAATAAAAGAGTTCTCGCTGTTTCCAGTCAAATATCTCCTGCGACATAAGGACTTGGCTTTCGCAAGGTGTGTCCTATCATACTTCATTGTACAATCTTGTAGAATTTTAGTGCATTGAGAGCTTACTTTTTTTTAACTAATTGTATCGCTATTTAAGAACGAAACTTTTTTTTTAATCGGGTAAACCCGTTTTTAATGAATCATATAATTTTTTTGTTCAATTAAATCTAAATGATAACAAAAGAATTTGCATTTGACATAGATTGTTCATGGAATGATATACCTTAATGGGAAAAGAATTTTGCACGGAGAACTCAATACAGCCAACATACTTGTCGGAAGTAACGGAGTGGTCAAAATTTCAGACTATGGAAGAGCTTGCATACTTGGCAAGGAAGATGAGATTCAATGTTTCAGCGTTGACGGTAATATTTGTTTCGATGAATTTTTGAATATTACTTTTATCCTGCAATTTTGTTCAGTGTTTCATGCATCGCTATCTTATACTATACAGTAAAAAGTAAGGTGTATGTATGTATGTTACGCATAGAAATCAAAACTGTGTCACCAATCTTGATCAAACTTGGCAGAAATGTTCCTTGGGTACTAACTGGAACCGTAGTGTGTGTATTGAAGCCCTAAAATCCTCAAAAAAAAGTTGCCATAACTCTATGAAAGTATTACTATTTCATTGATCTAGGCCATGTTTACCATGTTTACATGAGACAAGATTGAAAGGATCTAGATCTACATCTAATTTTTAAAACTACACTTTGCACAGATAGTTTTTTTACTTTGACACGTGATAATACAAAATATAGTCTATTGGTTTCATTATTTAATAAAATAGTCTTTAAATTTGTGTTTCAAAAGCATTTTTACATAAATTCGTTCCTTTTATCTGCAAATGTAGAATTCCTGACGTACTTTATAATCCCATCATTTATCAAATCGGGTAAATCCATTTTAATTGTGCTTTATATCTTATTCATCTCGCGCTTCTTTCGTTTATAATATGAATGTATCGGCTTAACTGGTAAACCCATTTTCGCAAAACAACTTTTATTTTCGAGGCGAAATAGAAAGCTTGAAAGGATCATTAGCTAAGTTTAACATACAGCTAAATCCAATGCTCTAGATTAGTAATACATAAACTAAGGCCCGCAGGCCGCGGGTAATTTCCGGCTCAGTAGTAGCCTTAGGGGGTGGCAAGTGGGGCAACCGCCCCTGAGGGGGGCCCCGCAATCGGAAATTATATCGTCACCAACTTCGAAAACCCAATCAGTTCTCATAAACTAGGACTTGTTACTCAGTATTTTCTCAGGATCTTTATGATACCAATTACTATTTAAGCTCTTAACATACAATTTTCGGTTTCTAAATAACATTCACTTTCGGTAAAGTCTGCAGCTAATGACCTGCCGATTCTAAGAGTCTATCATCGTTTAGCAGTTTACCTTGGCATTAATAAAAACACGTAGGTGGAAGCAACCAATACACATCGTTTATTTCGTAGATAAACATCGACGTCCAATGGGATCCTATTAGGAAAATGCGTAGTGATCAGGTTTGAGCTACTCTTTGCTTAATGAAAAATTGTAAATGAAGGTGTCATTCATAACATTTGAACAACTTTTGAAAAATTGAATTTTTTTAAAATGAAAATTAATAAACATTGATAATGTGTTTTCTTGACTTTCGCTGGTGATAAGTTCTAAGACCGGACGTCAGATTTTCACGGTATTTAATTTCATGTAGTATACAATTTTCGGATCTAAACAGTATACCAGGACATCCCCTTGAAACCTCTAGATAACCATTTCCCATTTCATTAATAACTTTTACATGCTGTTCCTTTTAAAAACTCATAAAATGTTTAGTAATTTTTAAACGTGTCGTACAGCACTGTTATGTCGCACTACAGTATCAAAAGAATTGGTACGTATACATTAAATATACAGTTACATTAGTCTGCAATGGAAAAAAAAGATTGAGGATGTCTGAGAGGATTCTTTACTGTAACCTCGCCTGTAGTGAACCAGCTGATGTGCGCTTGTGCAGCTTTTTCGGCCAATCAACTTCCAGAAAGTTTGGCGATGACGTATTAAGTTTTTTTTTTTTTTCAATATGCTACTGTATATTTGTATAGATATCGTGCGGCCGTGGAAAAAACCCTTGTCACCGTGTAAAGAGAAAACAAAACAAAACAAAAAAAAACGCGGGAGTATTTTTTTTTAAATAAATTTTTTGAAAACTCGTGGTATAGCCCTTCCTCAAAAGACTGGCCTGCGAAAGTGTAGGGACCACTGTAGCTCTTATAGCACACTTTGTTCTTATAGAAAGTCCAACTGGCTTCAATTTTCAGAGTGAGAGAGGAGATCTACTATTAGTAGTGCCGAGTGTTCTCCTTTTTATTTTCTCCGTTAACGGACAACCATATACAATACAGTATATAATGTACTAAAGTGGCCAATAGTCTTATCTTATAAGATACAGACGTTATTTTAAAAAAATAATATATGATTTTGTCCTACGTAGTTGGACAACCCTACAGTACCTACGTCATGTTCTATGTTTTGTAGCAAAAAAAAGGCCCACAGCTTAGAGGCGGACATACTGCATTGTTATTGTTACAGCGTTAGAGACGGATTAGCGCGTTAGCGTGATAATGGTACATTATATATAGAGTTCTAGTCTACCGTTGCGCTAAGGGCCCCGCACATGGCGCTCGCCCAGGGCCCCGCAAACTGCTAAAGCCGCCTCTGGTCCAGCTAGTATATAACATAATATAATAGAATATAAAATAATATTATTGTCACAGTTTTCCTATTCTATTTATAATTATAACTTGATAGAATCTACCTTAGGTCTCGATACGTCTAGGTGTCCCTGGTTCAGTTCTAGTTAACGAAATAAAACAATTAAACCACTAAATCGAACACATAAACTTTAATCAGCTTTACTGCATATCACACACACTGGTCTCTCTCTGACAACAAAACACACTTCCGGTCATTCGCGCAGATTGTAAAAAAAGATTATAAATACATACACACATTCATCCGTGACAATAATATAATATAATATAATATAATTGGTCCTAACAAATGGAAATTCAGTGTAACTACAGTGTAACTACTATAACAGTAAGAATTTAGATGCAAAACACGAGATATCATTCACATATGTGATTTATACACAAACACGATCAGTGCTTTATGAATTAGGTTTTATGTACTTCTAGGTGACAAATACCTTGAAAGACAATGACTGAAAGTCAGATAAACTCTTAATCAATTTCTTTTCAGTTGAAAATCAAATATTGAAATTCCGTACAAATAGATAAGAAGTGAGATTGTGCTTATCTGTCCATGTTAAAGGTCAAGTTGTATGTTAAAAAAAAAAAAATTATAAAAAGGGTCCCGTTTTTTTTACTGGGTCAGACCGAAACATGGCAGGTGTCATTGATGAAATCATCACAAAGCTTATATCAATTCATTCTGTCTGTCTGGTAAAAAGCTTTTACACGTTTTGATTCTCCCAATAGTGAATAATGTTGAAATTATCCACAATTATTTTCTTTTACCTGACAACACAAAAGTCAATAAAAAAAAAGCTAACCAATTAGTTAATAAACTATTGATAATAAATTACTTTTTTTAGGGATCGAAAAGGGAAAGAAATTGTACTTGACAAATGTGGTGGTATAAGTAGAATTAGTCCCCCTGAGAAGGCTAGAGTTAGAATTCAAGCCGTAAAACTTTTTTTTTTTAAATGCAGTTAAAAGGCGATCACGGTAACATTAACACATATACTCCATCCCCCCCCACACTTTTCTCAACTATCCCAGACAAGTGACGGGATCATAGCGCGTTGAGGAAGCCTAAGGCTTGAAATTAAGCTAAACAAAAATAATTAGTAAAAATAATTCTAATCTCACAGATTTAGTATTGTTAGTCTAAATGTATTAAAAATTTAGGTACCTGACTGATCCAAACTAATAGATGTACACTTCATGTAAGTTTTTTTTTTAATTTTTTGTTTGTTTTTTCTTGTTGTTGTTTTTTTTTTATCTACTTGCTGGTCCCCAAAAAAAGAGATAACCGGTATCTTTGGTCAGTTATAAGTATGGTCTTATAAGTAGTGTCTTGACCTCTTTGGGGCTCAGCATTTTGACATTCGACAACATAAGTTAATGGCGTAATACTTAATATTTGATGTAAAAAAATTCACTTATTTACCCCCCCCCCCTCATGTGGGGGCGCCGGAAATTTTCAAATTCCCCCCCCCCCATCCCCCACTCTAGCTACGCCACTAATTGATATTGTGGACAACATAAGTCTCAAACTAAAATCTTAACATTATTACTATTGGCATTCTCATTTAAACAGAACTAGAATAAGGATGTAGATCTACATAGACTAAATTTCTGATTTAGCACTCTTAAGATCTAGATCTATAATATAAATTTGGAATACTTTAGATGTAATTTAGATTAGATTTATGCCCCGCCCCCGAAAAAAAATCCTAGATAATATATCAACAGACTGAATGCAACATAAAATTTAAAAATAGTAGATTAGTTTTAGTAGGCTATATTATAACATTGTAAAATTGATGTAGTCGTTTGGAAATAAAATCTACACTTTAAGTCTAGAACCTGAAATTCTATATCTTGATTTAGTCTATAGGCCTATCTGTCTAAACAAGACCTAGAAATTCAAGATTGAGACTCTACAACGATTTTAATGACAATAAAAATCCAGATCTAGTTTCAAAAAATCTAGATCTAGTTTTAAAAATCTAGATTAAATCTAAATCTAGCTATCATGTTGTTCTTGAAAACGAACTACATAACGAGGTTTAATAAACATTACTATACATTTTATTTGAAGAATTCCTTCCATATGATTAAACAACACATTAGATCTCTTCTTAACCAACAGACCTGGATTAGTAGTTGATTATGATATTATCCCTGGTCTATCAGACCATGAGATCATAAAAATACACAGTCAGGTAAAAGCAGTAGCCAATACAAAAACCAAAAGAAAAATCTTACTCTGGAATAAATGTAACCTAACACAACTACACCAAGCTGCATTAAACTTTCAACAAACATTCTTATTAGAAAAAGACATTAACCAACCAGTCGATGACCTCTGGAATTTCATTAAAAACCATCTTAAAAGCATTATAGAAAATCATATACCAACTAAATACACATCAAACAAAATAAATAAATGCTGGTTTAATAATAGACTAAAGAAGCTTTGTAAACAGAAGGAAAACCTATATAGAAAATTTAAAGAAACCAAGGCAGAAAGAGTTTACAAAAAGTATATAAAAATTAAACACCTAACCCAAAAAGTAAGCAGACAGCTGCAGAGTGAATACATAAACAATGTAATATCTAAAGATAACAACAAAAACCTATGGTCATACATTAAGTCTAAGAAAATGGAAACAACAGGCATAGCGCCATTAAAAGATGAACATAACATAATACATAATGATAATGAAACTAAAGCAAACATCCTAAACAAATACTTTGCATCAGCATTCTCAGCCCCAGGAGACAAAGACATATTACTGAATTTGAACCAAGTAGACAACATAGAAGATTTAGTAGTACAAGAAAATGGAATTCAAAAACTATTAGCTAACACCAAACCAAATAAAGCGTCTGGACATGATGGTATTCCAGCTAGATTACTCAAAGAACTAAGTAATGAGCTAGCCCCAGTGTTCAAAATACTCTTTCAGGCATCGCTTAACCAGGGCAGAGTACCAAAGGACTGGAAAGAAGCTAATGTCACCCCCCTATTTAAAAAAGGAGAAAAATCTGATCCAGGAAACTACAGACCAGTATCACTTACCAGCATTACATGTAAAATACTAGAACACATAATATGTAGCAATATCATTAACCACTTAGACAAACATAATGTCCTCACCCCATACCAACATGGCTTTAGGAAATATAGATCATGTGAAACCCAACTAATAGGACTAATTGATGATTTTTCAAAAGGTTTAGATAATATTGAACAAATAGATGCTATCTTACTAGATTTTTCCAAGGCTTTTGACAAAGTTCACCACCATAGTTTGCTTAAAAAATTAAAATATTTCGGCATTAACGGTCCACTGCATCAGTGGATTAAAGATTTTCTGATAGGGAGAGAACAAACTGTAATAATAAATGGCTCTAAATCAACTATAAAAAAAATCCAACAAAGCATTAGGGTTTATTAAAAGAAATTTTTATAAATCAAATAAGAACATAAAACTAAAATGTTATTTAACCTTGGTTAGGCCAATAATAGAATATGCATCCACCGTGTGGGACCCCTCAACTCAAGAAAACATTAAGAAACTGGAACAAACACAAAAAAGAGCAGTGAGATTCATAACAAACGAATATTCACATTTGACTAGTGTAACACCATTAGAAAAATCACTAAATTTAGAAAGCCTTCAGGACAGAAGACTTAAAAGTAAAGTAGCAATTATACATAAAACACTGAACCATAATCTTCAAATACAAAAACAAAATTTAATAAAATACTCTGAAAGACACAAAGATAAAGGCACATTCCTCGTCCCATATGCTAGGACAAATTTGTACAAATACTCCTTCTTCCCTAGTGCTATTAGAGCATGGAATGGGTTGCCTGAGCTAGCCAGAAAAACCAGTGACTTGGCAGAATTTAAGTCATTGGTTAATATGCATGACTAAATGCATGACGCGTAGGACGTAATCATCTTCTTTTTTTGAAGTAACGTCTGTATTATATAAGATAAGATAAGATGATGTGAAAGGAAAAAAATCCATTACGTCACACGGCCTAGTTAGACTAAAAAATGCCTTCATCAATACGAGCCAGTTATCGAGGGATCATAGACATTGGTGTAACGAGTTTTTTTTTTAGCATTACATTTAAAGAATTCAATCATATGACGTCAAAGGAAAAAAATCCATTATGTCCCAATGGGCTAGTAACAAACGAGAAATTTAACGATGGTTCATAGTCCCTAGTGCACCGAGTTCTAATAGAATTCATTTAAATATACATAGAGAGAGAGTAAGATTAAAGCCGCATATTTTTTTGCATTTTGACTGTCAGTCTGTTTGTCCGTCATGTTAATATCGAATAAAAAACAACTAAAAACTATATATTAGGATTAAAGCCGTATTTTTTGGTGCATTTTGTCTGTCAGTCTGTCTGTCCGTCATGTTAATATCGAAAAAAAAACCAACTAAAAACCATTGAAAATTTGATTAACCTTTAATTTTTTTATTTTCCTTCCGAAAGTATCTATAATAGATTGTTCCGGACGTTTGTCTATATAGTGTGAGAAAAAAGAATTCTAGATAAATCTAATAGCTTTAATTACATTTAAGTAGTGGTCTCGTATAAAAATTGTATGCACCATAGCCTTGTGGAGAGATTTTTATAACCTTATTTTGGTGTTAGGAAGTTTGTTTCCTTTAAAATCGGAACATAATATTAACTATAATTAGATTTTAAAACGTTTAGCTAGAAAATTAACTGTAATGTACAACACAAGTGCGATTTTACATAGAGTAAGAATGTTTTTCATAAAAAACAGAACAACCGATATTCGTAATTTATTAGAAGAGGGATTTAAAACAGTTATTTGTGTTTGACATTAATTTGTTTAAGTTGAAAATACGGAATAAATGGATATCGATAATTAAATTATAGTGACTTATCGTTCAAGAATATAAGGGTAATGAAAGTCAATTTTGCTATTTCAAATAATCGTTTGACATATTTTTTTTTTATAAAACAATATCCGGAACAACTTCATAGTTTTTCATAGCTCATAGGAAGGAAATTACATGTAATATAAGTTAGAAGAGAAAACAAACATTCGTTGGCATTGATTTGTTTTAGATACTTAAAACTATTGCAATGAAGGAACATTGAAGGTTAAATCAGATTTTCAATAGCGTTTAGTGCTGTTGTTGTTTTTTATATAAACGTGACAGACAGACCGACAAACAGACAAAACGCAAAAAAACTAAGCGACTTTTATCCTGATAGGGGCACTTAACAAAATATATATAATCTGATTATGTAAAAATGTTTAAGGAATTAGTATAGCACCAAAACATGTCAAGGGGGTTACGCTTCTGCACGAAAGTCGCTGCAATTTTTTAAAAAAGTGCTAGATATTTACATACAAAGTGCATTCTTAGCCTTTATTAATAAACATAAATGTGTTCTTTTAATTTTAACAGCTAGTTGACCAGAAAAAACACCTTTAACTAATATTTATATTTGTGGTTAACATTTCTTGTACATTTTATAAATATATTTGACTTAGTGATACTGAAAATACATACAATGAAATAGCCCATGTTAACATATTGTAACGTTGCCTAATTAACATTTACGTAATTTGTTTTAGTATTGCTGTTTTTTATGTAAAAATCGCGTGCATAATTAATTTTATAAACTTAACGGTTTTCTTTTAGAGAACCAAAAATAGCCGTCGCACCTAAACTTTTCAAGCTGCATCGCATGGTGAAATAATATTTTTCATATCTCTTCTAGTTTTCGAGATCTGAGTGTGACCGACTGACATTTTGCACAAACCTAATAGCGGCTGTTCCCCTTACG
The DNA here is from genome assembly GCA_036873155.1 of Biomphalaria sudanica. Taxonomy (NCBI): domain Eukaryota; kingdom Metazoa; phylum Mollusca; class Gastropoda; family Planorbidae; genus Biomphalaria; species Biomphalaria sudanica. Next base: position 339,072 of record JAZGLO010001116.1, on the reverse strand, counting down.
GTGGCCGCTAGAAATCACCCTTTGGGTCAGGAGTTTGTAACCATTGCAAAAGCGATACAAGACACCGATAGCAAAGACAGACACAAAAACTCTGTTAGTCTCCCTGGCAATCAAATCATTAAAAAAAATAAAACTATCCGATAACATTCTGATATGAACTTTTCGCATACAAAGTATGAGTACATCTGGTGTGATTGCATATTTTGGTTTTCTATAGTTATAATGTTTTGTTTGGTGTAATGCACAAATTGTAAGACAAATTTCCTTATGGATAATACAGATTTCTATTATTCTTATTCTTTTTATGTTAGAAACGAACGAGTATTCAATCACTGGCTCTGCCAGGGTTGAGTTTCATTACAGAGAAACAAAATTCAATGTAGTGTCTTTATCAGTGTCCACTGGGGAATTTTCTGGTTATGTGGCAGGTCTGCGGGAGTACCGCCACCCCCCCCCCCCAACAGGCAACGAATATTATTATTATTATTAAAAATAATTTAGTGATTATTAGATTTAGCTGAAATACGCTTTAGACTGTCATCCCGACGACTCCACATTACTTATAGAATAGAAAAAATATCTGAACAGAACAGATCATGTAGGACAGTGATGCCCAAACTACGGCCAAATCCGGCCCGCGACGTGGTTCTGACCGGCCCGCCAAAACAGCACAAAATGTAGAAAATAAAAAAAAATTATTTAAAAAAGGTTGAAAAATGTATTTTCTCTATGTTGTACAGAAGATAACATAAAAAGGCTTTCTATAACAAACCATTACAAAAATATTGTGGCATTGTTGGATTGAGCCGCTAAGAAAAGAGCCGCTAAGTGACGTCTAGAGTTGAGTGATTGATGAAAATATTTACCAAGAAGTCAATAAAATGAGTCGTGGCTGTAATGGAGGCTACAGAGGTGCTCACATTTTAAGGAGGGAAATAAAGCATAAAAAGTGCTTGCTAGAAGTGAGGGAATAAAATCGTCTTGAAAAAAAAGTTGAAACTGTGCCGCCTTTCTGGCATGACATTTGCAAAATGATTGGACGATATTGGTGAAAATCTCCATTCAAAACTCAATGACAGAGCAGCAGATTCTGAAATAACTACTATTGCCACTGAAGAGTGACACCAAGTGAAACTGATTGACCCAGAAAGCCAGACTTCCCTGCTTGAGAAATTTCGAGCAATACAGACAATACAGCCGCGTTGTCTACATAAACCTTGCGCATTTCCGAAAACAATTGCTGGATATGATCACAATGTTTACAAGAACTTAATTTAGTGGGAAAACTTTTTCAGTTACAAGACACCTAAAACCATTGTTACGTAATTGACTTATGGGTATCTACTGCATTCGCGGGATTGTGATAAACCTATTTTAAATGGTTTAGTCTCTATTTCATTTTTCTGTATCTTTTCATTAATGTGGCCCGCGACTCGAGTCGGGAATTCAAATGGCCCATAGGATGTATAAGGTTGGGCATCACTGATGTAGGATATTTTAGCTACAGTAGTGTTCATTTAAATTGTTAATCTGGTTCAAGGCTATTTTCTATATCGAGAGTTATCTTTCTTTCCCAGATGTCCAGAACAGAAAAAAATGGTATGCTCCTGAAGTTATCTCGGAAAAACGTTATGGCTTGAACTCTGAAGTTTACTCTTTCGGGTTAATCATGCATCAAACTATAACACAAGGAAAGTGCCCTGTTCCAGGTAAACATTTCAATGGAAATAAGTGAAAGTTTTAAGTGAATGTTTGAAACAAATATTTATATATGTGTTTGTGTTTGATTGATGACTAAGTGGTAAAGCGCCTAACCTATGAACAGAGGGTTCCAGGGTTCAAACTATGGTTATTTTTTAAATTTTCGTAATCTCTGAGTACATCCATCTTTAATGGGTACCTGGCTTAAGTTGGGGCAAAGTAAAAGTTTGATGAGCTTTGTGCCGGCCACACGAACTCCACTCTAACCCTGGGCCACAAAAACATATGATCTTCATATCATCTGCTGTCTAGATCTGAAAGGTAAGTTTACTTTTTAAAATATGACTTTACTTTATGAACAAAATGAAATGTCAGTGTCGGGAGACATAACGCGAACAAACTTTTTACCAGACAGAGGGAGTTAATGTAAACTTAGTAAAAAGTACTTCATTTCGATCTACAGGGAGGATGATGTAAATGTCATTTGTTTCTACGTCGACTATTAAACGAGGGTGTCATATTGCCAACACAACGATCAACCGCCTTTATTTTTCCCAGCTAAAGAGAGACAGAAAGAGAGAGAGATTGATAGATAGATAGATAGATAGATAGATAGATAGATAGATAGATAGATAGATAGATAGATAGATAGATAGATAGATAGATAGATAGATAGATAGATAGATAGATAGATAGATAGATAGATAGAAATATATATATATATAACAATTTTTTTTCTCAGATGCACGAGAAATCCACAAGAGCAGAAAAGATTCTTGGCTGTTTACTACTTCGAAGAAGGAAGCCATTGAAGTGCCCGAATCATATATCGATTTGATCAAACAATGTTGTAATCTGTTGCCAGAGAAAAGACCTCGCTTCTTAACGCTCAAGACAGATTTAATGAAATATTCACCATTGTAATACTGAAGAACTCCATCTGGCTTCTAATGTACTTTGAGTGGGCGCGCAACTTGTGTTTCAAATTGTTTATATATTATTTTCAGTGGGGTATATAGAATACAGATTTCTTTGAATAGTTTGGAAAGTTAAAGATATAATTTCACTATAATAATAATAATAGTAATAATAATAATAATAATAAAGCTTGTCTTTGAAACCGAAAATTAATTAATTATTGGCGATTAATAATTGTGTTTGAGATCGGATGAAGGGGAATTGATGCCACTAAATGAGAGATGTGGATGTATATATGGATGTTATTCCCTTATTACACGGTTTATCAAGGTTTCTCTCCCACCTCCCATTCTCGGATCCAGTTACAATTTTGCATAATTATTTAAAGTCAATGACAATCAATACAAATATTTACCGATTAGTTAAAAATTGTGTACTAATTAATTTGTTTTGTCATATATTGCATAAAGAAAGCAAAAACCCAGTAATTTTGAGATTAATGGAATTAATTAGCTGTTCTTTACCTTAGATAAGCTTTGTATTTAAAAGCATTCTGTTTTTTTTTTATTGCTTGTTAGCATTTTTAAAACTTTTTTTACCTTATGTAATTTGCGTAGCTAAGGCTGGGCAGGGGGCCAAATTTAAAAGTCTTCCAAGGCCCCCACTTGACGATCCCTAAAATGAGTGTCCAATTTGATTTTTTACAATGCCATGTTATCTTGCTATTCACGTTATGTAGATTAGTGACAATGTTGCATGTAGTCCACACATTAGACTTGTATATTTATAAAGTGCATTTTTTCATGTCATAATGTCGAATGTCAAAATGCAGGGGCCGCTAAAGAGACTAAGCCTTTCTGGCTCCCAAATCCCTTACTACGCCATAGCTTTATGTGTTCGCTAAGCATAGAGCCAAAAAAAGTAGTATGTATTTGTATCTATCTATATATATATAATTCTCTTTCTTCCCTCAACAGTCTAAACGAGAAGAAGTAAAGGAAAGATCACTCTCTTATTTCTGCGGATAGTCCACGAGAAAACAAGAGGGAGGAAGGAGAACACGTGGTCACAAAATAGCAGGGCCGAACCGTTGTAACCAAGAAATATCACTCTTTTTTTTTTTTATTTCTACATCACGTTAAAAAAAGGGGGGGGGGGAGTAATCTACTCTGCAGTAACTATGGAGGCGACAGAGCACTGTCACACTTAAGAGTTTGGACACCATGGAAAGATCACTCTTTTATTTTTGCAAGTCGGACGGAGGGAGTTATCCTAAGTAATTTATGAGGTGAAAAAAACAATTGGGGCGGGGAAGGGAAGCGGTATTCATACGTCACTAAATAGAAGAACCGGACTTAACCATTGGGAGACCCTATTCGAAACGGATTTCGCGAGGCCAAGTTCGGGTAGGGATACGGATAATATGTGAAGTTTCAGAGTTTGTATTAGAAAATAAATTCGTCTTTGCATTTAATTCATTCTTTACTACGTACAAAATTACTTTACTAGCCTTGCGTGTAGCGAAGTCATACAGTACATCATAAAAATTCTATTTCCTACATAGATCACGCTCAAAAGCAAGAATTACCAAATGTTTCAATCTATCTACGAGAATTGTTGATCTCAAGTAATTCTTCATTAGTTTGAGGCGCAAGAAGCTTCTTTCACTAGATTCCGCTATTGCATAATGCCATTTTTATTTACGACTTTTTCGTATATTTTGCAATTTCAGGAGATTTCTAGGACCTTCTGTTAAATCGACAGGAGGCCGCGTGAAATCTGTTATAAGTTATCAAATGGTTTAATTTAATATATTATACCCCTTAAAATTAGCGCGGGTCCTATAAAAGTGCGGGGCCTACTGCGGTCGCATAGGTTGCAGTGGTTTAAGGTCGACTAGTATAGTATAAGAGCGCAAAAGGAGATGTGCATACTAAAAGTTATTCATACTCATTGTTTTAATTTTAATTCAAATGTAGAGTGGTTCAAGTGTTAACTTAGCGTATCATAAGGTTAAATGTAGAGTAATTCAGAAATAAATCTAGATTGTATGGTTAGCTATAAGTGTTGGGGTGTAAATTTAGTGTATTGTAAAGCTAAATGTAGTGGTTTTGGTGTAAACCTAGTGTACTTCTTTTTCTTGGTACTTTGTTTTCAAGATTAGAGTTTCTGTATCGTTTACACTATTTTTTATACCAATAATTTCTACCTACAAATATTTCATATTACAAGTTTATTACAAATGTTATACGCATTGTGCATTATAATCTCAGTGCCAGACTGTTATTTAGTATGTATTTGGGTTTCATATACAAATCATTTTGGTTACAGTCCTGTAATATCCTAAATCAATTCCTAACCTTAGAAACAAGGCTTTATTTCGATAAAACACGACTGATACACACAATAACACAGTACAGACTGGTCACGATTCACAGACTACGATAATGCGAATACGATTACAAATACTAGCACGATTACAAGCACGGGTAACACACAAGTTCATTGAACGATCACTCCAAGTCCCATTGTGTTCCTTGCTGAAGATGAACACGAAGACCCAATGACTTACAACAGTGATGCCCAAACTTATTCGACCTGCGGGCCATTTTAATTTCCAACACTCCTTTCGCGGGCCACATGACCGAAAAGTTACAAAAACTAAATGAAATTGTTCTGAAACTATTTTACCAAAACTCTTCGAATGTAGTGCTACATTTATCATTTTATGTGATATTTGACGATTATATTTTTTAGGTGTCAGAAAATAACTTCATATGTCTACTTCAAATGTTAGCAACAGTGTAGGCCTCTTTTTGGTTCATTAGCAACAGTGTAGGTCTCTTTTTGGTTCATTAGCAACAGTGTAGGTCTCTTTTTGGTTAATATTCCCATCGATCCTCAAATCTCTAGTTGTAGTTAAACAATCTTTTATTCGTCGTTGAATCCCATAATGCCGCCATAATTATTTTATAATGCCAATATATATGTTTTTTTAAACAGCCACTCTTTCTTTTTAAGACAAAGATGTAGGCTTATTATCATGTTCCGCAAACTAGTAAAGATCCGCCCATTTTCCTGGTAGATTCAACATTCAGAGTCTCTGTTCATAAACGCACCAAACGTTAACGGTCATGGTATCAATACATCAGAGAAAATATGAGAGTCCTAAGTAGGTAAAGATACATTTTTCAACCTTTTTTTTTTTTGGAGGGGATATTCTCCACTTTGTGTCAACGTTTCGGCGGGCCGGATATAACCACGTCGCGGGCCGGATCTGGCCCGCGGGCCGTATTTTGGGCATCACTGACTTACAACATGCTTTTTCTTATAATTTTTTTTTTAGCTTTGTACATGTTGTGACGACGGGCAGGGCTCAAACATGGGACAATCGTGACCGCAGTGCAAAGCACAAACCACTTTACTAGGCAGCTAACGAGTTCTATTGATCACATTAATATTTTGTTTTGTTACTCAATGTATTGTCAAAAATGTAAAGGTCTACAAGGTCCTTAGGTCAATAAGGTCCTTTAGATCAATAAGGTACTTAGGTCAATAAGGTTCTTAGGTCAATAAGGTCCTTAGGTCAATAACATTCTTAGATTAAAAAGGTACTTAGATCAATAAGGTTCTTAGGTCATTAAGGTTCTTAGGTCAATAAGATTTTTAGATCAAAAAGGTAATTAGGTCAATAAGGTCCTTAGGTCAATACGATTCTTAGATCAAAAAGGTATTTAGATCAACAAGGTTCTTAGATCAATAAGGTCCTTAGGTCAATAACATTCTTATATCAAAAAGGTACTTAGATCAATAAGTATTATTCTTAGGTCAATAAGATTCTTAGATCAATAAGGTCCTTAAATCAATAAGGTCCTTAGATCAATAAGGTACTTAGATCAATAATGTACTTAGATCAATAAGGTCCTTAGATCAATAAGGTTCTTAGATCAATAAGGTACTTAGATCAATAAGGTACTTAGATCAATAAGGTCCTTAGATCAATAAGGTTCTTAGGTCATTAAGGTTCTTAGGTCAATAAGATTTTTAGATCAAAAAGGTAATTAGGTCAATAAGGTCCTTAGGTCAATACGATTCTTAGATCAAAAAGGTATTTAGATCAATAAGGTTCTTAGGTCAATACGGTCCTTAGGTCATGTGACTATATGTTGTATTTTCTTGTCTTTTATTCATACTCTATTCCTCACATAGCATTTATACTATTGGAGATTTTCACGATAAACCAAACAATGTCAAGGCAGAGGCGTAATGAAAGGAGGGGGCACGAGGGCGCCACCCTCTAAGGATATTTGTATTATATTATTATTAAATAATTTTCATTTATAAGTTTTATTTCTAAATGATGTTCATGGAAAATGTGGAAAAAGAGGGGAGGGGGGGGCGCCAGTAAGTTTTTTTTGTCCCGGGCGCACTTTTTGCACACTACGCCTCTGTGTCAAGGACACTAAATTAAACCTCACAATTTTTTTAAATTTTTTTTTACGTTACACGTTTTTCAATTGTCTCATTTCAGTTGGTCGTCAAATCTCCTATGTTACCGCTTTGTTCTTAAATATGTCTCAGGGTAAAAGTCTGCTGTTTTTGTTTTTTTTTACAAAATGTATATCAACTCTGTCTGTCTGTCTATCTGTCTGTCAGGAAAAAAAAGTGTGTACACGTTATTTTCATACAACATTGTCGAATCAATTTGAAACTTCGCACAATTATTCATTGGCATAGACGAGACATTGATCAATTTAAAAAAAAATTAACCAGTAAGTCAATCAATTACTGGTAGTTCATTATTTTATTTGATACCGACAATGGAAACTAAGCCTTTAGTATTCACATATATGGCTAAATTTGTTGGGTTTAGTCCCATTTAATAATTGATAAAGCCATTTCTTCCTTAAGCAGTCTTGCTCAAGTTAATACTTAAAACAATTATTTATTGTTCCGAACAAAACATGAATCAATATTAAAAAAAACAACTACAATTAGTCAATTAATTTATTAGTAATTAATTATTTTGTATGATATCGGATAAAGGAAATTACTTGCACATTACTGATAGATATAGTTTTTAAGGGTGGGGTTCTTCTCCTTTAGATAAGCTTTGTGTTTTTTTGTTGTTTTTTTTAAATACTTTGCTTGTTTTATTGTGAAATTATTTTTGTGTTATGAGCTCAATAGCTTTAAAATTTTCATTCTGCAGGGCTAAAAAGTGCAGGAAAAAAAATCTTCATATACTAAAAAAAAACATATCTTATCAACGGATTCTTTATTTTGTACACCGGATACACCAACATGCTTTCCTAAAAAAGTATTGCTTTGTTCGCCATGTATACAAATCTATACTAATAATCAAATGTAATATTTTTCTATGACTTTTTTAAGTCATGATTTCATATTATAGCTACAACAGTATTCAGGAGTATATATTTACAAATATCAGGAATTCGCTTATATATATAATATATATGCATGATATATAATAATATGTTGAGATGAATGTTGCATTTGCAAAGATTATAATGCATTTACCTGTCTCTTAAATGATTACTTTTGTTTAGATGCATTTGTCTTCACCTGAAGTTGTTTATTTTTGTTATACTCTATTGTTGTCCACCAAATGTAGGGCATAGATAGGATGTGTGTCATTGTTTAAAGTGCAAGTTTCTTCAGGTAAATGCGGCAGGTGATTTAACAGTTTACAAGAAAAACATTTAAAATAGTCTTCTTAAAAGGAAATAACTCCTGTATACAACGTATGGAGCGAATGTTTTTATCGTAATAACTAATGAATGTTTTTAATACGAATTAATTTTTTTGTTTCAAAAACTTTTATTTATTTTTTAGCGGCCTTGATAAGAAAATGCTGCCTTTGTGTTTGCTCAGTGTCTTTATGTCTGTCTGCTTCCGTTGTACTTAAAAAAAAGTTTATCGCCTACAAATGGTTTGCTAAAATACAATTATTTTTGTAATACATATGCATATTATGTAAATGCTCATTGAATGTAAAAAAAATGCATATTAAAGGAAAAATACAGACCACGTCCTCCAAAACTGCTCTGTATACCAAGAGGCCCGTATAAGACATTGGCCCCAAATCACCCCACTAGAAAGGAAACTATATGGAGAGCTCCCTGATCTGGAAACCACTGCGCATTTCATCTCATGTATTGGTCTACTCATCTGAACATTCCAACATAACAATGAGAACGAAGAAGAAGAAGAAGAAAAGGAAAAATAGATTCTCTGCTACTCAAGGTTTGATTGTGACACATGTCATTTCTCTCTAGAAAATAATATTTCATAATAAAAAAATTTTTTCAATCTATTGTTTATGTATACGTATACGTATAAGCCATTTTTTTAAATTGCAAAGTTAATAACAAGACATGATCAGGCATAGAAACATCATTGTGCTCATTAAAAAAAAAATAACACGAGTTTACGGCCGCTGTAGTTGTAACCAGAATGTGTCTCTAAATGATTATAACATGTAGTGGACAAAAGTCCCCCATCTATCTGATCACCGTTATGTTCGCAATTTATTTCTAAAGTGTGTGACGTAACTTTAGCAGGGTCAGCTCAGGTGTCTTGAGTTACTAACACATCACTAGCCTCATATTTCAACTGTGTCACGTTACTATACTATACTAGATTCTTATTTTCTCTTCTTGTCTTATAGGTTACAGACGTGACTTCAAAAGAGAAGGTAATCACGTCCTACGCATTTCATGGGTCACTCTAGTCATGCATGTTCATTAGTGACTTAAACTCTGCTAAGTCTCTGGTTTTCCTGGCAGATTCATGCAACCCATTCCATTCTCTAATGTTACTGGGAGGAAGGAGCACATACAAAATAAAATCATTTTACGCTATGAAATAAGAAATGTCTCTCTATCTTTGTGTGTGTCTTTGTATTTAATTGAGTTGTGTTGTTTTTTTGTTTTTTTTTTTAAATTAAGGTTCAGTGTTTTATTGTATTATAGCTACTTCACTGCCTCACTTAGTAGGCCTCTGCTTCTGTCCTGAAGAGTCTTTACTTTACTGTAATCAAACAGGAATATTTGTTTGTTACAAATCTCCCTGCTCTACTTTGCGGAAGACGATGCTGCTGCAGACCTGGCAAATCATCCGACACTAATATCGTGGTAGACACTGTTAAAGGGACCTAAATGAATGTTGTTTCCCAAGCAGCTCAATCCTTGCACTATCAGAGAATGATTGTTATTTCTTTTTTAATTAATAACAATAATAATTTACAAAACAATACAAACAATACAACTATAACAAGTAAAATATATAAAAAAAATTTTTTTACTAATCATGTAATTAATTTGTATTAAATCTAGAATAACAGCAATAAATGTGTGTTATAGGAAATATTATTTTTGTTTAGTCTTTCTTTAAAAATTCTGATACATTCATGTGAAATTACACAAATCGCCATATTTGACAATTCTATTTTAAAACATCATGTTTTCGTCTAGAAAGGGAAGGGGCGGTAGAGTGAAAACGATTAATCCTCACTTCTTTTTTTATACTTTCTGCTAATGATTGCATTTGGCAAAGAATAGGGGGTGGGGCGACTCGATATAAGAATTTAATTTAAAGCATATATAAATTATACTAGTAACAGATTTTTCTTTTGATTTTGTAATTTTTTAAAACTATAATTCAAAAAGAAAAAGTATTGGTTTGTCCGATGGGCGGAAGGCGAATGCATGTATCGCCCCTTCCACCTGGTACAAACCTTTTTCATTTTACATTTGAGATTAGAGTAGGTGTGCGACATAGTATACAAATAGGTTCACATATCAATACGTTGCTTATATAGATATTCAACTAATTTTGTTCACAAACTATGATTTCTCCAGAAAAATAGGACCCCCCCCACTCAGAGGTCTAGAGCGGGGAGTGCAGTACATGCAATCGCCCCCCCCCCCCTTTACCCCACTGAATCGGCAAAAATACCAGAAGGGTAGCGATATAATATAAAAATTATATTTTAATTCAACTAATTTTATTCACAAACTATGATTTCCCCATAAAAGTAGGACCGCCCCCCCCACTCAAAGGGTTTAGGTGGGAAGGGCTGTAGAGGTATTCGCCCCTCCCCCAATTGGCCAACAGGAGAACGGCATAATATAAAGATCGGTTAAAACATCAATAACAAGTTTTAATTATATAGATATTGAATTGATTCTGTTAGCAAGCTGTGATTTCTACAAATAAATTGGACCGCCCCCCTACCACTTAAAAGTTTTATTGATGCCATCGCACCCTCCCGACCCCACCTAATCGGGCAACATACTAGATGGGGGGGGGGGCGAAATAATCTAAAAATAGGTTGAAATAAAAATAATTAGTATATATTATAAATATAAGTAATAAATTCGTATACAGATTGTTTGAATTCTATACTAAAATTCGTTCGCCCTTCTGGCGGAGGGGGGGGGGTCGTATAATTCGTATACAAATTGTTTGAGCTCGATACTTAAATTCGTCCGCCCTACGGGCTGAGGAGGTGGGGGGGGGGGGGAGGCCGAAAAAGGGGGGGGGGGAGGCAATCGCCCCTACCGCCCCCCCCCTGGATCCGCCAGTGGCTCGGATACAATAACTAGTCCAACTAAATATATCTGTTGGTTTAGATGAGATATGTTCTTTTAATAGACCTACCTTTTGTGTCTAAATATATCGTTACTAAATGTCTTATCATTGTGAAAGTCACTGAGACAATGCATACAAAAGCACACACACATGCTCTTTGATGCAAACACATATACATAAAATGTTTGTTTTGCCCTAGATTTCCACCAGTTTATCTTTGTCACTGTTTTAATACTGGTCAGATAAAAAAAAAACACAACACTATTACAATCACAAAATATTATACTGGGAAATCGGTTTCTACTGGAAATAATTTATTGACATCACACTACCCTAACATCATGAGGCTGTTTATCATCTGCGCATTATTGTCCCTAGCCAACGCAGGTAGGTAGATACCTAGATATGTTTGCTCACGTTACGTTTTGCGTATATAAATGTGAGGCTTGGTGCTGAAATAGATGAATACCACGTACATATTGAACATAAATGAAAAGCAGCACCAGGGACCAAGTTTTTAAATCAGAGAAAATAGTGAATTAAATGCGACGAAAATATGGGACTGCGACGACCGAGGCCCGAGCCAGTGGTCTGTGGCCCCGGAAACGACGTCTTTATCCCTGGTGCTGATCTAAATGTATCATTAAAACAAGCCAAGTTAAAAACAGCTTACTACCAATGTCAATGTCCTATAAATTAAAGCTAGGGTAGGCAGGTAGGTAAGGTATAAACATAGATAGGTAGGTAGGTAGGTATTGTTGATTGACTGATTGATTACTGGTAAGTTTATCTGAAGTCACATGCACGCAAAGACATTTAGAACGTGAAAAAAATGTTTGACCGTGAATGACGTGACCCTCTTTTTCATCTATTTAAAAAAAAAAACAACACTTTTTAACTCTTTCTCTCCGTAATTATTGTCATCGTTATAATAGAATTGTTCATTTTGCGTTTTTTTTTTTTTTGTATTTCACTTTCTACTGTTCTAACTTCAATCACGTTTTTTGTTTAATATCAGACAATGTTAGATTTGACATCGAATTATAGTGAAATACATGCTCTTTTTACATAACACAAGTTAAAGTTTATAAATCCTAAAATCCATTTAGTTTAATTTTGGTCAAATCAACGTCGATATCGTCAATTAGGAGAGAAAGAGTTAATTAAGTGTATATTTATTACAGCTTTATATGCTGTAACCTACGTATTTTGCGACATGTTTTTACTAGTTGTCCGCTGGTGGTCGATTAAGATTCTTTTTCGCCGTCCACGTCTGTCCTGTTCATTCAATGTGATCTTTGGGGCTGAGTAGATTTTATCGGGTGATTTCTGAGTTCTTAAAGATGACTTTTGCCGAGGTTTAGAGTTAAACCAAAAGAATTTCTTTACGACACTTTAAACTTAATGAGAAGAGGAGATAGCCCTGAAACATAGTATTTTTTTGTTGTTTTTTATGGCACATGCCAATTAGGATCTCCGCAGATTCATTATGTTCTTTGTAATAAAAAGGTGGGTTCTGGAACATAGCTGTTCAAAATCTTGTCATTTAAGCTGGTAGTATGGCTGTTTAGCTCGGTTGACAAAGCGTCTCGTGTCGTTTATAACGCAAACGTCGTAGGCTTAATCCCATATTGGCCAATTTTGTCTACCTTTATTTTTCAATGACATAAAAATGTGAATGTCTACGTTACTATATTACTCTTACATCATTTCTATTTGAAGTTACGTCAGAAATCCTCAGCCAATACAAACACGTAGTCACAATTTATTCATGAATACAAACCTTTAAGTACCAAAGACACTTCTTAATGAAGAGAATGGTGTTAAAACACAGACCTACTACTTCTAACCAATATACTAAAGTATGAACAAGAAAAAGAAATATATATTTTTTAAAAATACAATACCGCTTTTATCAAACTTAGAGATTATTTTGCTCCTAATAACTAAATAATAAAATTTGTAAAAAAAAAGGAAAATTTTTTACCGCGCCCACCCCCACCTCCTTCCACCTGAGAAAAATTCTGGTTAACGATTGTACAAACCTACTAGACTTTATAGTCTTCTAATGGTAGGCTTTTAGATCGAGACCTAGAAGACAATGCCCAAATGTTCCTGAATATTAATTGAACTTTGAATAATATAATGCCTACATGTGGAAATACCCGAAGACGTATAATCCATTTCCAGATAAATATCTTATCTTTCTCTAGCCAAATTTAAATTGACAACCTAATATACAATAGACATTTTCGTTTTAAAGGTTCTGACAAGTTTGAACTTCAACACCGAATACTTTTAAAGAAAAAAAAAAAGATTTTTTTCTTATCTCTCTTGAACTGTTTTCCATAATAATAAAAAAGGAAAAGATTTTAAAAGTTTTATTTTGTACCTGAGAACATTTCAGGTGAACAATATTGACCTAGTTTTGAAATCACGCCAGTGTATAGAACCTTTACGATATCACCTGAAATCTCGAATAGCTTTTGCAAACATTTGAATAAAAAAAACGCGAAGGTCTTGGAGTTCGGAGATATAGGAAGATTGCATTATTTGATGCGTCTACGCAGGCCCGCTGTGACCTATATATTTGGTCACATTTAAATTATTCTCGGATGAAGTTAAAATTTGGCATAATTATTCATAGTTCATGACAATAAATGAATCAATAAAAAAATTTATCAATTATTTAATCAATCAGTCTAGTGTGAAGTAATTAATTTTGTTTCATTTGAAAAATAAAGCTTATTCCTTAGATTTATGTCAGTGATATTGATGTTCTGACCCTGAGATAAGCTTAATTAATATAAATATATCTTTTATTAGAATGTTTTTTGCGTTTAAATTTTTTTGGAAAACAACCTAATGTTTGGTGGTTTCTATCAGATATCTAAGAAACAAAATAAAGAAATTTCAGTTGATCACGTGATGTTTGCCTGCACAATAACATTCTATTTTTAAGACATTGCGTTTTAAACAAGCCTCGACTTCATACGGTGGTAAAGTACAAGCTAACTATGACAAGGAAGTTAACAGTTCATTTCTGAGTACAGTTTGAACGTAAATGGAGTCTTAACCTTGATGGTTGAAAAAAATAGTTTTGAATAAGTAAGTCCCTTGTTTATGTGTTGTTAAAAAAAAGCACCAATCTATAACAATATAAAAAAAAACAAGAAAAACATTTTCAAAATACTTAAAAAAAAAAACAGAGCTTATACTAAGTGTAGAGAAGCTGTTTTATATCGCGCAACTTTTATGCTTATGGCATGCTCAGAGAATTTTGGTGCAAGATGCACTATACACAGGAGGCGGGAGGGAGTATATTGGAGAAGGTTTCCCTGCTGCCTTAAGTCGCTCAGCAAGCTCAGCACGAGTAGGGATTGAATTCAAACCTCTCGGACAGGTAGCCAAGTGGCTTAGCCAATCATCCTTGTGTTAAAACATGAGAGCATAACTTTAGAACCGAGACGTCGTTTACATTACATTTGTTGAACTTTCTTTCTTCCAAACTAAAATGACGTGTCCATGTAATTGTCGGTCAGTCTATTTGTCTGTTTTGCTGGCCTTGTTGTTTGTATCGTTTGTCTGCTTATTCTGTTATATTTAGTCTTGTCTTCTTTCAAGTCTACCAGTTAAGTCGTTTCTGTTTCCCCCTTCCGCGACTGCCTAAACGTCTGCTTGTCAATATTATTGCTTATACTTTTTTTTTAAAAAAAAAAGCTTTCATTTATTACTAACTGCTAATTAATAGACGAGTTGGTTAATTTTTAGCGGCCCCCGAAAGGGGAAAAGACGCTATTAGTTTTGTGCGAAATGTCTGTCCGTCCGTCCCGTTTAGATCTCGTAAACTAGAAAAGATATTGAAAATCCGACATCACAATATTTTAGACCATTCAAAGTTCTGATGCAACGGCTACTTTTTTTTTCTGAAAGCGAAAAATCTAATTTTTAAAATCAGTTATGTTTTTTTTTTTTTTTTTTTTTTTTTTTGAGGATTCGAATAAGATTTCTGGTTTGTTTTTGAAACCACGAAACAGTTCTTTAGATGAAACAACAAACTAAACGTCGCAGCCAAAGCGAGTGGTAAATATATCAATTAGCCTTGCGTTGAAACCGAATTAAAACCTACCTAGAAACATCAGACGACGGCTGAGAGCTTCTGACGGACTGACAACAGTGACGACGCGTGTAATGGGGAAGTGGTGTGGTGAAAAGCGAGTACAAGTGTCAGAGATAGAATCGGTGGCTTATCTTCGTTTAACGATTCCAAACTATTTTTAAAATGTTTTGATAAAATAAATAATATTTGTGTATGGAACTAAAGAGCCGCAGCTTCACATCCAAAGAGCCGCATGTGGCTCGCGAGACGCAGGTTGCCGACCTCGGCTCTAGACTATAGAATATATTGCACACCACCATCCAAGATAATTCAGAAGGTGCGCACTATTAGAGACAGGACTAAGTCGGATGTTGACATTACAAAGAGAACGATTTCCGCCCATGTCGAGAGCCGATTTGAAAAGACTTTGCTAAAGATAGATATTGTTATAATGTATTTGTAATGTCCTGCGATTAATAAACATCCTTGCCTCTTAGAGTTGCCTCCTTTAGGTTATTACAATATATATATATATATATATATATATATATATATATATATATATATATATATATATATATATATATATATATATAATCTAGAGCTAGACAGTTCTAGATGTACGATATCTAGGTCTAGACATAGTACATGGGCTTAGCCAGGATTTTTCCGCCGAAGCCGAATATCGCCTAATAGTGAAAAATGGCCGATTATTCGGCCGCAGCCGAAGCCGGAACGACTAACCGGTGCACCCCTAATTTATACATAAAACTTTTCTAACCTACTCTAAGTTATCACAACATACTCATTCACACTTCTAGCCCATAAACTGGTATTCACCTACCCAACTCTCGGATGCACCAACCCCTATCTTCCAGGTTTCACGCCTAGCCGCACCCAAAAATAAAAAAAAACTCATTCATTCTAATTCAATCTAGCTACACCTTATCTCGGATTAAGTTGAAATTTTGCATAATTATTTCTTGCACCGGACAAAACAAGAATCAAGTTATTACACCACCACACTCTGATTCACCCTTCTTCTGGCGGATTGGTGCCCACCCCCCACCAAAACAAAAAAAAACAACTTATGCTCATTCAGACATACAATCTAGCTACGCCCGGCTTCGTATTCATCCCCCTTTTGTTCATCCCCTGTCCCTCTTTTTTTTTTAAACAGAGACAAATGCTTTTAATGAAAACCTAGTGCCTCTATAGCTTTTTTTTGTTCACTTTCTTTTTCAAAAGATACATTGCAAAAAAAAACAAACCAACTAATTTTATGGTATCACAACAGTAAATGTAAAACCATAGTTCAGAATTGTTCGTTGATAGTTCTTGCTTTCATTGGCTTGTTTTTTTAAAGGAAACCTCAGAATTTGGGCAATTTAATTTTAGCTTTATCATCATAGGAATCCTTGTGCCTTAGGCCTCTTTTTTTTTTTTGCCTCTTTTTTGGGTATTATGTAGCTAAATGTTGTTTGTTTACGATTGGTGAATGAGGTCCATTAGAAACATTGAGCTATATAAATCGTTTGTTACAAATCTCACTGCTCTACTTTACGCCCCTTCTTTTTCTTTATGTTTTCATGAGTTAAGAGGAGGTCTGTTCTTGAAACTTTATGGTACTTTTATTCCTTAGTTGAAAATATATTTTTGTGTAAAAAAAAAAATACTTAAAAAGTTGAAAATGCTAATATTCACACACAAAAAAGTTTTCCTCTTCTATAGCGGAGATAATGTAAAGGCCATCTGTTTCTTTTGGTCCACGGTTAACGAGGGTGTGATGTGGCCAGCACAACGATCAACCGCCTTTATCTTCCCCAAGTAATGTCAGGTACCCATTAGAGCTGTGTGGACTCTGCCGCGCCCTAATGATCCCAAAATTTAAAATATTCACTCCTCCACCGCACCTCGGATTGGCTCGGATACAATAACTAGTCCAACTATAGAGATCTGTTTAGATAAGATATGTCCTTTTAATAGACCTAGTTTTTTTTGTAAATATCTCTTTAATAAATGTTTAAACATTGTGAAAGTCACAGAGACAATACATACAAAAGCACACACATTTTGCTCTTTGATGCAGACACATATACATAAAATGTAAGTTTTGCCCTAGATTTCCACCTGTTTATCTTTGTCACGGTTTTACTACTGCTCAGCTAAAAATACTTACAACACTATTACAATCACAATATATTATACTGTTAAAGTGGTTTCAACTGGAAATAATTTATTGACATCAACGTATCCTAACATCATGAGGCTGTTTATCATCTGTGCATTATTGTCCCTAGCCAACGCAGGTAGGTAGATATACCACTGATATATTTTCGCACATTACGTTTTGTGTATATAAGTGTGAAGCTAGGTGCTGAAACAAATGAAACATACATATTGTAATAACTTAAGTGAGGCAACTCAACGAGACATAGACGTTTATTTACACGACATCCCAGGTACACAAACAACATCTATCTTAGGCACAATCTCTCCATATTGGCTCTCTACTTGGGCGGAAATCGTTCTCCTCTCTAATGTTGACATCCTTATAGGTCTAGTCTATCACAGTGCGCACCTTCTAGCACTAGCCTGGATGGCGGTGCGCATGGCGGAGTTATAACAATATTTAAATATAAATGAACAGCAGCACCGGAGACATAGTTTTAAATGAGAGAAAGTAGTAAATGAAATGTGGCGAAAATAAGGGACTGCGCCGACCGAGGATTCGTTGTTTTTGTTTTTGTTTTGACCGCGTCTAAAGGGAAGTGGAACTGACGTAAGGAATTCTTTTTTTTAGGTTGATTTATTATTATTATTATAGCTTTTATATAGCGCTACTTTGATGCTTATAGCATACTCAGAGCGCTTTTGGTCCATCTCATTTGTGGACCAGTGGGGGAGGGGGTATCTAGGAGTTGGTTTTCCGTGCTGCCTTTAGGTGCTCTATAAGACGAGGACACGCACTAACCATGAGATATATCATTGTATGAAGACCCACCAATAGTGACGGAACTAAAGAAGAGCACTCTGCCCGAGTCGGGTGTCGAACCTCGAGCCCCCTTATAGGTAGCCAAGCCAGGCCAAGTTCAAGCGCACTGGCCTCTCGACCACGCTTCCCAAATAAGAAAAAGACTTAGAGAAAAAGAAAGAAAATACAGGAAGTCTTAATTGTGTGCAATGTCTATGCCTTATCTATGCGGCCTTTTTTGGTAATACCGAAAATAAAACATAAGGTTTACTAGAAACCTGGAGGTTTTTCTAGAATTGCGTTTTTCAGGTTGCGAATTTATCAAAACTGCGTCTTATAGAGCATCCATCCATCCATCCCAGTGGCGCTACAGCCCACGGAGGGCTCTGGCCTGCTTCAACACATCCTTCCATTCAGATCTCTCCTGGGCCTTTCGTCTCCACGCCCTAACCCCAAGCTGCTTCAGATATTGCTTCCACATCATCAATCCATCGCATTCGGGGTCTGCCTTTGGGTCGTCTGCCTTTTGGTTTTTGCCTGTATACAATTTTCGCTCCTCTATTGTCTGACATTCTTTCAAGGTGATCTGCCCAACGTAGTCTGTTCTTTTTTATTTCCCTCATTATTGGTGGGTCTTCATACAATTGATAGATCTCATGGTTAGTGCATGTCCTCGTCTTATAGAGCACCTAAATGGAAAAAGAAATCTGTGTAGAAATTTCATGCGAATCCATTTGCTAGTTTAAATGATCTCTTCAGCAATTAGGCTTACCGTCAGTGGATATATTACAAAAGATTATAGATTTACTGTCTTACTAAACTTATCCTTAAAACAAGTTGTAAGTTGTAAACAGTTTACTACCAATGACATGTCCTACATATTAATGGTAGGGTAGGCAGGTAGGTAAGTGTGACGATACAAGTGTGAGTCAGATGTGAAGATATATTTCGAGAGCAAGATGACAACGATGTCTTGATGTAACGATGAGATTGTGTTGATCACACAATGCGTTTTTGATTGATGATTTATTGCTGGGAAGTTTATCTGAAGTGTCCTATGCACAAAGACCTTTACAAAGTGAATAAAATGATTGACTGTTACTAATTATTTGATAGCTGATAGAGAATCAACCATCGATGTTTTGATGATTGATTGTTTTTAATGATCGATAGATGATACTTCTTCATCTTCGTTCTCATTGATTATGTTGGAGTGTTCAGATGACTAGACCAATACATGAGATGAACTGTTGGAGTGTTCAGATGACTAGACCAATACATGAGATGAACTGTTGGAGTGTTCAGATGACTAGACCAATACATGAGATGAACTGCGCAGTGGTTTCCAAATCAGGGAGCTCTCTATATTGTTTTCTTTCTATTGGGGTGATTTGGGGCCAATGTCTTATACGGGCCTCTTGGTATAGAGAGCAGTTTTGGAGGACGTGGTCTGCATTCTCTGGTGATACTCCACATGGGCAGATTTCACTGGTTCCAATTTTGAGCTTCCGGTACATGTGTTGTCGCATTCTGTTGTGTCCGGTCCTGAGTCGAAAGATTAGACGTTGGTCTTGTCGGGATAGCTTATAGTAAGCGTCATCTTTCTTGTGATTTGGATGAGAGCTCGTCCATTTCTCATTTATTTTTTTTACGATTAATTTCTTCAATTCTTCTGGATAGAGTGCAGAGTTTATTAGTGTGTTAGTTCTCCCACTCTTGGCGAGTGTGTCAGCCTTCTCATTTCCTTCCAGTTCTATATTAGCTGGTATCCATTGAATAACAGTTTTTTTTTGCTGTTGTTGTTGAGCTTTGTAAGTGCTGTTCTGAGGTTTTTAATATATGAGGAATCAGAGTTTTGCAGGCTTTGGAGGGGTGTTTTTTGCATCGGTTAGTAAGACAATCTGACTGTGTGGGGAATTCGGATGATACGATTTTTTATAATTTTATTGAAAATTTTTACCAACTATTGTTATAATTACAAACTTTATTTTGATGAATAATGCCTTGACATTAAAATTTTGATGTGAATGCCTTGACATTAAAATATTAAATGAAAGGACAAATCTGGCGAATAAATGTGCAGACTACAAAAATTCAATTTAACATTTCTATTTTATTTGTTTCCCTTTTAGCCAATCGACTTTGCAATGGCGATGTTATGACCCTGCATCCGACCGGGAAGGCTAGTGGAGGTAAGTGGTTTAAAATGTTTTTAATATACTTTAACTAAGTAATATACTTTCTACAGTGGTCAGTGGACCAAAAGCTACCAATCTTCTATTAAAATTTCTTTGACAGTTTGTCGCATAATTTGGGCTATGTTCAGATATTCTAGAGAGGCTTCTTTAGAAGCAAGTCTCTTGGTGGATCTAAGTGTACTTTTTGACTGTACTTTTACATTTAAAAACAATAATAAAAAGTGCTTCTTTAAAGTGTGACTTCCAACGCACACGTATCGTGACAAAAACGGCTTCTAACAGTACCTCTATTCAAGTAGCATGGAGAATACTGCTCTAACGATTTTCTTATAAATTTAATAGTTGATGTTTATCGCTGAGAAAAGAATTGGTTCGTTGGCCACAAGGGGAAAACTCTAGTTTGACCGTTATAATTTTTCAAAGTAAAAACTAAATAAATGTAAATTTGGCTTGAGACTTACAAATCTAGGTCTAGATTGACTAGAGCCAACATGACGTCGTCAGCCGTATTACCGTAATTATGCGATAACAGTCAATTTAAAGTTGCTTCAATTTCATTGAAGTTGATAAGGGTTGCTTATATTCTTACGTAGATCTAATATAGAGTACATCTACAGTCTAGATCTAGAAGTCGACATAGATTACATCTTAAGAGTTCTAAACCAGAACTTTTTGTCTAGTGTTAACAAAATATAATAGAAACCTGATTCTGCGTAACTAGTTTCTTTAACTAATACCATACCATATAATAGACATACCAAAAAATTATCGCTTATCTTTGCATTCCACGCTGGCCGAATCTGAAAATGCGGACGCTCAGCTTCAAGGCAATCGAATTAAATAAAATAATTTTTTTGGAAGGGTTATGGTTAGGAAGTCACAGATTCGTCACCCGAATTGAATCAAATATTTTTTGTATTTATTGTATTTTATTTATTGTCTAATAATCGGGGTGGTAATAGTAAATTTGTAACTATATTTTTAAAATGTTTTTCTTGTTTTAGTCTTATGAAATGAATTTTTTTTTCTCTAAAGAAATTGAACATAATAGTCTTTTTGTGTTTGAAAGATCGTTTATATAGCATAAGATTTTAATTTGAGATCTTCATTTCGACCACAATCCTGTTTAAATCCCTCATCTGAAAGATTTCTTATGCCCCTTACGTCGAGCGCTCCACAATGTGTTACATTGGCAGACATCATTTTTTTTTTCCACAGGTGTTGCTGCTTCCCATGCTGAGGTCCAGCACGACGTGACCGCTCTAGAGAAACACAGACACTGTTACCAAGCCAGTGCTGATAATAACTGTGAGTTGTGTCTCTGTTTTGCGCTGAGATTTGGATTCGTCAACTCCTATTGCTATTTATGAATACGTTTAAATATTTTTTAATGGGTATGTGTCGTGTTCAATGAGGCAGCGGCTCTTGCTTTTGCCTTTCTGTGACTATTACATTACATTTACAACAAAATCAGTTTTTAAATTATTAATATATTCTGTGCAATTCCAACTACACTTTTTTCATAGATTCTGATTAAAAGACTGTAGACGCTAAAGGTTGAGTGATAAAGCGCTTGGCTTTCGAACCAAGGGCCCTGGGTACGAATCCTGGTGAGGACTGGGATGCTTACTTTTAGGATCTTCAGGGCGCCTCTGAACCCAGCCAGCTTCAATGGTATCTGACATTGGTTGGGGAAAAGTAAAAGCGTTGGGTCGTTGTGCTGACCACGTGACACCCTCGTTAACCACGGCTTATGTTGTTTGTTACTTTCACTTTATTTTTCAATCACAACAAAAAGATAAATGTTTTGGTTGACAATACTATTTGAACATACAGGAATCGATTCTTTTATCTGAAACAGTGATAATCAATACTTTGATAAGAGTAAAGAGATGGTACTTTTGCGGGGTAGGTCTAGAATCTAGGTATCAATAACTACTTTCCGATACTTTCTTGTCCAGCTAATAATATCAGGTACCCATTAGAGCTGGATGCACTCAGAGGCGCCAAAAGATCCCGAAATAAAAAATCCCAGTCGAACCCCGGACTTCAGTTCGAAAGCCAAGCGCCTTATCGCTCAGCCACCGCGCCTCCTATTCTGTTATTGCACTGCATGTTATATCAGTCTTACGATACATGAATATTAGTGCTCCGAGATGTACATCAGTTTCACGGACACATAAATATTAGTACTCCAAGATCTACATCAGTTTCACGGACACACGAATATTAGTACTCCGAGATCTACATCAGTTTCACGGACACACGAAAATTAGTACTCCGAGATCTACATCAGTTTCACGAACACACGAATATTTGTGCTCCGAGATCTACATCAGTTTCACGGACAAACGAATATTAGTGCTCCGAGATCTACATCAGTTTCACGGACACACGAATATTAGTGCTCCGAGATCTACACCAGTTTCACGGCCACACAAATATTATTGCTCCGAGATTTACATCTAGAAATACTTCAACGTAAAAACTACGTAACACTAGAATGACAGTCAGATGCTATTAAAACAAAATGCATTTCAAAGCTTAAATACTATTGCGTTGAATAGTTTCACAATTGTTGATTTCTATTGGCCTATATTTGAACTGCGTGACAGGTATTCAAGCATCTGTGATTGCCGCCGTTGCAAGCAGAGAGTCCAGGGGCGGAACCCTTCTGGTGGCCACTCATGGATATGGTGATCTAGGGCACGCTTGGGGTATCATGCAGGTCAGTAAATTCTTAGATTTATACGTTTTTAAAAGTTTTTAAAGAATAAATGCACAAGTATACCTATTCAAGTTCAGACTTAAACTTACACGCCGGTTGCTGAAAACATAAACAAAATTCAGTACATTGAGCCAAAAAAAAAGAAAATGTTACAAATTTTGTATTATTAATTTTAAAAAAGCAAAAAAACAACAAAAAAAAACTTTTTTCTGCGAGGTCATTAAGCCATCACTCTTTCTTCTGATATCACCATTATCATTTTATTTAACTTCCACAATCGTTTCATTACCGAGCTAGATTTTCTTTTTTTTTTTTTGTTTGTTATGGCATTGCAATGTCAACGATTTTTAAAATATGACATTTCCCCCTTCACGGCATGCGTTTATAGGGCAGATGATGTCATCAGATTTTGTTGTCCACGGTTTCACAATGCTGTCACGTGGCTATCACACTGACCAACCGCCTTTATTTTCCTCAACTAATTTCTAGTACATATTAGAGCTGGGTGGACCCAGAGGCACCCTAAAGATCTCGAAATCCCAGTCTTCACAAGGATTCAAACCCTGAAATTCTGGCCAAGCACTTAAAAACTCTGCCTCCGCGACTTCTTGTCGATGAGTATATCTGAGTTTTCATGTTTATCAATAAAAAGAAAGAAGTCTACTGTCTTATCTCAACTTATCTGTTATTATTGGCTTATGTCAATAGAATATGTACTTAGTTAAATTATTATTATGAAAATGAATCAATTATCGTTCTGTGGCACTGTCAGGGTCGAGTTTTGTTTAAAGGAAAACAAAATTTTCTGTAGTCCTCTTAACAGTGTCCACGGAGAGGTTCTCTGGTGATGTGGCAGGTCTAAAGCAATACTGCCCTTTGACAGGTAATAAGGATGTTTATGGCTTCAAATTTGTATGCGAGGTCAGTTGTCATCCCTCGGTTGACGAAACAACATACTTAACAGAGTGTATTGTTATTTTATTATTATTATTATTATTATCTATATATATAATTCTCTTCTTCTCTCAACAGTTTAAACGAGTAGTAAGGAGTAAAGGAAAGATCACTCTGCGGATAGTCCACGAGAAAACAAGAGTGGGGGGGGGGGGAGAACACGTAGTCACAACATAGCAGGGGGGCAGGACCGTTGCAATATCACTTTTTTTTTTATTTCTACCTCACATTAAAAAAATGGGGGGGGGGGGTGTGAGGAGTAATCTACTCTGTAGTAACTATCGAAGCGACAGAGCACGCTCAAGAGTTTGGACACCATGGAAAGATCACTCTTTTATTTTTGCAACCTAAAATTAGCGCGGGTCCTTTAAAAGTGCTGGGCCCATTGCGGTCGCACAGGTTGCAGTGGCCTAAGGTTGGTCCTACAAAATAGCGGCGTATGCTACGCCGCCGGTTGACTAGTTATTACTATTATGCTAGAAATGAACTAATATTCCTTCTCTAGCACGCCAGGACCGAGCTTCGTTAGAGAGAAACAACATTCGTTGTAGCCCTTATTATTTGTATTAATTTTTGAAGTATAATTAATATTATTATTACCAAGCGTTGTTTAATTTAATTGATATCTTAAAATTCTAAATGTTGTATCAATAAATTTTTAAAACAAAACAAAATTTTGCATAGGAAAGTAGAAACAAATGAAATTGTTTCTAGTACATTGAACTATAACTCTATATAATGTAGCCTCTAAAAAATAACATGAAGTTTTATTTCTTTTTTTCTGAACAGTGTGACACTCGATACTCTGGCCTGCCTTGTACTTCTGTGCCATGGGACAGCTGTGAACATATTGAGATGATGGTCCACAGGATGCTTGTACCTAATGTCCATTCTGTAAGACGTTGCCCTCTTTTCATCTGCTTAAAAAAACAACACTTGTTTAACTCTTTCTCTCCGTAATTATTATTGTCATCGTTATAATAGAATTGTTCATTTTGCTTTTTTTTTGTATTTCACTTTCTACTGTTCTAACTTCAATCACGTTTTTTGTTTAATATCAGACAATGTTTATATTTGACATCGAATTCTAGGGAAATACATGCTCTTTTTACACAACACAACTTAAAGTTTATAAATCCTAAAATCCATTTAGTTTAATTTTGGTCAAATCAACGTCGATATCGTCAATTAGGAGAGAAAGAGTTAATTAAGTGTATATTTATTACAGCTTTATATGCTGTAACCTACGTATTTTGCCACATGTTTTTACTAGTTGTCCGCTGGTGGTCGTTTCAGATGTTTTTTACGCCGTCTACGTCTGTCCTGTTCATTCAAGGTGACCTTTGGGGCTGAGTAGATTTTATCGGGTGATTTCTGAGTTCTGAAATATGACTTTTCCCGAGGTTTAGAGTTAAACCAAAAGAATTTCCTTACGACACTTTAAACTTAATGAGAAGAGGAGATAGCCAGGAAACATTGTATTTTTTTGTTGTTGTTGTTTTTTATGGCACATGCCAGTTAAGATCTCCGTACATTTATTATGTTCTTTATATCGTACAGAAAAAAAATGTGGCTATTCATCCGCGTATAAAGAATAATACAAATAGTAGATATTCGTGTGTGTTTTTTTTTGTTTCATCCTCATCTGTTATCGTCTTTTGCCCTTTAGCTGCACACCAAGCACCCAGCCTGGCCCATGTCTCATTGTCTGCAGGGTAAGCTCTTTAGTACTTATTATTAACTACTGGGGATTGTCACCATAAATTAAACAATGTCAAGGAAGCTAAGTTGAATTCTTTTATTGCCTACTAAAGTTCTGTATATATATAAGCTACAAACGAAGAAAAAAAAGGAAAATTTGGTTTGTAGAGCTAAAAAGATTTTTAAAAATTATATTCCCCAAAAAATGAATTATAAACACTTCCTTTCTTGGATACGCCGGATACAACAAAAGGGTAACTCTGCCTCGACAGTAGTTCTGTTTGTATGTGTTTATTACCTTGATGTATTCATTAAGATAAATATTAAGAAGCTTTGAAAAACTACATTAGGGATTGAAATGTAAACTAAGCAAAAATTCATATAGTATGCTTGTAATCGTGTAATCTCTTCAGCTTACTAACACATAAGCCACTAAGCCAGCCAAGTGCTTATGAGAATAGAAAGTTTTAAAGTTATCTAATGTTAGTTTCTTTATACAAGGGTTATCTTCCCCTTAGCTAGTACTTTCTCAATCCAAAACAAAATTAATTAATTATGACTAAATAAAGTATTAAATTGTGGTTTTTAGCATACTCAGAGCGCTTTGGTCCAATCTCAGTTGAGGACCAGTGGTGGAAAGGGGGTATCTAGGAGAAGGTTTTTCCGTGCTGCCTTCAGGCGCCCAGTAAACACACCTCGAGTCGGGTGTCGAACCTCCAGCCCTTTTCATAGGTAGCTAAGCCAAGCCAAGTTCAAACGCACTTAGCCTCTCGACCACGCTTCCCACTAATTGATAAAATAATTAGTCAATTATTTTTTTTCAATTGATTCGTATTTGTTAGAGAGAATGAATAATTGTGCAAAGTTTCAACTTGATTCGGTAATTGGAAGTGGGAGAGAAAAACACACTTTTCAGTAGACACACTGACAGGGAGTATAATGACAGCACCAGAGAATTAGAAACGCATAGTTTCATACAAATTATAATAAGAGTAATTTTTAAAATGATACTTTTAATAACAATATTAATAGTGGTTATATCAAGCAATCAAAAGCCTACTTTGCATAGATCTACATCATCTAAGCACAGAAAGACCAAAAAGTAATTTCTAATTTTTTCGTATCGCACAAAATGGTTGCAATTGTATTTTCTAAAACCATACAATCTGATGTACGACTTTACATTTAAATGCTGTTGAAATGTTAGCTATTAAGAGATAATAATTTAGCTTATTAAGTTAAAGCTATTCGAATTTAAGAGTATAAATTATTCACTGTTTAAATCCTATTGTTTATCAAATTCTCAGGTGCTGTGGCCGGCTACAACTGTGGTCTTAGTAGGGTGACCACGTTTGAAACTGCCGACGTCCACACCACCGGACACGACTACAGCAACGACGTCATTGCCAGAGCCCAGTGGCTACATCAGCACGGATGGAATTAGATCTTGCTCTCTAACTAAAAATAAAATGTTCACAATGTTTCAAGTTTCGTTTTAAAATGTTTCAAGTCTCTTTTTACAATGTTTCAAGTCTCATTTTAAAATGTTTCAAGTCTCTTTTTACAATGTTTTTAGTCTCATTTTAAAATGTTTCAAGTCTCTTTTTAAAATGTTACAAGTCTCTTTTTACAATGTTTCAAGTCTCTTTTTAAAATGTTTCAAGTCTCTTTTTACAATGTTTCAAGTCTCTTTTTAAAATGTTTCAAGTCTCTTTTTAAAATGTTTCAAGTCTCTTTTTAAAATGTTTCAAGTCTCTTTTTAAAATGTTTTAAGTCTCTTTTTAAAATGTTTCAAGTCTCTTTTTAAAATGTTTGGAGTCTCTTTTTAAAATGTTTCAAGTCTCTTTTTTAAATGTCTACTTTTAGCTTACACTTCTTTTATCGATGAAAATATACAAAATATAACAAAACTAAATAAAACAAAATAAAACAAAACAAAATATTAAAAAATCCTTTTTTAAAAAAAAGCTTATCTAGGGGGAAGAACTCGCGCTTACAACGACATCTCACGATAAAGAAGAAGTTAGTTCCCTTATTCAATATCTAACAAAATAATTAATTAATAATAGTTAATTGAATAATAGTTTAATTTTTTATTCAATGTTTTGTTAGGTACAATAATTATTTGAAGTCTCAACTTGATCCGATAATTGGTGCGGGAGAAATAACGTGTACAGTTATCTAAGGGTACAAAACCTACATATTTAGCCATATATGTGAAAACTGAATGATTTATTTCCCTTGTCTGTAATCTAACAAAATAGTTAATTACCAATAATTAATAGACTAACTGGGTTTTTATTTTATTGACTCGTGTCTTGTCTACGCCCAAAATAATTGTTCAAAGTTTTAACTTGATTGTTTGGGAGAAAAACGTGTGCAAACATTTTAACAGACAGACAAAGTGAGTTGATATAAAAAAAAGTAAAGTTACCCTCTCAGAACTTGTAGACTATAGGACAGATGCTGTAAAGGTCATCTGTTTCTGTGGCCTACGGTTGACGAGAGTGTCATGTGGCCAGCTAAACGACCAACCGCCTTTACTTTTCCTCAACTAATTTCAGGTATTTATTATAGCTGGGCGGACTCAGAGGCGCGCGTGGATCCCAAAATTTAAAATCCCAGGATTCGAACCAGGATTTTGCTCTTATTAACTAAATAATTAAATTTTAAAAAAGGATTTTTTTTTGGTTTTGTTTTACATGTTTCGGATGTTCCTTCAGAGTTGAAGATGAGTTACTTCCTAGTCCAAACCTACTGCAGGACGACGGGGGATGGGAGCGGGCAGGGACCATCGGTAAATCCAAACGACAGTCCAGCGCGCAAACCGCACGACCAGGCGGCCCCGCCCCGTTCCCTCCCTCCTTCACCCGAAAAACAAATCCTGGTAAAGAAATGTATAAATCTACTAGACTTTATAATGTTCTAATGATAGGATTTTAGATCGAGACCTAGAAGACAATGCTCAAAATGTTCCTGAACATTAATTGAACCTTGAACAATGGAATGCCTATATTTAGAAATGCCCGAAGACGTATAATCCGTTCCAGATAAATATTTTTTCGTTCTGTAGCCAAACTGAAATAGTGAACAGACAAACTAAAATACAAATAGACATTTTCGTTTAGAAGGTTCTGAAAACTTTGAACATTGGATTTGGTAGAGGAAAAAAAAAAAGAAAATTTTCCTTATCTCCCTTGAACTGTTTTTCATATTTATAATATATAAATATATGTAATAATTAAAATGGCAAAGATTTTAAAAAGTTGACTTTGTACCTGAGAGCATTTCAGGTGAACAATATTGACCTAGTTTTGAAATCACGCCAGTGTATAGAACCTTTATTATATCTCCTGAAATCTCGAATAGCTTTTGCAAACATTTGAATAAAAAAAACGCGAAGGTCTTGGAGTTAGAAGATGAGGAAGGATTGCATTATTTGATGTGTGTACGCAGACACCGCTGTGACCTACATATTTTGTCACATCTAAATTATTATCGGATCAAGTTAAAATTTGGCATAATTATTCCTTGTTTATGAAAATACACGAATCAAAAAAATCAATTTTTAAATCATTCATTCTAGTGGTAAGTAATTATTTTTGTTTGGTATGAAAAAAAAAAAAGCTTATTCCTGAGATATATGACTGATATTGAGGTTATTACCCGTAGATAAGCCTAAATTTAAGAAATATATTGTTTTAACTCTGTCATTCGCACCGCCATCTAAGCTAGAAGGTGCGCACTGTGATAAACTAGACTGGAAAGGATGTCAACATTAGAAGAGGAGAACGATTTCCGCCCAAGTAAAGAGCCAATATGGAAAGATTGTGCCTAAGATAGATGTTGTTTTGTGTACCTGTGATGTCGTATGAAGAAACGTCTATGTCTCGTTGAGTTGCCTATAATTCCACTTCTGACACCAATTGTTGTAACTCTAGGTTAGGCACCCAACGAAAAGGCATGCAACTCAACACAGTTTAAGAGGAAATAATAGTTGTGTTTATTCACTAGGGTAAACACATAACATCCTTCAGCTTCCTCAGAGTCTTACTACTAAGTATACCAGTCCCTTGCTACTTAACCCGAATGTGGACTAACGACAGCCTTCCCCGCTTCGCTCCAGGTCCCTACTACAACCTTCAGGCAGCACAAAAGTTGGCCTCTTAGTTTCCCAAACATTCAGACTCTTCACAATCCTTGATGCACTGTTCTTCTCTCCTTTCTAGTGTCTTCCTGTTTACGTTCACTAGTGCGCTAGTGCGCACCTCAAGCACTGGTGCAAGGCAGGGTTACAACAATATATATATATCTTTTATTAGAATGTATTTTTGCGTTTTATTTTCTTTCACGAACAACTTATTGTGTTTTTTTTAAATCAGATTTTAAAGAAAAAATAAAGAGCTTTCAGTTGATCACGTGATGCTTGCCTACACAATAACATTCTGTTTTTAAGACATTACATTTTAAACACGCCTCGACTTCATAACGAGGTAAAGTGCAAGCTATGACAAGTAGATAACACTTCATTTCTGAGAACAGTTTGAACATAAATGGAGCCATAACCTCGATGGTTTAAAAGATTAGTTCTGAATACGTTAGTCTCTCGATTATATGGTGGTTAAAAAACAAAACCTTTATAATAAAATTTAAAAAAACAAGAAAAACATTTTTAAAATACTTAAAAAAACCAAAGCTTATATTAAGAGTAGAAAAGTGACACAAAACATTTTTACGCTGCTTTGTAAAGCCCAACGTTTAGGTTTATGGCATGCTCAGAGCATTTTGGTGTAAATTTCATTGGTAGACTAGAGGCGGGAGGGAGTAGTTCGGGAGAAGGTTTCTGTGCTGTCTTTAGTCACTCATCAAACTCAGCACGAGTAGGGATTCGAACTCGAACCTCTTTGTTGGGTAGCCAAGCGGTTTAGCCATTTAGCCAATCACACTTGTTTTAAACATGACAGCCTAATTTACAATATCACTGCCATATATATATATATATATATATATATATATATATATATATATATATATATATATATATATATATATATATATATATATATATATATATATATATATATATATATCGAGAATAAGCTTCTTTTTTATATCACACAAATTAATTGCTTACAACAAGACTAATGGATTAAATGATTGATTTTTTTTTATTGATTCATGTAGTGTCATGAAATATAAATAATCATGCAAAATTTCTTTCAAACTCTTCAGTCTCATTGTCGCTATGTCCGTGATATGTCCGTGTAACTGTCGGTCAATCTATTTGTTTGCTGGCCTTGTTGTTTGTATCGTTTGTCTTGCTTATTCTATTGTATTTAGTCTTGTCTTCTTTTCAGTCTTCTAGTTTCTGTCTTTCCTCCCCCTCCACTGATTACCGGGGTCTGCTTGTCATTTATTACTTCAAATACTTTAAAATAAACAAAGCTTATCTAAGAAGAAGAATTCCACATTTACACCCCTATCTCTAAAAACTGTAAGATTTATTTCCCTTCTTCTATATTAAACAAAAAAAAAATCACTAATTAATTGACTAATTGGTAATTACTTTTATTGATTCATTTTAAGGACGATGAATAATTGTGTACAGTTTCAACGTGATCTGAGAATAGGAAGTGAGAGAAATAACGTGTACAAGATGTGTACCAGACAGACAGACAGACAGACAGAAGTGAGTTGATATAAGACTTGTAAACATATGCCACTTAAATAAGACTCAAAGGACGAAGTACAATATTAAGCAATCAGCTCAGAATGTCTTTCTCCACCAGGACGCGGGGCCGAAAAAGGTTTTCAAGGACACGATCTATTTTTGCTGTGCAACAAGACTGATCATGTTTTCAAGGAACCAATACGAACTATTTTTTCAGCGTACTAAGACTGCGTTTTCAAGGAAACAATAAGAACTATTTTTCAGCGCAAAAAGCCAACAAACAAACATAAAATAAAAGCATTAAAAACATTATGGACAGAAAAACAACAACAAATCATTTGATATGAACATATTATAATGACTTGAATTATAAAATAATTTATGCACTCTTCAATGCTATAATTTTACTTTGTGACCTTTCTCTGCATCTCGTGGATCTATTTATAGCTTGAACACGGCTTCAAGGACATAACTAATTTGAACTACCGAGAGTTTCGATGCTATTCTGAACAATAACATTGACCTATTAACGTTTTTTTATGTTAATCTTTTCACAATATTCTGTCAATGAAATGTTCGTGATAAATTTCTTTGTTTTTTAGCTTCAACTGCTTTATCTTCAACTGTGTTAATTGTGAAGAGTTAAGAACACAAAATATTAAATGCTAATATATCAACATTTTTGGAATCCTTAATCAATCTTGCAGTCAACCTCTCCCCCCCCCCCCCCCCCCACTATTAAACTTTTTTAAAAAATCCTTTTTCCAAATACCATTTTTCGAAATGTATAATATTTAATAGAATGTGCACATGAAATAAGGAAAAAAAAAGAAATTTATAATAATTTAATTTACAGAGCGCTGTTTTCAACAAATGTTGTCTCAAGGCCATGGGCGCCCGCATTGGGGTGCAAGGTGGTGCACTTGCATCCCCCCCCCTTGATTCTGAGAAGCCTAATTTTATCCTTTTTTTGTTTTTGCACTGTGGTATCTATCAAAGTCTAAATAACAACAGAACGAGTAGTGCTTCCGTTGGTGACTGAAGTAGACATGTAAAGATAAGTTAATTTAGTAGTAGACTAGCCCAGGCGTATCAGACATTGATGGCCGACCATTTACGTGCACACCTCTGAGTAGCCACATTTGAGCCATTTGACACCTTCAAAGAATCAAATTAATTAACTTTTAAGTAGGAACTTAACAAGTAGTCTTTCCACTGAAGTACAGTTGTAAAGATATGTTATAATTGTAAAGAACTAGAATAGTCAAATCTGTAGTTCATGTCCGATTATGTACGATTTTTTATAGGCTTGCAATTCTTTGTACTATAAAGGGTGTCATGTATTCTATAGCAAAAGTAGTCGTGACAATTTGTTTTCATTGCTCATAACTATAGCTATTATTAGATTTAGTTAAGGCCTAGAATATATTTTTTATGCCTCGGAGAAATCGTTGCCAGTTATCTTTGGATGTGATAAATATGAAAGTATCTTTAAACAAAAAGGTCAAGAGTGTAACTGTATTCAAGTCTTGCGGACGTTGCTGTCACTGAAGAGATACAAGAAAGTTCTTCACATGCCATCGTCCGAGTGAAAACGTTCATTTGGATCAACGGAGCACTGTCAGCAGCAAGATGCAAAATAATAATAATAATAATATAAGCAGCAACAGCATGAATGAACTGCAGTAGCTAGGTATTTTGGGAAGGTAACTGTAGATATCACAGGCACTAAGCCAGCGGTTCTCAACCTTTTTAGTTCCGAGAACCCTTTTTATAATTTCTCACTATGTGGTGACCCCCCAACAGTAAAGTTATTTGTGTTTTCGCTAATGTTACAGAGATCCATTTTCATTGATTGTTCATTGGTTGTTCCATTATAAAAATATAATCTACAATAACATTGTGGCAAATTACTAACTAATTACAAATGCCAAAATCCGTCATTGAACTTGTGAAGAAAAAAAAAACTATTTCACTAAACAGTAGTAACAAAAAAAGTGAATAAAAATAGTATTTTGAGAAAATCGAAAAAAAAACGAAACAGAATTGGAAAAGAGACAGCTGTAGATACCTTAGAAAAAAAATAATAAAAAAATAAGTAATTATTTGTCAATCATGAAAATGATATTTTTATGTCTAGAAATAGTTGGGCTATTTAAATTAGGTTAAAACTGAAAATCGAAAATTTTGACCTTTTACCTAAATTTAGTGTCCCACATAGCCTTAAACAAGTTAAATATTTTTAAAATGTTTTTATTTTTAAAAACAGGGGGGGGGGGGTGACTGAGTGGTTAAGACCAGTATTTTGAATTTGGGAATTTTTAGTCCACCCAAATGGGGGTGAGGGGGTCGAATGGTTAAGCGCTTATCCTCCGAACCTGAGGTCCTGGGATTGAATCTCGGTGAAGACTGAGATTTTGAATTTCGGGATTTTTACCCAACTCTAATGGGTACCTGACTTCAGTTGGGGAAAAAAAGAAAGGCGGTTGGTCGTTGTGCTGGCCACATAACACCCTGCTCGTTAACCGTTGGCCAAAAAAAAACAGATGACCTTAACATCATCTGCCCCATAGATCGCTAGGTCTTAAAAGGGAAACATTTTGAGTCCACCCAACCTTACCCTTATCTTCTTATATACTACAGACGTTACGTGAAAATAATAATAAAAAAGATGATGATTACGTCCTACGCGTCATGCATCTAGTCAAGCATGTTGTCCAATGACCTAAATTCTGCCTTCCATTGGTTTTCCTGGCTGCTTCAGGAACCCATTCCATACTCTAATAGCACTAGGGAAGAAGAAGCATTTGTACAAATTTGTCCTAGCATATGGAACGAGGAAAGTGCTTTTATCTTTGTGTCTTTCTGAGTATCTCATTAGATTTTGTTTTTGTATTTTTACCTTTGAGTCTTCTGTCCTGAATACTTTCTAAATGTAGTGATTTTACTATAGGTGTTACTCTAGTCGCAAGTGATATTTGTTTGTTATGAATCTCACTGCTCTATTTTG
The DNA here is from genome assembly GCA_036873155.1 of Biomphalaria sudanica. Taxonomy (NCBI): domain Eukaryota; kingdom Metazoa; phylum Mollusca; class Gastropoda; family Planorbidae; genus Biomphalaria; species Biomphalaria sudanica. Next base: position 304,502 of record JAZGLO010001116.1, on the reverse strand, counting down.
TGTCTGTTCCAGTTTCTTAATGTTTTCTTAAGTTGAGTGGTGCCAAACAGAGGACGCATATTCTATTATTGGCGTAACCAAGGTTAAATAACATTTTAGTTTTATGTTCTTATTTGATTCTTATAGAATTAAAAAAATAAACCCTAGATCTAATACTTTGTTTGAATTTTTAAAAAGTTTCATTAATATGGGGATTAGTGATGGGTCAGTCTATCAGTGACTCAATAATCCAGGACCTTATCTTGATATATAAAGATTAAACTATAAATACACAAAGAATGTCTCGTGCTTTGTCTTTTATTTCAACAAACATCGTGCATGTGTGTGTAATTTATAAATAGATAACCTTGACCTCATAAACATCGAACGATTTTAACGAATGTCCAAAATATAGGCATTTGAATATGTTTTCTATTCTGGAAGGTTGAATTGAGGTCATGTTATACTTCGAACTTAAGGAAAGAAAGTAGTAAGCACTTTTGTCTAATCTTTGACTCAGTTTTTAATGAGTGTGTATGTGAAATAAAATAAATAAAAGTTGAACTAAAAGAAGATGCAAAATTTGGAAACTCTAATTCAGTAAAAGAAATAATTATAATTTAAGGTTACAATGTTGAACTACTCTAGTATATATACTGTATAATTGGAAATCGCTCATGATATCAGCAATAATTCATTTTACCCACAAGGATTCTCAAATAGCCAAAACCGAAAATCTGTTGTATCTGAATTTTTCTTATAAAGTTATATTTAAGTATTACTCAAGTGGAGACTTCTATAACAGCAAAATGTTTCGAATTTAAGTGATGTCATTTCATCTTCTTACCTTTCATACTATTTTCTCGAGAGGATTCGTAATAAGATTTATTCATAACGTGTTTTTTTTTAAAGAAGATATGTCAATATATCTTCGCTAATACGATTGTAGAATCTCCGCCTCTGTTGGGACGGTCTCCAGAGTTCTGCAGACGACCGTTGCTTGACAAAATGGGCCACCTACAAGATATTGTGCTAAACACAAGAATGATCTTAGGGCGAAAAGTCAATATTCCTCTATTGCTCCGAATGAATCGGTGTGTCGAAGCACCACTTAAACCCTCTTCTTAATAGAAAGAGTTCGTTGTAGACACCAGGAGAATGCATTTCTAAAGCTAAAAATACAGGAAAATACCCGGAGTCGGAACTTTTCGGACATCCCAACTGGTTTAAAGTAAAAGTAAAAGTAAAGTTCCCCTTTCAGACCTTATGGTCTATCGGGCAGATTTTGTAAAGGTCATCTGTTTCTGTGGCCTGGTTTAATGGTGCGAATGTATTTTTTTTTGGAGGGGGGGGTCTTGTCACTAATAAAAGACTGTTCCATAACATATGTTCAATAACTGAAAGATAATGATGCATTAGATATTTACTCGTCTAGTAATTAATAACATCCACCTATGGCTCACTACAAGGAGAATCGAATGGCGTGATTAGCTTAGGCTAAAATAAAATTTAACTCTATCCGTACGCATTTTTTTTTTGTTGGTGAAACTTCAAACAATTTGTTCAGTTCCCACGGAGATAAGACAAAAACATAAAACATTCCGGTCTATAAAATAGTGAGATTTTTTGGTCCAAATGTATTTGTTTGTGAAACTTTGGTGACAGACTAAGAGGGACACAATGTTTGTTATCGTACTTTGTGCTCTAGTGGCCTATGCCAACGCAGGTACTAGATTTGGTTACGTTCGTCATTATTGTTTGTGTTTTAGCAGAATATTGTGGACTATAATATTAAATAAATTTAAAGCTTAAATTAGTTTTCTAATTCTTATCTTATCTTATAAAATACAGACGTTACTTCAAAAGAGATTATTGCGTCCTACACTTCATGCATCTAGTCATGCATGTTAACCAATGACTTAAATTCTGCCAAGTCATTGGTTTACCTGGCTGGCCCAGGCAACCCATTCCATGCTCAAATAGTACTAGGGAAGAAAAAGCATTTGACAAAACGTACCCAATGTTTCGTTGGTCAAGTGAAGAAGAGTCCTAAGAGTGTCATTCTGAAATCACTCCTAAAGGCCGGACTTTGCAATGTTAAGTCTTTCTCTCCGTTATTATTTGTCCACGTTTCGTAGGAATTCTTCAGTTTGCTCATTACTATTTCACTCCCTTGTTATAATTAAGCTTTAATAGTTTTGTTATTTGTTATCCGAAAATGTATTTGGTATAGAATTAAAGGGAAATGCATGCTCTTAGTAAATAACAAAAGTAAGTTTTAAAAAAAAGCATTAATTTAATTTAATGAGGTCAAATCAACGATGGTATCGTCGATTAGGACGTGGAAGAGAATTCCTTGCAATATTCTGCTTTCGGATCTCCAGAATCCCTTATTAAGGCAGATTAACAGCGATGATCATAGGCTGACCATAAAAATCGAATCCCCTTTGACGCCCTGTTTGATCTCCCACTAATACATCTTAAGGTAAAAAAAACGTATTTTATCAAAAGGTAATGAATGAATATAAAAAGAGTACACAGTGTCAGACACTGGAGCTTGAAGCTTGAGCATTACGAAATTGATAACAAAATAGTACGACTATCAATCATTTTAACATTTAAGCCAATAACATTTAGAAGTATATTTAAGAAATATACACTAACTATCATTCCCCATCTCCTATAAGAATAATTCTGTAACGTCGAAAAGTTATAACATTAAAGATCAAAATGTTTCTCTTTCAGCCAACAGACTTTGTTATGGTGACGTTATGAAACTGACACCACACGGCAAGGCTAGCGGGGGTAAGCCATCCTGAATGAATGAAACACAGCGCCTTATTATTGTTTTTATTAGATGAAGTTGTGATTAGCAACAAAATAAAATAAATAACTCATATAAGTAATATTAGCTGACTTATGTAAATATATGGATGATATACTTTTCTAACATTTGCCTAAAAACCAGGTGTGACTGCATCCAACTCCATAGTCTCATCAGATCTTTCCGCACTGAACGCACACAAGAACTGTTACGATGCCTCTGCTGATAGAAATTGTAAGTATTGACGTCAATGACGAGTGCACCCTAGACCTAAAGCTTTAGGTGATGGGAAGGCGTGGTGGATGAGCAATGAAACGTTTGGGTTCCGAACTGTTTGGTCTGGGGTTCGAATCTTGTCAAAGACTGGGATTTTAATAATAGATTTTTAGAACGCCCCAAATATGATCATATGATATCTTTATCAATTAGCCTCCGGACGTAAAAATAGTTGACTTTAACATCATCTGCCTAATAGATTGCAAGGTACTTTTTTTTACTCCTTTATTTAACAGTTCGAGTGTGCTGGTCGAGTGGCAGAGCGCTTGTTCAAATATCGGTATAGATTGTGTTTCTTTAGACTTCTCTGATTTCAACCAGCTATACTGGGCATCTGAAATTGTTTTGCTAGCACCCTCGTTCACACCGTGGGCCACAGAAATAATGGCGTTTACATCTTTCTGTCCAATAGAACGTAAGGGCCTGAATGGGAAACTTACTTTTGTTTGACTTTACTTCATTTGCAAGATCTGAGAAAACAAAATTACATTTATAAATGCACCCTGTTTTAACGCCATCACTAGACTTATAGACATGTTGATATCTAATTTTCTGTTCATATTTTGCTTACAGGTATTCAAGCTTCCGTGATCGCCGCTCTGGCCAGCAGAGAGTCCAACGGAGGAAAGGCCCTTCAAAACGGATACGGAGACGGTGGCAAAGCTTGGGGTATCCTCCAGGTGAGCCCCAGGTGTATCAAGTCATGCGACTCGTTGCAAAGTCTCAGAACCCTCCTATAGCTTAAGATTCTCATCTCGATTTGTTTTTGTTTCAGTGCGACATTGTGCACTCTGGCCAGCCATGCACTTCAGTTGCATGGAACAGCTGCGAGCACATTGAGATGATGGTCCACAACATCCTGCTTGCCAACATCCACACAGTAAGTTCCTCCCGAAATAAATTTCTTGTCTTTCCTTGACTGAATTATCTAAATGTAATGTAGTTAAAGGTTTATGTATAAAGCTGGGATCTACTGGGAATGGGGTTAGAGCTTTTGAATAAAAATTGCCCCCTTCCAACTTAAAAGTTACGGATCCACCCCTGACAAAGTGTCTGTTTTAAATGGCATAGCCTCTCTTTCAATGAACCTCTTTCAGACCCCAGGCTGGTATCTCTTTGGAGTTTTCTCATTGAGTACTTAGGATACATTATATTTTGGTCTCTACTGATCAGCAAGCTATTCCGTAAATATCTTTAAATCTCTATATTTTATTTGTAAAAAAAAATTACATAGATGAGACTGGATATGAAATTACTGCATGACTAGGTTGTGGAATTTCTTTGCCATTTAGCTGAAATTGGTATTTGGCAATACTTTTTATCGCTGTGCAGTATATGCATAACAATCTCAAAAACCCAAAATGAACGTAAATGGAGTTGACCCACTACTACTTACTGTTCCAGGCGGTATTAAATATGCTTTCTTATTCTCACAATATCTCTCAGTCATTGTCACAAGCATTTATAAGGTTCTTTTTTTTTTTAGACCTTTAAATGTATTACTAATACGAACCAATCCGTTGTAAATTGAACATCATATTACGATATAACAATCAAAATTTTAAAATAAATCAAATACTTTGTTCGAAAACAAAGATTATAAAAGGGTTAAGAACAGCACAATTACTGCCATATGTCTCAATATTGCACAATTTATCTCTTTTATTCTGAATAAGACAAAATTATTTAAATATTGCTAACTAGTAAACAAATAGGTTATTATTTTTTATTGATTTATGCATCGTCTTCGACTATGAATAAGTGTGTAAGTTTCAACTTGATTCAAGAATGGGAGCAGTGGCGTAGCAACCATGGCCGCGAAGGGGTTCATCGAGCCCAAACCCAAGACCAACATGGGCTCAAACGGGCTCTTGTAAGAAAAAAAAAAGCGTGTTTCAAATTCTTACATTATTTTACTTCATCATTGTATATGTGTATTTGTTCTTTTCTTTTCTGGTATATTTCTCAAAAAGTGAAAACTAATAAAGCGATGTAAAACTTATTTCTGTACAAGGAAATCTATTAAATTGTCAATATGGTGTTTCATTATATTCTCACGAGTTGACTTTTGGAAATACTACTACTACTACTAATAATAATAATAATAATAATAGTAATAATAGTAATAATAACTTTGTAGTCAATGGGAAAGTTCTCTACTAAATTTATGTTAGTTTTTTAATATTTTTAAATTGTTATTGCTTTCCTCAATATTCCATTATCTTGTCCCTAGTTGAGATACATGAATTAATACTATGAGAAAACACTTTTTTTTTCGCTTTTGATGTTTGCAGAGGTCTATTACTTTTTCAACTTCAATTGGGTGAATGTGCAGTTGCACATCTATCTCCGAACAAAAAAAGATATATAAAAAATTGCAACCTCACCCGCAAGCAAGGTTGAATTTTACAATCAATCAAAGTATTTTAGAAATTTGTCCTTCGAACCTGGGCTCCAGGCTACCACTGACCCTAATTAGTAGGATGACCAACGATCTTAAAAAAGGCGTTTCAAAAACTTCTGTCTTCTATAAAGTTGGTGTCAAACATTTAGCCAGTACAGTTGCGTTGTCATTCAATAGACATAGACATAAATAAATTACCAGGCCGGGAAGAATTCCACAAACACAAAAGTTTCCGAGTTTTAGGGGAAGATTTTGCAGAAACAGGGAAAGGATCTCGAATTTCTCCCTTTATATAGGGGGCTGCTACTGGTCATCTTACTCACAGGAAGTATTACTCCACGGCGACACAATAAAACTGACCTCCAAGGAGGGAGTGGTTAGATAAGAAATAAGAAGACTGTGTGTGTGTGAATGTCGTTCATCTTCAGCCAAGGTCTAATAGTCTGGACATTAACACGGGGGATAAACAGGAAATCACGTGTTACGTCGTTTTACACAGCAAGAAATGAAGAGTGAAATCATGTCGACTGTTAGGACAACTTCTTCCGGTTCATACAGACGTTCTGTTAGGATAACTTCTTCCGGTTCATACAGACGTTCTGTTAGGACAACTTCTTTCGGTTCATACAGACGTTCTGTTAAGACAACTTCTTTCGGTTCATCCAGACGTTATGTTAGGACAACTTCTTCCGGTTCATACAGACGTTCTGTTAGGACGACTTCTTCCGGTTCATCCAGACGTTCTGTTAGGACGACTTCTTCCGGTTCATACAGACGTTCTGTTAGGACGACTTCTTCCGGTTCATCCAGTCGTTCTGTTAGGACAACTTCTTCCGGTTCATACAGACGTTCTGTTAGGACGACTTCTTCCGGTTCATAAACGAGTGACAAACAAATCACACTCCGAATATCTGCAGACTTAGTGTGTGGCTAGGAGTCCTAGCAAGGTGCATGGTATTACACTAGTCATCTTTTTTTTCCGCAGATTCAAAGAATGCACCCAACATGGCCACCAGAGCATCAACTCCAAGGTAATGTATTTAGGTTTCTTTCGGTTTTCTTAGGTAGATATCCATCATTCCCATGATAATGTTTTAACACTTAAAGTGCTGAGCTGTTTTACTATGAGTGCATAAAAAATGGAATTACAATTCTGATTTTTAGAGGCTAATCTACCACACGCGTTTAAAGGGTTAATTAGACTTAATAAGGCCCTATGCAATTTGAGATATTGTCATTTTCGCCTTTGCTCTTTCTTCAGAATAAATGAAAATATCCCTGGAACTATAATTTGGGGTCTCTCAAGTAACTGGGGGCTCTTAGCTATAGCTTGTGCTGCTTATAATTAAATACAGCACTGGATGCAAGAGTCTTATGCTAGGGAGTCTGGGAGTCGCATCATAAAAACTTGGGTTAGATTCAAGGTTAAGATTTTATATTTGAAAAAACAACAACAAATGAAGCTTCTCGTGTAATTATTTAGATGTTCAGTTACTAACTTTTTAATTCGTTTTGAAAACATAAATCATTTTACGTAATTCTGTATTAAAAGTACCAGATCATATGTAAATAGATAGGGTCAATATTTGTCTCTTTTTTTCTTTTTCACATTTTCTTCAGTTAAATCTTTTTCTCTCAATTTCTCTCTCTCTCTTTCACTCTCTCTCTCTCTCTCTCTCTCTCTCTCTTAATCTCTGTTACTCTTTATTGTTCTTTCCACTCTTTTTTTTCTTTCTCTCTTTTCTCTTTCTATTCTTCATTATCTTCTGCTCTCTCTTTCTCTCTTTTATGTTCTCTATCTCTTGGTGTTTTTTTTTACTTTCTCTCTATTTCTTATTGTCTATCTTTTCTGTTGATTGTAATCTTCTTCATTACTGTCTCTTTCCACTCTCATTTTCTCTTTATTTTCCTATGTATTTCTTTCTCTCTCTCTCTCTCTCTCTCTTTCCACTCTCCTTTTCTTTTTATTTTCCTATGTATTTCTTTCTCTCCCTCTCTCTCTCTCCCTCTCTCTCTCTCCCTCTCTCTCTCTCCCTCTCTCTCTCTCCCTCTCTCTCTCTCCCTCTCTCTTTCTCTTTTCTTGCTCTTTCTCCTTCAACCTTCTTTCAACTATATCTTAGAGTTATAGACCCTGTTTCCCTTGTTTTTAATAATAATCTCTCACCCCCCCCCCCGAACCCTCTCAATGACAGGTGCCGTCGCTGCCTACAACTTCGGTACCAGAAACGTCCAGACCTGGGCTGGTGTTGATGTTGGTACCACTGGTGGAGACTACAGCAATGACGTCATGGCTCGTGCCCAATGGCTACACAACCACGGCTGGAACTAGACGGAATCAGACGATACAGTTTCCAACGCTACTGACTGTTCAAAGTAATCTCAGCGCCAAACATTAGGGACATGGTTATGTCATTCAAGTTCTATAAATATGTAAATTTTGCTCTCATGGTTTGATTTTGGAATACTTTCTTAAATCGTTTCTGCTTATATAAAATGTGAAATAAAATAATTAATCTTCTTTTAATTATTATTTCTTTTTTCTTTATATTCATCGAGCATTTTTTTTAAATCTTAACAAGGCTATTTATTAATGTTTAAAAACGCCTTAAAGTGGTCTAAACAGCAGATTCAATTAGTGGTCTAAACAGCAGATTCAATCCAGTGGTCTAAACAGCAGATTCAATCCAGTGGTCTAAACAGCAGATTCAATTAGTGGTCTAAACAGCAGATTCAATCCAGTGGTCTAAACAGCAGATCCAATCCAGTGGTCTAAACAGCAGATTCAATCCAGTAGTCTAAACAGCAGATTCAATCCAGTGGTCTAAACAGCAGATTCAATCCAGTGGTCTAAACAGCAGATTCAATCCAGTGGTCTAAACAGCAGATTCAATCCAGTGGTCTAAACAGCAGATTCAATTAGTGGTCTAAACAGCAGATTCAATCCAGTGGTCTAAACAGCAGATCCAATCCAGTGGTCTAAACAGCAGATTCAATCCAGTAGTCTAAACAGCAGATTCAATACAGTGGTCTAGACAGCAGATCCAAACCAGTAATCTAAACAGCAGATCCCATCCAGTGGTCTAAACAGCAAATCCAATCCAGTGGTCTAAACAGCATATCCAATCCAGTGGTATAAACAGCAGATTCAATCCAGAGGTCTAAACAGCAGATTCAATTAGTGGTCTAAACAGCAGATTCAATCCAGTGGTATAAACAGCAGATCCAATCCAGTGGTCTAAACAGCAGATTCCATCCAGTGGTCTAAACAGCAGATTCAATCCAGTGGTTTAAACAGCAGATTCGATCCAGTGGTCTAAACAGCAGATTCAATCCAGTGGTCTAAACAGCAGATTCAATCCAGTAGTCTAAACAGCAGATTCAATCTAGTGGTATAAACAGCAGATTCAATCCAGTGGTCTAAACAGCAAATCCAATCCAGTGATCTGTCAACTAAAAGTGGCATCGTCATATCATTTCTGAGACAGTAGATCCTATCCAGTGGTCCGTCAGATAAAATTGGCCATCGAATCAATACTAAAGTCGAAACGAGCAAACAACAAATATTTTAGATTTAGAATGGAACTCCAACATAGATGAGGTCACTGGCGGATCCAGGGGGGGGGGGGTAGGGGCGATCGCCCCCCCCCCCACTCGGCCGACCCCCCCCCTTCTTCGGGCGAATTTTATTATAGAATTCACACAATTTGTATACGAATTCATTACTTATGTTAAAAATATATACTAATTATTTATATTTTAACCTATTTTTAGATTATTTTGCTCCCCCCTCTAGTATGTTGGCCGATTTGGTGGGGTCGGGAGGGGGCGATGGTATCAATCCCGCCTCCCCCCCCCATACACTTTCGAGTGGGGGGGCGGTCCAATTTATTTGTAGAAATCACAGCTTGCTAACATAATCAATTAAATATCTTTATGATTAAAATTGTTATTGATATTTTAACCGATCTTTATATTATGTCTTTCCCTGTATGTCGATTGATAGGGGGTGGGAGGGCGAATACCTCTACTGCCCTTCCCACCTAAAACTTTTGAGTGGGGGGGGCGGTCTGTTTTTATGAAGAAATCAGTTTGTTAACAAAATTAGTTGAATTAATATATACATTTTATATTATGTCGCTCCCTTTCTGGTATTTTGGCCGATTCGGTGGGATAGGGTGGAGGGCGATTGCATGTACTGCCCTCCCCTCTCTAGCTCTCTGAGAGCTGGGGGGCGGTCCTATTTTTGTGGAGAATCGTAGTTTGTGAACAAAATTACTTAAATATCTATATAATATAAACTACGTATTGATATGTGATCCATTGTATATTATGTCGTACCATACTCTAATCTCAAATGGTATCATTAGTAAATTTAAATGAAACAGAGTTGTACCAGGTGGGAGGGGCAATACATGCAATCGCATTTCCCCCATCGGACAAATCAATGCTTTTTCTTTTTGTATTAAAGTTAAGAAATAACAAAATTTAAAAAATCTGTCACTAATATAATTTATATATACTATAAATTTAATTCTTATATCGAGTTGCCCCACCCCTATTCTTTAATGCTAAATGCAATCTTTAGCAGAAATTATGAAAGGAGCGAGGATTAATCGTTTTCACTCTACCGCCCCTCCCATTTCCAGGCAAAGTTTTTGCATTTTCACATGAATTTATCATAATTATTTTAAGAAAGACTTTGCATTGGAAAAGTTAGAATTCAAACGAAATGTGTTCAGTCAAAGAGTCATGCTTGAGATGTAAGTTCCAAACTCAAATAATATCTTCTTAGTCGTCTTGTCCCAACCTTTACCTCCATCGGATAGTTTTCTAGAACTCACAATTTATACTTTCATTTTCTTGAATACTATTTATAGAAATATTTTTTTTGGCGGCGATCCTCAAAGCCAAAATCTAAATATGTGGGGTATCTTATCTTTTCAAGGAACAAATCGGTTTTATTTGCAATGTATTTAGGGCCTATAAATTCATATTAGAATATTTTTCAAGTACAACATTATTCAAAAGGTCCTTTTTTTAATAGTAGGAATAATGAGCTTTAGGTCAGGAGAATGCGTTTCTACAGTGAAGAATGCCCCGAATTCCTTTGATGAATAAAGAGCTGTAGATGTCAGGAGAATGCGTTTCTGCCGTGAAAAAAGCAAGAAAACGCTTTTTGCGACGGGGCTTCGCCCCGAACTCCTTTGATGAATAATGACCTATAGATATAAGGAGAATGCGTTTCTGCAGTGAAAAAAGCAAGAAAACGCTTTTGGCGTCGGGGCTTCGCCCCGAACTCCTTTGATGTATAAAGAGCTGTACATGTCAGGAGAATGCGTTTCTGCAGTGAAAAAAGCCACAAGAGAACCTATTAGCGCTGCCCCAGTTGTTTTGTTTTTCGGCGAAGGTTGAGAAATGCTGCTTTTTTTATTCTCATATGTGTGTGGGGGGGAGGGGTGTGTGTGTGTGGGTGGGTGTTGTACGCACGTTTATGCATAGGGTTAGGGTTTACTTGGCGTTAGGGTTAGGGTTTGGAAAAAAATCGCTCCCCCCACTCCAAAGTTCTGGATCCGCTAGTGGACGAGGTTGCATGTCAATGTGTTATGCGTCAGGAGGCCCATGACTCCATTGCAACTGGAGAGTTCTCTGACAGTCACAGAGCAGAAAGGGAAGCACTAGCTGCCACCATATCATCCAAGTACCACACGCAGTCAGAATGTCTTTCTAACCCATGCCAAAACAATCCTCCAAAGTTTGGAAAACTCTGATTCCTCCTATACAAAACTACTCAGGACAACACTTATAAAGCTAAACAACAGCAAAAAAAAAAAACTGTTATCCAATGGATACCAGCTCATATAGAAGTAGAAGGAAATGAGAAGGCTGACATTCTCGCCAAGAGTGGGAGAACAAATGCCTATTATAAGCTATCCCGACAAAATCAACGTCTGATCTTTCGACTCAGGACCGGACACAACAGAATGAGACAACATATGTTCCAGAAGCTCAAAAATGGAACCAGTGAAATCTGCCCATGTGGAGTCACTATTGGATCCAGAACTTTGGAGTGGGGGGGGTGCGATTATTTCAAAAACCTAACCATAAACGCCCAGTAAACCCTAACCCTAAGCATAAACGCGCGTACAGTATATATTAGAATTTTTTTTTAAAAGTAGTGTTTCTCCACCTTGGCAAAATAAACACAAAAAACAATGATAATACTAGTTTGGCTTAAGAAATACATTTACTTCATTAAATCTTATGATTAAAACTGATTTGATTATTATTGTTGAATTTTTGAATTTCGACTTTACGAATTTTACATTCAATGTCAACGGTGAAATTCAAGCCCCGAACCAGATAGGTAGGACTCGTTTTAATCGCAACATTATTATCCAAAATCTTTTCATCCTCAGAGAAAGAGAAATCAGAATCTGTAGACAAGCAAAGCTTAAGTTAATTTTAACTAGTATTGTTGGGTCATTAACAAGAAACAATTATATACAGTGTATCAATTATTTTGGATGAGTCATGTAATTTGTAAGAAGCCTCAGATGACAATCTATAAAGGGGACTAGTTCAGCTTATACCACCACTTAAGTCAAGTACTATTTCTTTGCTTTGTTTGAAATACTAAACAGAGTGTTTATTACAAATAGTTAATTAACTAATTGGTTTTTTTTTTTTTAATAGAATCTTGTGTTGTCAGGTAAAAGAAATAAGTGTGCGATATTTCAGCTTGATTCTAGATTGGGTGTCGGACAAATAACGTGTAAACATTTGGCCAGACAGACAGACAGGGTAATTTGATATAAGCTTTGTAAAACAAAAAGGTTTTAGAAGAGTTTGTGTCAGTTAAAGAAGGTTCCACCCTTGAATCATTTGTTATTGGTAATTTCTGCCCACAGATTGCGACGTTGCAGGTCAGCCTTCTATGACAAACAGTCTCGGTAAAAATATTTCAATATCAACCCTAACAGCCATCCAGTCTGGGGATGACCACATACCAAAGGCGTTTTTTTTTTTTTGGTAAGCTTGAACGAAAACGCTATAAAGATCAAATCAGTCGCCTATTTACTCCTGTCACATAGAAAAGCAGCTGGAACCGGATGGCCTATGAATGAGGGTCGCGGGACGTTCATTTGAGACTCACAAAAGAACCCTTGCGGAAGACAGGCGCAAATGAAGAAAAGAAAACTTAAAATAGACACCATGCGGACAGCAGCTTTGTCAGCATTACGTGCGGCATAATGTAAAGGTCGCAACAAGGTTTGCGTGGTCATCTGAAATACTGCACTCACCATTAATGTTTGGAAATGAGGAGACACTTCTGGACAGACTAAAAAGTAGAATGTCATGAAACACTGAACCATAATTTACATATACAAAAGCAGAACGTAATAAACATTTGAGACACAAAGATTAAGGTTCATCTCTTATGTCATATGCAATGACAAATTCGTAGAAGTGCTCCTTCTTCCTAATTGCCATCAGAGCAGCATGAAAGGAATTGCGTGAATCAGCCAGGAAAACCAATGACTTGGTAGAGTTTCAGTCCTTAATTAGCATGCACGATAAAACTACTACATAAGTTAATTGGAGGCCCTAGGCGAAGTAAATGTGGTGACCCCAAACGAAATAGGGGAAGCGATGTGGCTTAGGACCTTGGGGTTCTGTGTCGAATCTCGATGAAGACAGCAATTTTAAATTTCGGGATTTTCAGGGCGCCGCTGAGTCAACCAAGCTCTAATAGTTACCTAACTTTAGTTGGGGAATGTAAAGGCAGATGGTCGTTGTGCTGGCCACATAACACTCTGCTCGTTAAACGTTGGCCGAAGAAACAGATGACCTTATCATCGTCTGCCCCTATAAATAGCAAGGTCAGAAAAGGGAAACTTTACTTTACTTTTAAATGAAATAGAATAACAAGCAATATGACCCACAATACGCAATGAGGTATAAATCTTCCTCTATCAAACATAAGTTCAATTCATGTAGTTCCGATATCATTAATGTGCTTCATGGACGATTCATGATCACCTGACAAGAAATAATGTTTCGACTTTTCACCAAAAGGAAGAAACAATGGTCATCTAACATATTGTAATAGCTTAAGTGAGGCAACTCAACGAGATATATACGTTTATTTACACGACATCCCAGGTACACAAAACAACATCTTCTCTTAGCGGAAATCGTTCTCTTTTTAATGTTGACATCCTTTTAGGTCTAGTCTATCACAGTGCGCACCTTCTAGCACTAGCCTGGATGGCGGTGCGTATGGCAGGGTTATAACAATATGTAGTCTAACAAGTACTCTGAAGTAGATCTGAACATTCATGGAAGAAACCTAGTGTAAGGGAACTCTGGGGTTGAGTTCTTTACTACATACATATGGCTCGATAATCTAGGGTATGATTCTCACATTCAGACCTTAACATGTGTAAATATTACAAAGTATCACTCAACGAAGGAGTATAAATTAGTATTTATTTATAGCCAACAGCAAGTACACATATAATATTGAATGCGTAAATCATCAATACTGAAATACTCATATTCTATACTAGATTCATTGAACAAAAGGCTATCAATGCCATACATAATATTACCAACAGATAGTCAGTTCTCATACATAACAATGAATAGAAATATAAGTTATAACATTTCTTTACGCTAGGCATAAAACTGGTAAACAAAACACAAGCACCCTACTCAGACCAGGTCAGCTCTCCAACTGCTAGACTGACCGCTAGAAACCTAATTGTCCCCCCTTGAAAATTCCGTGAAAAAAACAATTCACACACCAACCAACAAAATAAACAAAACACACACACAATCTCACATCTTACACACCCCCACTCTTGACACCTAGATCATAACACAGACTTGGAGAGAGGCTAGTAGACATAGAGCCATAAGGTTCTGATAAGCCATAGGGTTCGGATGAGCCATAAGGTTCTGATGAGCCATAAGGTTCTGATGAGCCATTAAGGTTCTGATGAGCCATAAGGTTCTGATGAGCCATAAGGTACTGATAAGCCGACACATTCATATCAAATATAAAATACTGTGAAAAGCGACTTTACCCGATTGGTTAAAAAAGTTTCTTTAATATAAATTTTTTTAAAAAATATTTTTGGGCCCCCTGTTGTAGGAGGGACATTAAACATACATCATGATCTAAGGAACTTTCATGCCAAGTTTTATCCAAATTTGTCAAACGGTTTTGATTATGTTACGTATCTAGGCATTGTTACCTATTTACTATTGTTTTTTTTCTTGACCTGTTGCGGTCGAGAGACGGGTAGGTTGTCTGCCCCTTGTGTAATAAGTTTTTTTTTATTTTATTTTATTAGCGGCGGCGAGTCAAGCCACACAGACAGTGTGACCGGTCCTTGACCTATGTGTGTACCTCTGGTTAAAAGGAGGGTGGTTTTTTTTTCCGTCTCTTTGGAGAGCGTTCTAGCTCTGTCTTGTTGATGACTTGGTCTGTTCTAGAAACTACTAGATTTGTCTTGATCTCGACGCGCGGTAGACTATATAAAGACCGCCCGTGTAACGTTGACGGACAGGACATACGGAGACAGCCGTGAGACAGAATAGCGGAGACATTGCGTGACCCCTGCGTGGTATACATATTGCTAGTGTAAGTTAAGATTTTTCTTTTTCAAGGCCTTGCTTGTATTTGTAGTTATATGTTAAAACTCTTGAATTGTAATATTTTTACATGCCATTTTTGTAAAAGGGTTCGGTCAACCCATCAATTCTGTATTGAGCAAATGTTTGTTTTTCTTGCTTGTAACTTTATGTGAATCATTTAAAAGTACTATTTGTTTTATATTTTATTAAACATTAAGTTGATATTTTACCTTCCGATTTCTTGTGTCATTTTTTTTTTCGTTATTCATTGTAAGTCTTTGGTCAAATTCAGACTTAAGATAAGTGACACAACTGCTTTTCTATTATCACGTTCCCCTAGGCAAGCCAATTAAAATTAGAATAGATATAGAATTCAATTCGTAATACGTGACAATTACTATATACAGACATATACCTTACAGTCTGCTGCATATATTAGATAGTAAAAGTAATGTACCAATTTCAGACCTTGCGATCTATGAGATGAGTTAAAGATCATGTGTTAGTGTTTACAGTAAGCAAGCAATATATATATATAGATATATATATATATATATATATATTGTTACGAATCTCACTATGCAGGCTCTCTGCAAACTGCACCATACACCACCAACTTAAAGAACTTGACAACTCCGGGCTCCAAAATAACGTAACACTTTAATGTCAATAAAATAACAGCCAATACTGTACAATTGGCAACACGTACACTGTACAAAGATCTCTCCGATAACACCGTTCCGCCGTATCAACTCTTGCACTGGCCTCTCCGTCTCGTTCCGGGCTTGCACTGGGTTCAACAGTTCAGGACTGACTTCACACACTAGGCTCGTTGTGTCGGACTCGATCGCAGACCAAGGTCAAGACGCCAGTCGTCTCAACTGTACTTGACAGTACTCCGCACTGAACCGTCGTAATGCTCCGTACAGAACCACACCGCTGAACTGTGTTGTAATCGACCGGACTGTAGTGAACAGGGCTCTGAACCTTGCTGTATTGAGCCCCTTTTCTCGACCGACCTGACTGCGACACCTCTGCTTTTATATAGGGTCCCTACTGGCCTTCTCGAACCGGACAGAACGCCGCTCGACGTTTCTAGGTGGTCAGATGACTACAACTCTCGTGACGCTACTGAGCTCTGTTCACGATGTCGATCCTTCCTGAACAATCATGTTGACACTCGTCTCGGCCGATCGTCGTAACTCGTCACGGTTGACCGCTCGTCTAGCGCTGGCCTGGGGCGATTTGCGTCGGCTGACTACACACACACCACTACCCCTCTTTGTGCCACCACCAGGTTTATAACAATATATATAAAAGAAAGTATATCTAAAGGGGAAGAACTTCGTCTCTAAAACTATTTCTACTAATAATGCACAGGTTATTCCTTTCTTTTCGATATCAAACTAATTTATCATCAATAGTTAATTGACTTATTTAGTATTTTTGTTTATTGATACATATTTACGAAAGTAAAATAAATAATTGTTTTAAATATATCAACTTGATCGGAGAAAATGTGAGGGAGAAATAGCAATTATTCAAGAGGACTAAACCCAACAGATTTTGCCATATTTCTGAATACTGAAGTATCAATTTCCCTTGTTTCTATTACACAAAATAGGTAATGAATAGTAAGTAAATATATAATTGGTTACTTTTTTTTTCTAGTCTTGTCTATGTCCATGTATAATTGCGAATGTTTAAATTGATCCTAGAATGGGTGTGGGAGAAATAACACACATGTATGTGAAGTACAGGACATACAGACGGACAGAGTTTAAATAAGCTTTGTAAAATGAATTTTAAAATGGTACAACACAATAATTTGTATATCGTACTATAAGTAGAAGCTAAGATGATGTCCAGATGACACTTACCTGCTAAGGTCCAAGCTATTGCAGTACATAAGACAACAATGATATGTATTATGTTAGCGAGATTGCTTGATAAGCAGACATAGAAACCAAAACCGCTCACCAACTGATACATAGTTGTTTTGATCAGCAGTATTCTTCTTTGTTGCTCGACTACATGTCTTAACTTGAAGGGATCATATCACTTCTTAAAGTTATGAGATATTAAGTACTACAATTATGTACACTTGTGTACACTCTGCAGCAAATATTATCGTTGAAAAGATAATTTAGGTCCTACTTAAGTTTAAGTAGGCTATTACGATAAAATAAACCCTAACAGCCTTTTAGGAAATAGCCATGAAGATTTATGGCATATAGCATGTATAGATATGCATATGGATGTGCAATATAGTCGTAGTATTTTTCTTTTATGAAAATTATTTAAATTTTAAAACTAGTCTACAACTGCACTGTTTTTATTAATGTTTTTAGTTGATGTTGCCCAAACCATTTTGTTAACAAACTTGATTTGTACTACTTTTTTGTAAACATGAAAACCTGACTGGGTGTTTAATTACTCCTGCAGAGTGGTTGATGGCTTTTCAAACAACCATACAAAGCACTTTCGCGACCTTTCAATGTACAATTGATCGCTTAAAGCTCCTTGTTCAATAGCGGAAAGAGCACGCACAGAAACGAGGCAGCAAGTTGTCCTGAGTGGGGCCTTTAGGGGAGATGGGTCACTGATTAGAAATAAAGGGAATTAATGTACAGTTACCCTAACAATACAATTAAAGGCATGTCTATGTCGTGGTGCGTATTTAAAAACACCCAATTCGTGGAGAATTTATTACACATTAGAACTTATCCTCAATCCGTAGGGGATGATACAGTGACAGAGATAAAATGTTTGATTCATACTTGAGATTATCATATTGAAGAACTGAAAGATTTAAAAACTCCTTTATCCCACTTTTGGACAGAGTGTTACAAGATCAGCTGTCGTCATCGAGAAGTACATAGAAATCAACTTCATAAAGCGCTGGTTGTGAATGTGTATGTGTTTCGTGTGTGAATGTTGTTCGAATTTTTAATCAATATTGTTTTTGTACAGTAGTTTCGCTGAGCTTGTCAATTGTAGTCAAACTGAATTTCCATTAGATTGGATCAATAAAAATTATGTTATCTTATTAACACATCGGAAATTATAAAGTAAAAAATCTCAAGAATGTTCAAATGAACTTCAATGTTTTTTAACTCCATCAAGATAATTGAGCTGCAAACGGAGGAGCTTAGAAAATGTGAAGGTGTAATGTTATTGTTTTACAGTTTCAATGTGGACATTTTGAACACGCTCTTGACGTAAAGTAATAAAAGTAATATGACGTTGAGATGTCGTTGTTAAGATGGTGTTATTAGTATGTGATTGTTAGGATGTCGTTTCCAAGATGTCGTTGTCAAGATGATGATGTTAAAATGTCATTGCTAAAATGTCGTTTTTAGGATGTCATTGTTAAGTTGTCGTTTTTACCATGTCGTTGTTGTTATGTCGTGTTAACATCTCGTCGTTAACATGTCGTTGTTAAGATGTTGTTGAAGATGACATTGTTAATATATGTCATTATTAGGATGTCGTTGTTAATAGCTCATTGTTAAGATGTCGTTTTGAACATGTCATTGTTTGAAGCGAATTGTCAAATATTCCTGTCAGTTGTAAGAGTCTCATGTTAGATGGACAGCGCCACGAACTTGTCATGAAAGCACTTCATGTCTTTGTTAACATGTCGCTGGTAACATGTCGTTGTTATTTTGTCGTTGCTAACATGTCATTGTTATTTTGTCGTTGCTAACATGTCGTGGTTATCTTGTCGTTGTTAACATGTCTTTGTTATTTTGTCGTTGTTAACATGTCGTTGTTATTTTGTCGTTGCTAACATGTCGTGGTTATTTTGTCGTTGCTAACATGTCATTGTTATTTTGTCGTTGCTAACATGTCGTGGTTATCTTGTCGTTGTTAACATGTCTTTGTTATTTTGTCGTTGTTAACATGTCGTGGTTATCTTGTCGTTGTTAACATGTCTTTGTTATTTTGTCGCTGTTGACATGTCGTTGTTATTTTGTCTTTGCTAACATGTCATTGTTAGAAGCAAATTGTCAACAATTCCTGTCAGTTGTAAGAGTCTCATGTTAGAGGGACAGCGACACGAACTTGTCATGAAAGCACTTCAGTGGAACGTCGCATGTAGAAATGGATCTCGTCAAGTCACCACTAAGATTGAGCACAACAGTTAATTAAACAAAGTAAAGCACTCGACCTGTAAATTACCATTAACTTTGTTTCTTTCATTCCCCTGCATCATTAGCTTTAACAGCATTCGCTTAGAAACAACGTTTGACTGAGCTCAATGTTTTGTCTTAGTTTTACCACTAATTATTAAGTTCAGTTGATCAAAAGTTACCGAGATGCAGATGTACACGGTAAGTTTGAATAATAAAATATAAATAAATAAATTATAGCTTTTATATAGCGCTATTTTCATGCTTAAAGCATGCTCAGAGCGCTATGGTTCAATCTCAGTTGTGGGCCGGTGGAGGAGGGGGGGAGGTATCTGGGAGGTTTCCGTGCTGCCTTTAGGCACTCAGTAAACACAACTCTGCTCGAGTTGGGTGTCCGAACCTCGAACCCCCTTCGTAGGTAGCCAAGCCAAGCTAAGAACTTAGCCTCTCGACTACGCTTCCCACCAAATGAAAAGCTAAAGAGAGTGTAATGAATTTAGGAGGCGCCGTGGCTGATCGGTATAGCGCTTGTCTTCTGAACCTGAGGTCCTGTGTTCGAATCCTTGTGAAGACTGGCATTTTTAATTTCCGGATATTTGAGCGCCTCTGAGTCCACCCAGCTCTAATTGGTTCCTGACATTAGTTGGGGAAAAGTAAAAGCGGTTGGTCGTTGTGCTGGCCACATGACACCCTCGTTAACCGTAGGCCTCAGAAACATGATGACCTTTACATCATCTGCCATATAGATCTCAGGGTCTGAAAGGGGAACTTTACTTTTTAAAGAGAATGTAAATTATTTATGCCTGCCATGTCTACGTTGAATGTGGCAAAATATGTAGATCAAAGCTAGGACTGCATACCCACGTGACATACTGTGCTGCACTTAATCTTGGGCTTGAGGGCGTTACTGTAGTTGTGTAGGAAAAAAATAAGGAAAACGGAAAAATCCGATTTTAGTTTCGCCTGACCAGTCTGTCTGTCTGTCTGTCTGTCCGTCATGATTGGAACTCAAGAATTAGAAGCTATAGAAAATCCTCTTGGTGTTATTTTGTAAATGTCATGTTGATCTAAGAATTTAAAAAGCATTGAGATTGCGCTAAGCAAAAACAATTCGGTAAAAAAATTTCTAATCGCACAGATTTATTATTGTTAGTTTAGATCAATTAGAAATTTTAATTAACATTACTGTTCTAAACTAATTGATACAATGACACTAAATATAAACTTTTTTAATTAAGTGTTTCTCTGTATTACTCTTGATCAACTACTGTAACTAGACCATTGAACATTATCCGAATAGGAACTTTATGTTTTTCATTGAACTGATGATGTTAACTAGTAACCTGTTTATTTTGTTTTAGCTGCAAATACTTTACAAAATATGTCCTCTTGTCGTTACAATTGTTTGTATATCAGTGGCATGCACGCTCGCCAGAGAGGTGAAAGGTTACGCTGAAGTCAAGGACTGTCACGACGAGAGCGGCCACTTGCTTGACAGCTACCTTAAGATTTTTTCGAATATCAGTGACGACCTGACTCGCCTGCAGTGTGCAATGCTGTGTCAAAGGGAAGATAGATGCACGCTGGCAGTGTTCGTAGAGCTGCTACTAACGACAAGATGTCTGATGTTTAAACCTAAGCTTCTCGAAGGTAAAAACAATATTTATTGGTGTCAGACTTGAAACTTAAATCTTAAGTAAAATCTTGTTTATATGAAATTTTGCTCGGAAAATTGTGCGTGTTTGAAATAGATCTGTATTTTTGTATTGCTTATATCGCTCATAATTATCACATTCTTTCTCTCTTTACTAGCACTCACGTTCTGACATAATAATTCATGCATTCTTATTTACTCAGGTACTCTCATTCCCTCCCTCCTTCCCTCGGTCCCACTCTCACTCACTCTAACATCTTCTTATCATATTAGTTATAACTCTGTTTCTTATTTGCACACATTATAATTGTAACAACCAAGCGTCAACAAACATCTCATTAACAGGTAGCCAATCGTCATCAACCACCTCATCCATAGATAACCAAATGGTAACAACCACATCGTCAGCAAGTAGCCAAACGTCATCAACCACATCGTCAGCAGGTAGCCAAGCGTCAGCAAGCACATTATCAGCAGGTAGCCAAGGGTCAACAAGCACATTATCAGCAGGTAGCCAATCGTCATCAACCACATCGTCAGCAGGTAGCCAATCGTCATCAACCACCTCATCCATAGATAACCAAATGGTAACAACCACATCGTCAGCAGGTAGCCAAGCGTCAACAACCACATCGTCAGCAGGTAGCCAAGCGTCAGCAAGCACATTATCAGCAGGTAGCCAAGGGTCAGCAAGCACATTATCAGCAGGTAGCCAATCGTCATCAACCACATCGTCAGCAGGTAGCCAAGCTCAAAGTACCACATCTAAAGCTATTCAAGGGTATGAAATGCCAGTATATCATTGGATCGTCAGTATTCTTAGAATTGTTTACAATAATTCAGACCTTGTCGTTGACGAAGAGTTTGAAAGTGCAAAAACTCAAAACCCTGCAACCGAATTAATCACTGAGTGTAGGATCATACTATTTAATTAACAATTACCGAACTCCAACCGTTCGTTAGAAATTATTGTTATCTTTATGACATAAGATTGTATGTTGTTGTTTTTTTATTGTTCTGACTCTTTTTTGGCACCGGGAACTTATGATGCACACGATCAAGAACATGTCTGTCGTCTGCCCGTAATGGTTTTTTCATCGTTTTTTTTTCTTTTTTTTTTTGTTTGTTTTGCGCGATTTGTTGTCATGAATCTGTGTGTGTAAGACGTCATGAATCTGTGTGTGTAAGACGTCATGAATCTGTGTGTGTAAGACGTCATGACTTAGTTTCTTGTACTTTCGCTTGAGAAGATCTTTGGGCCGATGGGCCCACTGTTTCCCAATTGTAACAGGCAGGGGAGGACTGGGTATCAAAATCGGCATTACCATATAAACCGGCCCACAAATGGCATGTCATATATTTTCTGTGTGGGGGGATTTTTACTCCACTCCGCAATTTATACATATATATATATATATATTAGTGTGTGTGTATATGTAACCAATCTTCATGACATTCTAATCTTTCATACTTTCAAACGTTTTTTCTACCTAGAATACTCTCTTCCTATAATTAATGGAAAGACAGTACACACCGCTAAAGGGCATGCAGCTAGGGAGTCGGGGGTGTGAGCGCCCCCCAGCGGGATCCGGGGCGAACCAAGCATTATTTCCGTTATTTTAAGCTTTAAAAATGCATATTCTGAGGTATCTACAGTGCTACTCTTCAGCTAAAAAAATTCAAAAACCACATCTGCTATGGAGTCCAGTGACTGGTAGAAAAAAAAGGTAAAATGCTTTAGTTTTTGTATTGGAGGGGAAGGGAAACCACAAAACCTCTTTTGGCTACGTTCATGAAATTTGGTAACTGTAGTTTGCTTAAGTTTGCTGCACTGGGGCAGTAAGTAAAGTTTCCCTTTCAGACATTGAGGTCTGAGGCAAGTGATGGTTTGACGACCCTCCTCTCCAGGCTACGCCCATGTGCTATATTATAGGTGTAAGCCTAATTCTCTACAAAATATATAAAGTTTGATAACGCATCGAAAACTGGATGTATAAATTCGTAGGATTACATAATGTATTCTATCTATACATGTATGTAGTCTGAAAACTATAAACAATACAATAGCAGCCTAATGAGTTTGAAGCTTTTTGGTATTACTTATAGATTACAGACGTTTTTCTAAAAAAATAAGAGTGTTACGTCTTACGCATTTCATGTGTCAATCTAGTCATGCATGTTGAGCTGTGACTTAAAATATGCTAAATCATTGGTTTTCCTGGCTGACTCAGGCAGCCCATTCCATTAAAAGATAAGAGAAAGCAGAACGGTTTGAGAGGCACTTACTTAATGTGAAAAGCTCTTGCTTCCTCCTAGTACATTCTCAAAAACGCGATTTGTATATGCATATACAATGACCCATTATTTAAAATATAAATCTCCTTTCATTAAATATCAGATGTGAGAGCGCAATATAATTTTTTTTAATTATTGTAATAATTTTCACCATTAATGACTTAATACTAAGCATAAGTTTGCCATTAATTATAATAGTATAAAAATTTATTTAGATCTAGATTTATTTTATAATTTAAAAAAATATTTTGTAAGCCTTAAAGTGTAGTATTTTTAGATCTATGTTTTTTACAAATAAACAAAAAGAGACTTACTTTTTCTTTTCAAATCGCAGAAAGTAGAACTGTATACCCATATTGAGCTGTGAATAAGTTGGCTGGTTTGCAATTAAGCAGCTGTGTGTATGTGTTCAAGTTATAAGCATTGTTAGAGAGCTAATTGTCGCGCCTATTTTTTTTTTTTATTTATTTATTTTTTTTGCTGCGTTATATCAATGTTTTCTAACGTAACCTCTCTCATCCCTCTTTTTGGTTAAATTTCATTGGAACCATTAAAAGACGGGGGAGGGAAGCAGCAGAAAAAAAAATGGGAGTGCCATCAAGGGCCCATGCCGACCAGCAAAATGATTAGGCCTAACACAACCTCAAAGACATCAAAGCAGCCCATGCCGCTCGTTCATAGCAGAAAGTACGGTCTAACGTTTTGCAAATGATAATACGTACAGTTTATAGTGTTTTTTTTTTAATATTCTTGTTGAATTTCAAACAAAATTAATTGCAATATGAATAAAAACAAAACAAGAAAACGTGTTCGGACCTTTGTGTCTTGCTGCTGTCCCTTTTTTAAAAAGTTGTCTGCATTGAGTTTTTTTTCCTTTGGTCGCGACCAGACCGGCCCATTTGGTATCGGCCCACCGGGCATTTGCCCGTTCGCCCATATAGCCAGTCCGCCCCTGGTAACAGGGTGCTGGGTCTGGGCCGTATTGAGTCAGGCTTCGGGTCGTGTAAGCCAGGTGGTTGCTGAGTCGCGCCTTGGCTATTGCAGTGTCTTGTCTCCGCCCATGTAACTGTTGACGTTCCTGGGCCAGGTTTAAGTGTGTTTGTAAGCTATGTTATTTATTCATGTTACATTATATGAATTGACATTATAACACAGCTTAATTTTTCATGTTGTTCATCATCCATTTAAATTCCATTATTAAATGTTGACCATTTATTTGTGGTTTACAGTTAATTTATTTAACTTGTGCTTTTGTGTTTGGTGCAGTCATTATTTTATGAACAGGTCTATGTAAAGACATAATCTATACATTTTTTTCTAATAAATTAAAACTACAATTTATGTTTAATTTTTTTTCTTTCCCAATTATGACACTGGCCTTACTGTAATATGTCCCGCATGTCAATCATCAACCCTGTCCTCCCTATTGTTGAGACATATACTTTGGTATATTTGATAAATACTAGCAGCACGCTTTATTCATAAACAGGACAAATGTTTCGGTTTGAAGTTACAAACGTAGCTTTTTTTTAAAATAAAGGCTTAAGTAAATAAGAAAAAAAGTGATTAAAAAGAGAGTTTGTGTTTCACTTAAACTCTTAAGCGGCCTCAACTGGTCAGCAATGCTGTTATTGACGTAGGTTTCGATATATTTACAGCACGTGTATAACAAGACGTGGCAACGAGCTATTGGTTAAAACTGTCCACAGGTTGTGACGTTGTTCAGCCCGTCTACAACGATTGGTCTCGGTTAATGACACTCAGTACACTGAAGTTTTCTAAAGCCTAGCATGTGAAGTCTGGACTTGGTGGCCTGGGCGAAACGTCACAAAAACAAGACAAATCGGAAAGAAAGGCAATTATCAGCACAAAAAAAGATGTGGAGCACTCTAGAGCAGGACAAGACACACGGGTCTCTGGTCATCCTCTGCATCCAAACTCGCCCCTGACGTCTTGACCAAATCTTGCTTCTGGAAAAGGATGGGCTTTAGGGCGAGATAGTGAGGTCGACGTGTTGAGCGAATCCTTCTCGCTTTAATAAAATAATAAAAAATTCAGCGCGTCACGTAGTCATCCCCCCCCCCCATATGCAAAGCCCTCAGCCCTCTGGATGACAAAAGTGGTCATCATCGAACCACGATGGACGAACTATATATATTTAGGAGGAAATGTTCAAATGTGTTGTTGTTTTCTTTTTCAAAACAAAAAAAAATACTGGGCAATTACAGTTAGAAAGTAATGAAAAATCATACTACTGAATTTTATATAAGTGAATAAGAATAAGTCTCTCTCTCTTTAGTAACTGTAAGTGTATTGGTTTTATTTTACAGGAGGAAATAAATGTACACTTAGGCCATCAGATACAATCATTTTCAAAACATTTCAACACATTTAGTTTAATAAAAGGTAAAGATACGGAAAAATAAAAACCCTTACAGCTTACGATGAGTAGTGGATTAACACTACAGAACTAAACGCTTCTCGTAAAGAGAGATCATTGTGTAACGGACTAAATCGCTTTGCGAAAGTAAAAGGGAAAAGAATGATTGGGCCCTTCAATCAACATGATTGGGGACAATAGAAGGGGAGGGGGGGGCTTTACCTTGTCATGCAAAGTAAATTTGACTCATTACTGTCTTTAACTTTAGTTACCTCCCAAGATAAGGTGTTGCCTCTGTGTTCAGACTGGAGGTCAACTGACGATAAGTATTTTTATCTAAGAACAGTTCAACGTATTCTTTTTTTTTTAAATAAAAAAAAAGGTCAAATAACTAATCCTATACCAGATATTGCTCCTAAATTGATGAAGGTGCGGTGGCCGAGCGATAAAGCGCTTGGCTTCCAAACCGTGGTGCTGGGTTCGAATCCTGGTGGAAGTTGAGCTTAACACATACACATAAATTAGTCATTGGTTTTGAACCTTAAGCGTTACACAGAGTTCACGTTTAAAATTAAACGATTAAATCATTGTATTTAGCATGATGTATACGAGGGTATTGAGTAGCCACTACAACTTTTCTACAATATAAATTTGTTGGCAGCAACACATTAAAGCTAAACATTCTTGAGGAAAGGAATTAAATCCTTTGCAAATAAGCTCTTCAGCCCTGAGCTAATACGAGGCATCTTCAACATCTTTACAAGTACTGAATTTAAAAAGGGCAATAACTAGGGTATAAGAATGTATTACAGGATATAAGTCTTTACATAAATATATGCATTCCCTAGCTAACAGTGGACCCACAGGTGCCGCCTATGAGTTGGTGTTAACACAAACTCCATTTGCTAACTTGTAACTGTCTTCTTTAGAGCATGCATTGTTCAAGACTGGCCAGATATTGAAATAGTTGTGAGGGGAGGACTCCTGAGGTGCACTCTTATAAACACAGTTTGGGTTTTTCAGTAGTCACGAAGTTTGAGGCCGCTTGAGAACCTCAGCCAAGGCGCTTTTTGTCTTAGATACTCTTGGCTAATCACATATCTACTTTATCCAAATCATTAGAAAGGCAGAAGGACTCCCAACGCTGTATGTTTGGGGGAGGGGGGATTATCCAATTTTCCGACATTTTTTTTCATCGTCTCTAGTAGCATATGATAGAAAGCAAAGCTGTGTGTTCTTGACTCTGTGTGTGTGTGTGCTTGTCATTTGTATTTGTAAATGTTAGTGTCTGTCACAACAACAATATTTTAGATCAAAATTGAATCATCTCTGCAGCATACATCAATGTAAAAGCCTTTGTGATAAGTGGTCGTGTCTGTTTAATAAAAACCTGCTACCGAGGTTCTCAGTTGTCTTTTGAATTTCTCTTTCCTAATGCGCTTTTATTTCTTTTGGCTTGCTTTATTTCTTTTTAGCTCGCCCTAATGTATATTCTCTGCATGTATGACACTATATCTCTTTTTCTGTCGTTGTCTCTTTCTCGCTGCTTCTGTCTTACATAGGGGTCATTAATATTCATATGAAGACTACGATCTCCACACGGCTGTTCCCTTTAATGGTCGTAGCAATGTTCCGCATATGTTCCCATGTTGTCGGTGATACACACTCGACTTGTCAACAAAGAAATAAACTAAAGCACCATAATGGCCATTATGTCAAGGTGGCCTTTCCCTTTAACATAGCAACTGTATCAGGAAAGTGTAGTTGTTCTTATTTATTTGTTTGCATTTAACCCTAATCGTCAGCATCGAAGACTGCGTCTTTTTGGAAATAAGTATAAATAAAAAAACATGAAATACCTAAAAAAATGGTTTATGTTAATGTTTTGCATATGTAAATATATTCACATTTTATACATGTCACACTAATTCGTAAGGCGCGTTTCTTTGCAAGGTCTATTCAGTCGCAAATTCTGTTGAAATGTCTGTGTCCGAATAGCTTCCAGTCCATGTTTTCTTTAAAAATGATGATGATTCTGATTCTGTTGGTTGTTCTCAAAGTACATAAAGTCCTGTAAGGGAAATAAACAATCTCAAATCAAATGTGATTTAGAATAAAACAAATCAGTAAATTTCACTTACAGTTTTAATACCCCACCACACAAACACCCCCAAAAAAATCAATCTCGTAATTCATGGCTTTAGGAAATGAATGGATTTCGAATTTTCACCAAATTGTGTGGAATGTTGTTTTTTTTTAGTCAACACGTGACTTTATTTTTATTTCTCAAATGTTAAATATGGGAAGTGAAGATGTGTTATGAAATGTGTGTGTGTGCGTTTCTATGGTGACGGTTCGAAGAAGTCAGCGATTGGTTGGTGGCTATGCAGCGTGAATGATGCAAGATAAGCGGCACTGTCGTAAGCTGTCTAGGGTACGCCAGACGTCTCCAGGATGCCAGAGGGTACAGACGTTTGTTTTTATTCTGATTTATTTAAAAACTTAACTTAGACGTTTCCTTTCATCTCAAATTAAATGTTCTTGTTTTATAATTAAATATATTTAGTTTTGTTCACAAAGAAATTATTTAAGCTATTTCAAGTTTTATAAATTAACATATAATAGCCTACAGAGGTTCAGCTGTCTACCAGCAGTTCGGTGCTACAAGTCAATGCAGTTTACACTGTATAATAACCATTAACTTTAAGCCAAACTTTCTCTTGTATTTTACGTCACTGAAGACGTTACTTTCTCTTTGGCATTCTCTAGAAGCTTCCAGAATTTGGGCAGCTCTTTAATGGCGCTGCAATCTGCTTTTCTTTCATGTCGATCGGATCCAAAAGTATGAAACTCCATCTCATTTTATGGGTCAGATGGTTGCAGGAGTTTAACAGTAAGCAGTGCTTAGTTTGACCTGAAGCATGACACTACTGGTTAACATCTGAAATCCACGACCAGGTTCTGAATAGAACGTACTGTGCAGAATCTATGCACTGACTAGAGAGGCTTGCTACGAAGAGACTATTGACTAGAGAGGCTTGCCACAAAGATACTACTGACTAGAGAGGCTTTCCACGAAGTTACTACTGACTAGAGAGGCTTGCTACGAAAATACAACTGACTAGAGAGGCTTGCTATGAAGAAACTACTGACTAGAGAAACTTGCCACGAAGATATTACTGACTAGAGAGGCTTGCTATGAAGATACTACTGACTAGAGTGGCTTGCTATGAAGAGACTACTGACTAGAGAGGATTGCTTATGATGAGACTACTGACTAGAGAGGCTTGCTTTTGATGAGACTACTGACTAGAGAGGCTTGCTATGAAGAGACTATTGACTAGAGAGGCTTGCCTCGAAGATACTACTGACTAGAGAGGCTTGCCACGAAGATACTACTGACTAGAGAGGCTTGCTATGAAGAAACTACTGACTAGAGAGGCTTGCTACGAAAATACAACTGACTAGAGAGGCTTGCTATGAAAATACTACTGACTAGAGAGGCTTGCTATGAAGAGACTACTGACTAGAGAGGCTTGCTTTTGATGAGACTACTGACTACAGAGGCTTGCTATGAAGAGACTATTGACTAGAGAGGCTTGCCACGAAGATGCTACTGACTAGAGAGGCTTGCTACGAAAATACAACTGACTAGAGAGGCTTGCTATGAAGAAACTACTGACTAGAGAAACTTGCCACGAAGATACTACTGACTAGAGAGGCTTGTTACGAAAATACAACTGACTAGAGAGGCTTGATATGAAGAGACTACTGACTAGAGAGGCTTGTTTATGATGAGACTACTGACTAGAGAGGCTTGCTATGAAGAGACTACTGAATAGAGAGGCTTGCTTATGATGAGACTACTGACTAGAGAAGCTTGCTATGAAGAGACTACGTACTGACTAGAGAGGCTTGCTATGAAGAGACTATGTACTGACTAGAGAGGCTCTATGAAGAGACTACTGGTTAGAGAGGCTTGCTATGAAGAGATGAAGAGACAAAGTTCGGACTAGAGAGACTTGCAATGAAGAAACTAAGTACTGACTAGAAAGGCTTGCTATGAATAGCCTAAGCACTGGCTAGAGAAACTTACTAACCGCACTGACTTTACCACCGAAATAGAGTTGTCACTCTAGACGCAAAACGCAACACTGGTCACAATATAATGGCATCACTTGCCCCAGAGGATCCTACTATAGCATTTACTGGACTAGACGTCACCTACTATCAAAACTAATGGACTCCAGGCTTTCCAGGCTATATAGTGTGATAACAGTTGCAATCCTTTCGATGACCGTCACGAAAACGAGCGATAATATTTTTTTTTTTTTTGGTGATGGGGGGGGGGAGGAGTTTGTTATTTATTTAAGAAGATATACTCACAATTAGGAACACGCAGCCCATTAGAGTTGCTTTCATCTTGGCATCGAGATCCATGGGAACTAGAAAGAAATAAACATGTATAGGTTAAAGAACTGTTTTCACTGACAGATCACAGATACTCTAGAATGAAATCCGAGTACAGCAACTGCCTTCCCATTCAACACACAAATAATAAATGTAAATAAATCAAGTAAAAATAAGTTCCCACAGACTGCTTTCAAATGTAAACTAGATCTAGAAGCAAGAAACTAATCAACTCATAGCTACATTTGACTTCTTGACTGTGTACTGCTCAAACCTATCTCCAATACGATTTTAATACGATAAGATAGCATTAATCAGATATTTGCATGCGACTTGGTCTGGTCTAGGAATTTTTTCTAAAGGTACCTGCATGTCAGAAATTTAAACAATAAGAACACAAAAAAAAGTATGTAGATCTAGAGTAGACCACTTCAGTGCGATGAAGGTACTTAACACTTAGTCAAATAATACCAAAATAATATGCTAGGGCACTGGCGATGAAGCAATCACATGGACTTTGGTCATTCAAAACCTTAACTTGTGACGCCCTTTTAGATAAAAAGTGTACATTAGCGCCCCACTTAAGTCCACAAGGAGTCTCACAGTTTATGAAACACGGATTTAAGCCCACAGACAAAAAAAAACTGTCTTTGCAAGGGACATAACACTCTTTGTTTCAACACAAGTCATTCATGAAAAAAGGTCACGCATGCGCAGCACAGAATGAACTCTATAAAAGCCAATTTTTAACTCCAGATTAGTGTAGATTTAGATCTATGTCTACCTCAAGATCTACTTTATACTTTAACACATGAACATACAAAATTAAGTCTATTCATCTCAAATTTTAATCAAATATATGTAGGCCTACAAGCAAATGTTTTAATTTGAGAAAATGGATCTAAGCCTATTAGCTATTTTGATTTGATAGCTTCATTCACACTATTTTTACATTGACACATTCGCTTTACTTATTACTATATTATTTCGTTTAATTGTGACTATATCGACAGTAATGCGCAAATAAAGACCCGCGAGTCGCGGGTAACATATGTCTAGTACAAACTAAAGATAACTGTACAATCTTCTATTTTCATAGGCGCCCCACTAGCAGAGTGGTTAGGATGTCGGATTGAGCCGTGAGTTCGACTTCCAGTCGTTCTTCGCCCCTCCCCCTTTTTTTGTGTTAAATGCTTGAAAAAGCGAATACGGTAAAAAAATACACCCAGATCTCACTTTCTTTCCCACCCCCTCCCCCATTTACCAACTGGTCCAGACAAGTGATAGGATCATAGCGTAGTGAGAAAGCTAAAAACATGAAATAGCGCTAAACAAAAACAAATGGTAGGCCTAAACATATTTCTAATCGCACAGACTTATTGTTGTTGGTCTAGATCTATTACAGATTTCATTACTTCACTGACCCAAACTAATTAATACAATTATACTACGAATAACCGATTTTTTTTCCGTATTTTTAAAAATGTTTTTCATGCTTAAATGTGTAATTAGGTTTTATTTTGTCAAAATTTCACCGATTTTTAAGTAAACAAAGAAAAAAATATCGAAGCAATTTTTATTATGAGCAAACATCTAGACGTAAACATGTAGACCTAAACATCTAGACCTAAACATGTAGTCCATTTATTATATTGACATCCTGAAACTCCGACATTTTGTTATTGCCAAAGTAATAATAATGTACTTCTAAAACCTGACTAAAAGAGTGTTTCTATTCAAATATATAACAATGTAAGGCATTGATGGCCAGCCTAATTCGACCTGCGGGCCATTTGAACGAAAACGTAGGCCTACAAAAACGACATGAAATTGACCTGAAACTATTTGATTAGAAACCCGTAGATCCAGTGCTTCATTAATTAATGGGATATTTGAAATTTATCTTTTTTTTTCACGCGTCAGAAAATGGCGTCATTTCTCTACTTAAAACTATGAGCAGCATTGTCGCAGTGAGACCCGCACTTTCATAGGGCCCGCGCTTATTCTAAGTGTCAATTATTAAATGGAATCATTACAACTTATATATAATAACAGGTTTTGCGTTACTTCCTGATTATTCACTTGCTAGTGGAAATCTCCTGTAATTGATACAAATAGAAAAAAAAAGTTTTGGAAATCTAAAATTAAAAATCTTCTGAAAACTCATAAACAATCTCCTGAAAAATAGACAAAATTGTCATTTATGGGTGCCAATCCTACGCGCGATAATAAAAAAAAAGGTATTGTCAGCTTTCATTTAATAAAAATTTATTGTAAAGACGAATGTATTTGCTAAAACAAAATCCTAATGTTGACATTATGCTTATCCCTACCCAGACTAGGCCCTGCGTAATCCGTTTCGCATTAGTCCCCGTAATTGCTAGGACCGGCCCTGATGACAAGTTACTATCTTTAAAACAACTTTTTAGGATTTCTTTGACCTGACAGCATTTTATGCTCCATACTAACTAGGTCAAATAGAAATGACCTTGAAACACACAAGCAGACGCAGAGAAATATGAACTCTGTTTTGGTCTCACCCTGACAAAACATCACTCTCGACTATGCCTGACTTGGATGTAGCACAAGCGAGACCGTTCGTTCTAGAAGGCTTCAACACTAGCCTGCCACGTCGCAGCCTGTAAGCAGTGGAAACCAATAGTTCGTTGCCACATCAGACCTGTGACAAGCTAATGGTCTTAAATGCCCACAGGTTGCGACGTTGCAGGTAAGTGTTCAAGCCTTCTATGACGATTGGTTTCGGCACACGTCGCGGTCACATCTTCTAACGATGGCTCTCAACAAACATGAAGAGTATGGAATTATTTTGGTTGTAGAGCGAATGTTGGTATATCCAGGGGCGTAGCAAAGCAAGAATATCTCGGTGGCCCCCCTCTCCACAAAAAGACAAATTTAGTGTGTGACAAAATTGAGTACTGTGAATATATTTGTACATTTATCAATGTCAGTGCAAGGATCGTACTTTTTTTTGTGTGAGTAATAATGTCAATATGTTTGATTCAGTTATGACTCTCTACAAGTCTTAAAAGTCTTAACAGAATCAAGCAACATTTTTATATCGGTTTTCACAAAAGTACACTTTTTTTTCCCTTTGGTGTCATTCCAAGTTCTCATGTGTGCCCCAACTGGTCAAGCGCAATCAACCTCTTCGCGTCATGGTTGTTACACCACAGACTGTGGGTCCCTAATGGTCGTGGGCCTGGGTTCATTAAATCCATTCGAGCCATGGATGCTACGCCACTGGGTATATCTTTTTTACAACTGGTAACCATTATAAATACATATCTTCTTAAAAGTCAAATGTGTTTGTCAATCGCAATCACCAATTCACACAAAATTGTTTTTGCTCTATTTCTTTAATGCAAGAAACAAATAATAACATTCTTTTAGAAGTCACTTCTGGCTTTTATGCCCAAATAATAGAGGAAATAAAACAGTTGTTTTTATTTTGGGAGCAGACACATGCAAAAGGGAGACTACTGATACTCTGTACCCGGAACGGTCAGTTCAGGGTGCCAGCCCGCCTCTCCCCCCTTAAAAAAAACCAACCCTTTTTTTGTTTGTTTGTTTGTTGCATTGTAATACATATATATAGTTTATAATTACCTACGTTATTTGGTAGTTCAAAAACTATAACATGAGTGTCTATTCAATTTTAAAATTCAATTGTTTATTACAACTTACCGACATTTTTTGTAGTGTTAAAAAGTCACCATGTCCAGTCTAGTATAATATAAAAGTACATGGTGTATACATTTCTATGTTAATAGTATAAATTAAATTAAGATTTAAACAAAAAAAAACAACTTACAAGAAATACCAAAGTTGTCAGCATCTGTAAAATACTCTTGAAACAAGCCCGACCATTGTTTTGTTATATTGGCTACCACTGTCTCTGTTCCGAACTTGCGTACCTAAAGGGGCAAAGCAGAAATAGAAATTATTGCCACAGTTTTTGTTATAATGTTATATAAGGTTACACAATTCGAGCTTGATTCAATCAAAAGTTGTCTTAGAAGAATAATACAATTTCGGGGTGTGGTTGCGCTTAGAACTGACCTATAATGTCTCCAGTTCAAATTCCAAGGTTCTTCTTCGAGTCAGAAGATTAAGGAGGAATGCAGTATTTCACATCGCTTCGCAGTCCTAACTGTAACCTACATATTATGACACATCTAAGGTAGACAAAACCGTTGTCAGCAAGTAGATAACTTTATTTTAAAATGAAAATTCTCCTATATTATACAGTACTAGCTGTGGCCTACATCTATTAGCAGGTAGACAAAAACCGTTGTCAAGAAGAAGATAATTTTTAATTCCACTATATAAGACTTCAAGTACTTGGGATATTCGATTTTTTTTCCAGGAAAGGTTTGAAAGAAAATTACATCACTTGCTTTATATACTTGCCTGCTCGCTTTGCGTAGCATATCATATCATAGCATGACTTAGCTTAACAGAGCATAACATGGCATTGCATAACATAGCAAACAGAGGTCACGATTTTCAAATTTATTTGTTGGATTGAATTTTTAAAAAATATTATAACTTTGAAATACTTTCTCTCAAGTAAGGTGATAGAAAGAAACTATACCTAGAAAGTTAGCCTAACAACGAGGTTTCAAACATGGAACTATACTAACTTAAAGCTATCTAACACTTACTGGGAATTCGATGTTCTGGTTACAGACAGTGCATGGACAGCAAGGTCCCCAGATTTCAAACTGTGGATCTTTATTGTGGTCTAAAACCGTGTAATGGGGTTTCCAGAAGGAACAACTGATAAATAAATGTAACATTTGACATTTCCATAACGGTCTAATAAGATCTAAGAAGAAAAACATATAAAATACTTTAAAAAAAAAAAGCTTATATTAAGTGTTATTGTATCTATTACTTTGGATTATTCATGTTATCACACATATGAATGACTTAGGCTTAATAAATCTGTTCGATTAGAAGTCCTCAAGGGTAATAATTCAACTTTTATCACCACATGTCAAGTACGATTTCTTGCCTTTGTTCTAGATACCAAACAATATAAGTAATTTTATCCATAGTTAATTAATTAAATTGTTTTTTTTATTGTAATTAGTGTGTACTTACGCCTGTCTGACATATCCATACTGTGTTCCGTCCTTGCCATACACACTGACCTCATCTTGTACACACCTGAGGCCAGCACACCAGTTACAGCCACCAAAACATTTGAAAGGTCTTTTAATTGTGAATATTTTCTGAAAGTTGATGTAAAAGTTTAGAGCAACTGGTTATGACTCAACAATTTGGGTTACCTCCACTGATTTTAAGTCCCACTAAATCAATGTATGTTTGTAAGCAGTGGCGTTAGAAGGGGATGCGAACTGGTGGTGATGGTGAGGAGGGTGACGCTATACCACAGCAGGAATAAGAGGATGACACAACCGCACTGGGTGACACCAAATCCCCTGACGCCACTGTACGTAAACGTACACTTTAAAAACTGTAGATGAACACGCATAATAAAAAAAGAAAGTCTTTTCTAAAAACAAAGAGAAAGAAGCACATAATTGCTGTCTCTATGGACATTTTTCTCAATACTGCAAGATTCATTTCCCTTTGCTATATAAAACAAACTTATTGATTACCACTGATTAATTAACTCATAAAATGTGTTTTTCATTGATTCATGTTAAGCGATAGACACATTCTTTTCCACATGATCCGAGTATGGGAAGTGGGAGAAAAAGACGTGTAAATGGATTCTGTCAGGCAGACAGACGGAGTGCAGACAGACGGAATGCAGACAGACAGAGTGAGTTACCCTTGTAAAAATAAAAGACGCTCCCATTGCTAGATGTTATAATATGTGCGTTTCCTTCCTTTAAAATAAGAATCAAAGTTGAAGGTCTTACCTCTTTGGCATTGTCAGCCACATGAATTTTAAAACCTCTTCTGGCACCACAAAACTGCCTTGCACATGCATTGGATTCTGAAAAGATTAGTTGAAAACAGGTGAGATAATTACATTCATACGTTTTAACAAAACTACGGGTTTTAAAGTATGTGTGCCCAGGCGCTTAAGTGTGTGTGTGTAGTGCCATATTTACACTTAAAAAGGCGCTAAGCTTTATGAGATATGGGGCCCTTTGGAGGCCCTTTTAATGTTCATATATTATGTGTTAGAGCTAAATATTTCTCAGGGACCCTAAAGCTTGTGTTTCCCATAGGTAAGTCCGGCCCTGTGTGTGTGTGTGTGTTATGGCGTAGTACCACGAGGAAAGAGATATGTTTAATGTTAATGAGAACATTTACTGAGGATACTTTGTTACATATAGAACCTTTAAAGCCATAAAAGGGCACCGAGAATTGACGGACAGAGAGACAGACAGACTGTGAATTGATATAAGCTTTGTAAAAAAAAAAAGAGTTTACTTTCGAATGCATAGTAACATTGTTGTCCTTGATTGTTGACTATCTTGTACTTGTTGTTGCACTCCCAGTTGAGCATGACTGAACATGGGGAAAACAGAAGCAAAAATTGATGACGTCAAATGTATCTGTTTAATACGTATCTGCATCACAGAAATGTAAGAATCATAACAAACAACTCTATATTCACGCAGTTCATAACTATTTAGAATCACGGTATAATATTAACAAGGGTTTAGGATTGTAATTAAATATATCTGCAGGGTGACATATTAATGATGGCATATGGAAAGAAAAGCATGTGGATATCACTAAGTATGGATTCACTTATGCTCTATGCTTACTTATGTGAGGGCATGGGCGAGTATCAGTCGTTGATCTCCCCTTCCCCTTTTCATCTCATTTATCTAAGCGATGTATGTACTTGCTATTCACCGTGATTGGTGAACGTCACTTGTATTACTTATCATATATCACTTACTACTGTTTGTTATTTCCCTTTATGGGAGTCCCCATTATTATTGTTATCCCCCTTGATGGTACACTATATTCATTTGTTAGTTCCCTTTGATATTTATGAAACTAG
Source organism: Biomphalaria sudanica (assembly GCA_036873155.1). NCBI lineage: Eukaryota > Metazoa > Mollusca > Gastropoda > Planorbidae > Biomphalaria > Biomphalaria sudanica. The sequence continues at coordinate 267,484 of JAZGLO010001116.1, read as the reverse complement.
CTTATAGTTTCTCTACATCAGTCTGAAGATGTCCTTCACGGAAAGGCATCTACCTCCCAGTGTTATCATTATGGCTAAACCGACGTATACATCATATCGTTGCAGCTTTTCTTTGTAGGCAACATCCGCCTGTAATCTTATCACCCTAAAGCTGATACAAGATTTGTTGGCACCAGATCTGCAAACATCAGTCCTACTCATCCTTCAAGAGTCCAAGTAACAACGCTAGCCACAGACTCGTCACTGGCTTAACTGAATGGTAGACGCAGCTTAGCTCTGAAACCATACAACGTTGGACTGCAACCGGAGTCTGGATCCACTACGCCAGCCCACCCGCAGACAGCATCAGTACCAGCCACACCCGTCTCATCAGTGCAGCACCGGACCAAAAGCTAAGCAACCAGCCTAATGACACTCAGACCACTTGGTTCTCACATCTTATGATGATAGTCTCCCACATGTAAATACGCTAGATCCCATCCTAGCAACTGTACAGCATTTTACCTTTAAATTATCCTTTGTATAATAAACTGTACATATTTTTACATCTAAATATAGTACTTGTTGCCTGCATTATAATGCTGTGATTGTAGTTTATATGTGCAAGTGAGGATTCTCAAACTATAAAATCCCCTAGACATCCAAAACGGCCAATATTTTAATCCAACTTGTCACATGGATACACCAAAAGGCTTGCTATTTATAGTTGTTCCCAGTGGTGTAGCTAAGGTAGGGGACAGGAGGGGGCAGAATTTGAAAATTCCCCCCCCCCCCGGGATGTTTTTTACATAAAATAATTAATATTACGCAAAATGCGGGAACCCTCAAATAGGCCAAGCTCACCCCCCAACCCCGTGCACCCAAATGATGGAAAAATTCTTAGCTACGCCCCAAGTTGTTCCACTACGTAAGAAAATCTCCAACATAATGAATGAATAGAACCTGCGACGACTTTATTTTTAGAAACACGTCATTCTTCTGTTCAGGATTTTAAAAAAGGTTTCAGATGTAGGTATTATTGTTACTGTTAGTGTTTCATTTCACTACTATCAAAAGTGTGGAGCATAAAGCTAATAGATTTAGACTTCAAAGCCCAAAAAAATTCTAAAGAAGATTTTCTTTTTATCAAGCATGACTATGTTAGTTTAAGTTAGTTAGCTCTGCGATACCTCCCGAAAACAAAACACAGTAAAAATGAAACTAAATTTATTTAGATCTGATCTCTTACCTTCCAGCATATGTACTTCTTGTTTTATCAAGACCTGGTCCAGTTGGGTCAAGTATTCTAAGCCTTTTGGACAGTTGGGGGCGGACTGTATCGCAGGCATCCACACCTCTGCAAATCAAATTCAAACTTCATTACACATAGGCGTATTCAGTCGTTACTTATCGAAACGAACTGTAGAATTACAGAAGTGTTTCAAATCAATTATTTCACGAACTGTAGAATTACAGAAGTGTTTCAAATCAATTATTTCACAAACTGTAGAATTACAGAAGTGTTTCAAATCAATTATTTCACGAACTGTAGAATTACAGAAGTGTTTCAAATCAATTATTTCACGAACTGTAGAATTACAGAAGTGTTTCAAATCAATTATTTCACGAACTGTAGAATTACAGAAGTGTTTCAAATCAATTATTTCACAAACTGTAGAATTACAGAAGTGTTTCAAATCAATTATTTCACGAACTGTAGAATTACAGAAGTGTTTCAAATCAATTATTTCACGAACTGTAGAATTACAGAAGTGTTTCAAATCAATTATTTCACGAACTGTAGAATTACAGAAGTGTTTCAAATCAATTATTTCACGAACTGTAGAATTACAGAAGTGTTTCAAATCAATTATTTCACAAACTGTAGAATTACAAAAGTGTTTCAAATCAATTATTTCACGAACTGTAGAATTACAGAAGTGTTTCAAATCAATTATTTCACGAACTGTAGAATTACAGAAGTGTTTCAAATCAATTATTTCACGAACTGTAGAATTACAGAAGTGTTTCAAATCAATTATTTCACAAACTGTAGAATTACAGAAGTGTTTCAAATCAATTATTTCACGAACTGTAGAATTACAGAAGTGTTTCAAATCAATTATTTCACGAACTGTAGAATTACAGAAGTGTTTCAAATCAATTATTTCACGAACTGTAGAATTACAGAAGTGTTTCAAATCAATTATTTCACGAACTGTAGAATTACAGAAGTGTTTCAAATCAATTATTTCACGAGCTGTAGAATTACAGAAGTGTTTCAAATCAATTATTTCACGAGCTGTAGAATTACAGAAGTGTTTCAAATCAATTATTTCAGGAGCTGTAGAATTACAGAAGTGTTTCAAATCAATTATTTCACAAGCTGTAGAATTACAGAAGTGTTTCAAATCAATTATTTCACGAACTGTAGAATTACAGAAGTGTTTCAAATCAATTATTTCACGAACTGTAGAATTACAGAAGTGTTTCAAATCAATTATTTCACGAGCTGTAGAATTACAGAAGTGTTTCAAATCAATTATTTCACGAGCTGTAGAATTACAGAAGTGTTTCAAATCAATTATTTCACGAGCTGTAGAATTACAGAAGTGTTTCAAATCAATTATTTCACGAGCTGTAGAATTACAGAAGTGTTTCAAATCAATTATTTCACGAACTGTAGAATTACAGAAGTGTTTCAAATCAATTATTTCACGAACTGTAGAATTACAGAAGTGTTTCAAATCAATTATTTCACGAACTGTAGAATTACAGAAGTTTTTCAAATCAATTATTTCACGAACTGTAGAATTACAGAAGTGTTTCAAATCAATTATTTCACGAACTGTAGAATTACAGAAGTGTTTCAAATCAATTATTTCACGAACTGTAGAATTACAGAAGTGTTTCAAATCAATTATTTCACGAACTGTATGATCCAGGCAGTAAGACAACTTGAAAGTGCTGTGATCAGTTGTAGTCAAACTGAATTACCGTTTGACTGGACCAACAAAAATTATCTTATCTTTTAAATGTAAACTATGGCCCTAACTTAAAGCTAATGGAAGGGATTGGCTTATACCTTTAGCTGAGATATGTGAAGTTGGCAAGATGTTTATTAACTTTTGCTGAGATATGTGAAGTTGGCAAGATGTTTCTTAACTTTTGCTGAGATATATGAAGTTGGCAAGATGTTTATTAACTTTTGCTGAGATATTTGCAGTTGGCAAGATGTTTATTAACTTTTGCTGAGATATGTAAAGTTGGCCAGATGTTTAACTTTTGCTGAGATATGTGCAAGATGTTTATTTCGCTTCTCTTTGCTGACTCTCTTGTTCATTTAACAAGAAAAACAAAAAACGCGGTGAATTCTTCATTTATTTAAGTTGTTACTTTAGACATTTTTTTATGTATTTATGAATGTGGCAGATTCATATCAAACAAAATATATCATTAGGTTTACAAACACACACACGCACACATTGTGATGGTAGTGTTAATTATAGTGCTGGGAGAAACTAGGTTTTAAGATAAAATTTATTTTATAATGTTTTTATGTTGATATATGTTGATAACTTGATATAGTTTTAATCTTTGTTTGTTTCTTTTTTTGATGAAATTGTTTTGATTTAAAGAGGGTATTGAACTAGTGGGGGTACTTTTTATTTCGTTTGTGGACATTGGGCTGCCATAGGGGCAATTATAGAGTTGTTGAAGTCCAAGACATCACGTTATAGCTCTACTGACTGTGGCATTTTACGTCTTGAGAGACAATCTTTTCCCTTTGCAACTTCTTGTGTGACTTAAGAGGCCAATCCTTGATACACAGCTGCGATCGCTGGTTGGGCATATGTAATCACCAGGCGCCGTTGCATTTTCACCCTTCTTTCTGCTTTTGTTGTGCATGACATCTGCAATCCGTGACCCTTCCTTTATGCTCTCTCTCCATGTGGATCTATCCAGTGCCATCTCTTCACAGCAGCTAGTGTCGATTTTGAAGAGCTTCACGTCGCGTTTGCATACATCCGTATAACGTAAAAGTGGGCGACCAGCGGCTCTCCTGCCTTCTATTAGATAGCCATACAGGATGTCTTAGGGAAGTCTACTAAGACTAAGATATCAAGTCTTTTGTGGATATTAGAAAAAGTATCTTTTCATCAATATGCTCGACTTTATTGCAAAAATAACTCTATTGTGTTACTGGGTCAACTACACATGTTTGTTTTTACTATCCAACGTGTCGTTAAATATTTAATTTGTTGATTCATTAACTCTTATGATTGGGCATTGACACCCCCCCCCCTTTCTCTCTCTCTCTCTCTCTCTCTCACACACATATACACACACACATCTATGCTTCTTTCTTGTTTACTTACGAGGTGGCGGACCAAATTGTCCTGGTGGTGCTCCCGCCATGTAGCCTGGTTGACCAGGCATGGGATGTCCGTACGGGGGCTGTCCAGCGCCGTAGGTTGGTTGGCCGTAGGGCGGTTGGCCGTAGGCAGGCTGGCCCTGGGGTGGTCCATAGCCTGGTTTCATAGGCTGTGCGCCCCCTGGCTGCTCCGACACTGGATGGGACATGACTGTCGAGGACAAAATAACCAACGTAAGGGTAAATAATTGTTGTCGGTTTTAAAACTGCTGGATGACATCAACACAAACCCACATCGTTGAGCGCTCTTTAAACTAGATAGACAAAACCCCACAGACAGATATATCGAGACCAATCATTATAGAAAGCCTGAACACTGAACTGCGACCTCGTAGCCTGTGAACAGTTTAGACCAGTAGCTCGTTGCCACGTCACACGTCCTGACGTCAGACCTGTGTCGCCGCAACGAGCCATTGGTCTAAACTGCCCACAGGTTTCGACGCCTAATAGTCAGTGATGAGGCCTGCTTCAACGATTTCTCTCAACTATATACCAGATATTTGGACATTTCCCATTATTATTTATATGACAAAAAGTCGAAATTAAAAACCGAGAAAAATTCATCACTACAGTAGAGGAAAAAAATCATGAAGATTCTACAAATAGCTGTTCTATCCCGTTTTAGAAGCAGAGTGTCGCAGGAATTATAATTATGTTCCATATGATGTGACGAAATTAAACATGTCATTGTCTCCACTGTTAATATTGGATTCACCTTGCAATCAATTCCAGGCTCATTATAATATTGCTGGAAGTGATCATTGTTTAGAATTGTACGAGTGTTTGTTATAAGCTGAAGGGGTGAAAATGATCGAGTGAATGAGCAAAAAAAGAGAGAGAAGAGAAGAAAGAGAAGAAAGAGACAAGGGGAATGTGAGAAAGAAAAAGAGAAAGAGAGACATATGAAAGAAAGAAAAAGAGAAATTAAGAGAGAGAGAAAAAGAGGGAGAGAGAGATAGAGGAGAGAAAGAGACAAAGAAAGAGAAAGAGAACAAGAGAGAGAGAGAGAGAGAAAGAAAGAGAAAGAACGAAAGATAGAGAGGAAGAAGGCAAAAAAAAAAGAATGAAAGAGAACGAAGAGAGTAAGGGAAGTGTATGATAAGCCTCCAGTAGAGTGAGAGTCTTCACTTATCACGTCCTACAAAAACTTGACCCACTGACCCACTTCCTTTAGCAGACGCCTTCAAGAAAATGTATTAAAATATAGTAGTAGGCAATGGTTTGTGTTAAGTAGAAATTTTAATGGGGAGGGGGGTATTTGAAACAAAGATCCTAATCACTGTTTTAGTTCCTCTAGACACTTCAACAGATCTAGATAGAGATATTTGTATTTGTTTGTTTTACATGTTTCGGATGTTCCTTCAGAGTTGAAGATAGTTTACTTCCTAGTCCAAACCTTCCGCAGGACGACGGGGGATGGGAGCGGGCAGGATTTGAACCCTCGACCATCGATAAATCCGAACGACAGTCCAGCGCGCAAACCGCACGACCAGGCAGCCATCCCGACCAGGCAGCCAAAGCTTATATCAACTCCCTCTGTCAGTTTATCTGGTAAAAAGTTAGTACACGTTATTTCTCCGACACCCACTCTCAGATCAAGCTTAGTCCCTTTTACAGGTCGACGGTTTAAAGTAACTCAAAACAAAAAAATACATAACAATACAATCTTCTATTTTTATTTAAAGAAACATTAACTAGCAGAGTGGTTAGAACGTCGGCTTAAAGAAGCTTTAGTTACGAGTTCAAATTCAGGTCGTTCCCCCCCCCCTTTTTTTTTCTTGTATAATTGATTATGAAAAAGTTCACCAAGATAACCCATTCTTTCTTGCCGCCATGTTTCCAACTGGTCGAGGCAAGTGATAGGATCATAGCGTCGTGAGAAAGCTATATGCATGAAATAGCGTTAAACAAAAAAAATAGTAAACATATTTCTAATCGCACAGACTTATTGTTGTTGGTTTAGATCTATTACACATTTAATTCCATGGCTTATCCAACGAATTGATACAATTACACTTCGTATAAGCTTTACTTTACAAAAAAAAAAAGAATTTTTAGTTTATTCTTGTTACTTTTGATGAAAATCAGTAAAATATCAATACTTAAGCTTATGTTTTACACGTTTCGGATGATTTTTCAGGATTGGAAGATACTTATAACATCACCTACTGGTGGCAGCGGGAGGACTCGGGCTCTAGACCATCACCATGATATATATACGTCAGTGCTGCTACTTACACATTTGGCTCAGTTTTGTTGAGTACAAACATTGGTTGAAAAATGTTTCGGTATTTTGATGTGGTAGAGTCAATGGGATGGGGTCAAGACTTAAACCAAGTGGAGTCCAACATATTTAAGAAGAGGGGGTGGGGCGAGGTATGGAGGGGGTAAGAGGGATGCTATTACAATTTCTGACCAATGTATCACGTGTTTGTCACCACAAGTCAAAGGCCAAGTCCAACGGAAGTAATCGTTTTCGGCTACATTCTGTATTGTGGGTGGAAGTTTCGAGGGGTCGGTAAGAATCTCGTCTCGGGCATGTGTTATTAATATTAAGTATTCTTATATATATTATAAATTAAAGTTACAGACAGATACATTGATAGAAAGGCAGACAGACAGACGGACGCACAGACAGACAGACAGACAGACAGACAGACAGACAGACAGACAGATAGATAGATAGATAGATAGATAGATAGATAGATAGATAGATAGATAGATAGATAGATAGATAGATAGATAGATGAAATGTTAGGGGGAGCAAATAACGAACGTTTGCGTCATCTATTCCAGTATCTGAACTTCCTGATTCCTTCAATAGATTCTTCATTGGGAAGATTGAGCAGATTAGAAATGACATGCCATCCCTCTCATCACAGCTTGACCACTCTCCAATTTTTCAAAATACTCCTTTTTGCGAATTTCAGCGTGTATCTGAAGATTATGTCAAAAGTACTATTTTAAAGATGCCAAATAAGTCATGTGACCTTGATCCCATTCCAACTTCCTTGCTCCTTGAATGTTTAGATGAGCTTGTACCTACAATTACTAACATTGTGAACTCTTCACTGACTTCAGGCATTGTACCAAAGCAATTTAAGCATGCACTTGTCAGGCCCTTATTAAAGAAATCCAGTCTTGACCCGGAATGTCAAAAAAACTATCGCCCGGTATCAAATCTTTTCTTCCTGTCAAAGCTTCTGGAGCGCATCGTATTAGCGCAAATTCTTTCTCATCTTGAAAAGTACTGTCTCTTGGAAGAATTTCAATCTGCATATAGGAAGTGCCGTAGCACAGAGACAGCAGTGGTCAGGGTACTAAACGACTTACTTCTCAATTCCGACATAGGCCACATATCAATTCTTTCTATGCTGGACTTGTCCGCATCCTTTGATACGCTAGACCATGAAATTATGATGGCCAGATTCTCTGCAACTTTTGTTTTAGCAGGAGTCGTCCTAAAGTGGCTTGGATCTTACCTGACGGAACGCACCCAAAGTGTCGTTGTTAGCGGGACGGAATCAACAAGCTTACTTTTGAAGTACGGAGTACCCCAAGGATCAGTTCTAGGCCCAGTACTGTTCACTATGTACACATATCCACTCAGTGGTGTCATACGGCCAACCGGTATCTTATACCATTTCTTTGCCGATGACTCACAGTTATATGATTCATCAGTACCCTCAGAGGTGTCGCATCTGGCAGAGAAAATCAGTAGTACCGTTGCAAGGGTGAGCGATTGGATGGTTTAAAATAAACTCAAGATGAACGAAGACAAGACAGAAATAATTAAGATTGGCACTAGGAACAATGTCTCAAAAGTTGAAAGCACAGATTCTCTCTTTATCATGAACTGCCATGTTCCATTTGTCCATGCAGTGCGGAATCTTGGAGTTTTCTTCGACTCAACACTTTCTTTCGACCCACACATAAGTCAGCTCTGCAAAGGTCTTTATCTGTAGCTGCGCAGATTAGGCCAGATCCGACCATATTTAACAACGGAGTCAACAAAAACACTAGCTGTGGCATTCATACTCTCCGGCCTTGACTACTGTAACGCCGTACTAGCAGGTATACCTGATGACAAAATAGCCAAGCTGCAACGTATACAAAACAACGCCGCTCGAATAGTCCTTAAAAAATAAAATAGACAAGATTCTGCTACTACGCTCTTGCGCACGCTCCATTGGCTTCCCTGAAAGCGAGAATCGATTACAAGGTCGCCACACTTTGTCATCAGTGTATACATAACAATGAGATGCCCTTGTACCTTAGAGAACTGGTTTCTCCATATGTCCCTCAGAGAGCCCTGCGCTCAATGGACTCAACGCTTTTAATAGTGCCACGTTTCTCCCTCAAAAGCTATGGTCTGCGGGCTTTTTCAATTCACGGACCAAAGGTTTGGAACTCACTCCCCATTGATCTTTGACAGACAACATGCTACACCACTTTTAAGAAGAACATTAAGACCTATCTGTTTAAAACTTTTTTAGATTAGTTTGTCATGTTAGCGCTTGTGTTTGTGTTTGTAATGTTGTTACAGCGCCTTGAGCCTACATTTTGTTTGTTAACAGCGCTTTATAAATAAAATTATTATTATTATTATTATAGATACGAAAAAGAGAAAAAAAAGTCTAATCCTCTAAGAAGCCTCTGCTTCTTTCCCAGTCCATTTCTTTCTTGAGCACAATACGTAAATCCTTCTACGGGACTGGAGTCATATGTTAAAAACCTATAATCTATATTACATCGGATTGCAGGGATCACTAATACACAAAATCTGTTGCTGTGACCTTAGGTTAGGTTCAAGACGAGTTTAGATAATCTCAACACTGTTAAAATAGTATACAAATATATACGTAGCTTATGAAATTTTCTATTTGATATGAGATTTGCGTCAGAAAAAAAAAATCAATAAAATAAATATGGTAGCTGTCTGTCAAGAAACTTAAATATACTGTGGAAGTAGAATGTAATCAATACAATGTGTAATCCGCCTCAATACTATTCAATAGTGTATACTGGACACAAGAGGAATAAGCCCTTAAGACAACTATGTAGAACAGTGCTTCCCAAACTGTGTTCCGCGAAACTCTACGAACACCCACGAACTAATGGAATAAATACCTTGTAGGCCACCACGTGAATTAATCTCTTTAAAAATATGCAACGTGTTCCGCTAAATGCTCAGAATGTGCAAAATGTTCTGTTACGGGGAAAATGTGGGAGACACTGCTGTAGAATGTAAGGCACATACAAAGTTACACATAGTTACATAGTTACACAGCTGTCTTGCAGGATTCTTCTACACTTTGTTTCTTCCACTTCCCATTTTCGGATCAAGTTGTAACTTTGCCCAATTATTCATTGCTCCTAACAAAACATGGATCAATCGAAAAAAATAATTAGTTAATTAAATAGTGGTCATTAATTTTGCTAGACATCGAAAAAAAGTTGAAATAAATCTTTTGAGATATTTATAAATGTGGGGTTCTTGATATTGATATTCAAATTCGCAAACAATGTCACAACTTTGAGTTGGTGACAAAAGCTAAGTTGTCGTGCTAAAGGGGGAAGGGTCGAGCATACTTCCATTCGATTCTATTCGATTCTTGTATACAGGAAAGTGAAGTTTCTTTTTCAGACCTTGCGATCTATGGGGCAGATGATGTTAAGTTCATCTGTTTCTATGGCCAAAGGTTAACGAGCAGGGTGATATGTGGCCAGCACAACGACCAACCGCTTTTACTTTCCCCAACTAAAGTCAGGGTTAAAGTTGAGTGGACTCAGGGGCGTCCTAAGAATCACGAAATTCAAAATTCCAGTCTTTACCGAGATTCGAACCCAGGACCCCAGGTTTGGAAGTCAAGCCGTAAACCACTCAGCCACAGCGCCTCATATAGGCCTATATCTTATATAATTGTATATTTATTCATCTAATCGTTATACGTTGAGATACACAACTATTTTTAATTGAAGAGCATTATTTTAAATCGATAAGAGCTGAGAAAGACAAAAAATAGAAAAATGTTTAAAATATTTAGAAATCTAGTCAGATGAAATGTAACGATCATGTAGAGAAAACAGGAGGAAAAAACAAATATGCATTAAGTCAGAAGTCTATATTAACGTGCAATAAAATACAACCAAAGAAAACAGACCAATATACCTGACAATAAAATACAACCAAAGAAAACAGACCAATATACCGGATTATAAAAAACAACCAAAGAAAAAAGACCAATATACCGGACAATAAAATACAACTGAAGAAAACAGACCAATATACCGGACAATAAAATACAACCAAAGAAAACAGACCAATATACCTGACAATAAAATACAACCAAAGAAAACAGACCAATATACCGGATTATAAAAAACAACCAAAGAAAAAAGACCAATATACCGGACAATAAAATACAACTGAAGAAAACAGACCAATATACCGGACAATAAAATACAACCAAAGAAAACAGACCAATATACCGGACAATAAAATACAACCAAAGAAAACAAACCAATATACCGGACAATAAAATACAACCACAGAAAACAGACCAATATACCGGACAATAAAATACAACCAAAGAAAACAGACCAATATACAGGACAATAACATAAAAACAAAGAAAACAGACCAATATACCGGACAATAAAATACAACCAAAGAAAACAGACCAATATACCGGACAATAAAATGCAACCAAAGAAAACAGACCAATATACCGGACAATAAAATACAACCACAGAAAACAGACCAATATACCGGACAAAAAGAAAATACCAAAGCAAACAGACCAATATACCGGACAATAAAAAAATACCAAATCAAACAGACCAATATACCGGACAATAAAAAAATACCAAATCAAACAGACCAATATACCTGACAATAAAATACAACCAAAGAAAACAGACAAATATACCGGACAATAAGAAAATACCAAAGCAAACAGACCAATTATACCGGACAATAAAATACAACCAAAGAAAACAGACTAATATACCGGACAATAAAATACAACGAAAGAAAACAGACCAATATACCGGACAATAAAATACAACAAAAGAAAACAGACCAATATACCGGACAATAAAATACAACCACAGAAAACAGACCAATATACCGGACAATAAAATACAACCGAAGAAAACAGACCAATATACCGGACAATAAAATACAACCAAAGAAAACAGACCAATATACCGGACAATAAAATACAACCAAAGAAAACAGACCAATATACCGGACAATAAAATACAACCAAAGAAAACAGACCAATATACCGGACAATAAAATACAACCAAAGAAAACAGACCAATATACCGGACAATAAAGTACAACCAAAGAAAACAGACCAATATACCGGACAATAAAATACAACCAAAGAAAACAGACCAATAAACCGGACAATAAAATACAACCAAAGAAAACAGACCAATAAACGTCAGTTAATTAATTATATACAGAGGTATCTAATACATTACATGTATATGTAGGCTTATATTTATATAAGCTTATCACGAAGTCCTGGGCCCTAAACCAACATCCCTATCCTCACACACTGAACAACAAGCTGTTCCTTACAATATGAGGTAGACTCACCAGCGAATGCTTCCAGTGAAATCTACACCTTAATTGATGACGCCATACAATGACAACACAGATGTCAACCGGCGTCTATGACAACAGTAACCAACAGTCAAGCACAGCACGGAGAAAACCGTACACCACTACCGTGCGCCATTGTGTCGGCTCATCAATATCTAACCACAGTTACACGCACTGGTGTGTGCGTGTACGTTTTAATGTGAGTGTGCGTGCTGGGGGAGAGGAGAACCCACTTCGTTTAAGTTTTAACTTATTGTCAAGCAAGAATCGTTGGAATATCAATGTCAAAGTAACGTTACAATATAGTTTCGACTATGAGATGGCGATGTCGCGGAGAAATATTGCTGTCGGTTTGTGAATAAGTGTGAGAAACGCGCTTCTTCTTATTCTTTCACTCCGAATCAGAGGCTTCAAGTCATTCCCTACCAATTAAATCTGTCTTTTGTTTATTCTTTTGCTGAAATTATTCATATAGCTATTTACCTACATTTCTTGTTCTTAATACGAAGGCATAATTGTATTTTACCTCTTCTAGTGAACCCCTGATGGACTTCACTTTCCCCGATATTAATTGGAAATTATTGATATCGGTGGTGGGTGTCCATTAAACAAAACGTTATGAGGCCTGAATAACTGAAAAGAGGATTGAGCCTCCAAAAAAAAAGTCACACCTTGATGAGGATGTCACCCGGTGCGGCACACATAGTTCAAAACCACTAGCGACGCCACTGCTGCTAATATCCTTTCAACCAAAACAAGCGAGTCTTGTGTTGCAAGCTCGAATAGCTGGTTAATTAGCAGCCATTTTTTAAATTAAAAACTAAAACTATTATTTTACTTATGTCATCAATTGCTGAAGTGTAAAAGCACTCTGGGCTCTCCTCTGCTTCAAACAGCGTAGTGATATGATGCCGAACTATTTTCTGATTCAGGCTCTCGTCTGCTTCAAACAGCGTAGGGATATAATGCCGATTCTGATTCAGGCTCTCTTTTACTTCAAACTGCTTTAGGATCTGATATCGAATTATTTTCGGGAACATAAATTTCCAGCATCCAGTCCACTGCCGCATCATCGCGAAAAAAATCCGTTAAGGCAAACTTCTGCGGATTTATTATGCAGAGGCAGCCTTAGGAGGATGGCAAGTGTGGCAACCACCCCATAACCCTAGCGAGGGATACCTGCGATAAAGAGAATCTTTTATTACCGTCAGCCCATCGTACAAATATTCGTGGCCCTGATAAGACTCCGCGCAATGCTAAGGCCGCCTCTGTATTGTGCACTGTAAAGGGGAGTTAATTCGATGGGACGGCTAGCACCCTAACCCTAACCCTAACGGATCAGATGTGGCACACGGGCCGTAGGTTGGGCATCACTGTTTTAAGGGATACAAGATTCCGAAACTGTAACTGTTTAGGCTACTGTCAACGAAGACAGACTAAAACTTTATGATCATATCAAATGGTCATCAGGACTTGCAAATACCTTCCTACATGGAACAGTACCAGGGAAAAGAAGAAGAGACACGCAGAGAAAGCGACGGGAAGACAACGTAAGAGAATGGACGTCCTATCATTGAAAAGAGATTCTATCCAAGACAAAAGACAGAAAGGAATGGAGAATGACTGTCAACAGATCATGTGTGGTGCCTCGAAGGTTCAACAGACTATATGATAGGTGAAGGACAGTGGAGGTGATTTCTGGAGAATCTGACGTAATAGTCACTTAATATTTATTTGTTATTTTAGTCTTTTTTTTTTTTTGGTCTTTTAAGCCCCGCCCATCATCTTATATTTTAAAATCAGCACATGAAATAGACATAATGCATCATTTCATTTCTGGCAGATGTAATAAACCTTTTTTTTTTGGAGTACCAGGACTGGCCTTTGGTAATTGGAAGCCACATTCCATAGTAACCCCCTCCCCCCCTCCCCAAATCATACATTTTCCATGCCTGGGTTAGTGCGATTCTCCCTAAGTCTTAATTACATTTGTCTTCACATTAGCTTTGTCCCTCGGGCGCTCAAATTGCATTGAGCTTCAATTAGAGTTTATGATTTTGTATTTTAACTAATATCTTGAGAGCGTAGCCATGCCGACTGTAAAAACAAACACGGTTTGGTATACAGATACGCTTGAGATCTTCTTGAATGATGACTGACATTCTTTTGTATTTGTGAGAGCATTGTCAAAATCTTCCCGCAATTGATTTGTTCGTCATGCTCGCCTAGACACGCCAACTTGGCTTAAAGCCTACTTCCTAAACTTCCTTCATTCAAACTGTGACTGAATACTTAGGCCTACAATGTACTGTGGTATTTCCTTTCTTTAAATGGACCAGTGTTGGTGACGCCAGCACTTGCTGAGGAATCAGCAAAGTTATTTTTGTACTTTTTTTGCTTTTCTTGAGACACAATCTGGCACACTGTGACGCTCCCTGCGTGACATGCCATCAGCAGTCCCTCATTTCCCGCCCAATCCATGCACCCATTACACTTTAATCTTTAATCTCTGGGTTTTACAAATATTTTTTTCCCTTGACGTTATTCTTTCCCTAGTCAAAAGTCTCGTGATTTTGACTCCATCAGATATCAAGCAAAATAAATAAAAAACTTTCTTTAGAATTAAATAAAAAGGTGATTTAAGGGAAAGAACTAAACATTTACAGCCATGACTCAATACTTTTAGATTAATTTCCCTTTATCAATACAAACAAAATTAAATAATTAGCACTATTTCATTTCTTTCTGATCATTCCTTTTTTAATTCTTCTTCTTCCCTCTTTCCGAATCATTCATTCTTAGTTCCACTTCTACCCGGACAAATCATTCTTAGTTCCACCTCTTCCCGAATCATTCCTTCTTTGTTCCACCTCTTCCCTCTTACCGAAACATTAATTCTTAGTTCCACCTCTCCACGGACCATTTATTCTTAGTTCCACTTCTTCCTGGACAATTCATTCTTAGTTCCACTTCTTTCCGGAAATTTCTTCATAGTTCCACTTCTTCACTCTACCCGGACCATTTCTTCTTAGTTCCACCTCTCCCCGGACCATTCATTCTTAGTTCCACCTCTTCCCGGACCATTCATTCTTAGTTCCACTTCTTCCCGGACAATTCATTCTTAGTTCCACGTCTTCCCGGACCATTCATTTCTTAGTTTCACCTCTTTCTGGATCATTCATTCTTAGTTCCACCTCTTCCTGGACCATTCATTTCTTAGTTCCACCTCTTCCTGGACCATTCGTTTCTTAGTTCCACCTTTTCCTGGACCATTCATTCTAAGTTCCAATTCTTCCCTGACCATTCATTTCTTAGTTCCACCTCTTCCTGGACCATTCCTTCTTAGTTCCACATCTTCCTGGACCATTCCTTTTTAGTTCCACCTCTTCCTGGACCATTCCTTCTTAGTTCCACCTCTTCCTGGACCATTCCTTCTTAGTTCCAAATCTTCCCGAACCATTCATTTCTTAGTTCCACCTCTTC
The DNA here is from genome assembly GCA_036873155.1 of Biomphalaria sudanica. Lineage (NCBI taxonomy): Eukaryota > Metazoa > Mollusca > Gastropoda > Planorbidae > Biomphalaria > Biomphalaria sudanica. Next base: position 251,969 of record JAZGLO010001116.1, on the reverse strand, counting down.
CTGGACCATTCGTTCTTAGTTCCTTCTCTTCCTGGACCATTCATTTCTTAGTTCCACCTCTTCCAGGTCCATTCATTCTTAGTTCCACCTCTTCCTGGACCATTCCATCTTAGTTCCACCTCTTCCTGGACCATTCATTCTTAGTTCCACCTCTTCCTGGACCATTCATTTCTTAGTTCCACCTCTTCCTAGACCATTCATTCTTAGTTCCACCTCTTCCTGGATCATTCATTTCTTAGTTCCACCTCTTTCTGGACCATTCATTCTTAGTTCCACCTCTCCACGGACCCTTTATTCTTAGTTCCACTTCTTCCCGGACAATTCATTCTTAGTTCCACCTCTTTTTGGACCATTCATTTCTTAGTTCCACCTCTTCCTGGACCATTCATTTCTTAGTTCCACCTCTCCACGGACCCTTTATTCTTACTTCCACTTCTTCCCGGACAATTCATTCTTAGTTCCACCTCTTTCTGGACCATTCATTTCTTAGTTCCACCTCTTCCTGGACCATTCATTTCTTAGTTCCACCTCTTCCTGGACCATTCATTCTAAGTTCCACCTCTTCCCTGACCATTCATTTCTAGTTCCACCTTTTCCTGGACCATTCCTTCTTAGTTCCACCTCTTTCTGGACCATTCCGTCTTAGTTCCACCTCTTCCTGGATCATTCCTTCTTAGTTCCAACTCTTCCTGGACCATTCCTTCTTAGTTCCACCTCTTCCTGGACCATTCATTTCTTAGTTCCACCTCTTCCTGGACCATTCATTCTTAGTTCCACCTCTTCCTGGACCATTCATTTCTTAGTTCCACCTCTTCCTGGACCATTCATTCTTAGTTCCACCTCTTCCTAAACCATTCATTTCTTAGTTCCACCTCTTCCTGGACCATTCATTTCTTAGTTCCACCTCTTCCTGGACCATTCATTTCTTAGTTCCACCTCTTTCTTCTACCCGGATCTCTTATAATTAAGAGAATACGAGATACTGTAAACAGGACATTAATCGATTATGTATCATGACCGTGATATCGCACATGCTAGAGTGGGTATTAATCCAATTTGAACAGTTAGACATCTAGTTTGAGCTAGACATCAGCGAATACCAATACAGGGAAAATACAACAAGCATGAGCCTTGCAATCAATAGGCACCCACCGTGTTTTAGTAGTGGACTAGATGTAGTTTGATATTTTCTGCAAAATCTGGGTTAAAAAAAATATTCTGATTTTTTAAAAATAATTCCTTTTATTAGCTTGCCATTTCTTCATCAGGTAAAAAAAAAAAACAAAAAAAAAAAACATAAACCTGGGTGGACAAGGATCTCGAAAACGGCTCTAATGATTTTCCTAGAAATTTAACAGTTGTTATTTTTTGGGTAAAGTATCACCCGATTCGACCGAGCAGATAAATATGAATTTCTGTCTACTTTCCAACTATTAAATCCTCAGATTGCAATAAATCTCGATAGTGCTCATAGCGACACTGACAACAAATTTCGTCTAAAGCGAAAGAGGTTGACATCGTTTGTATCAGTTTTCTTCGGTAGCCTCCGAACTTACTATAAACAAGGACCTGTTCAAACCTTGGTTTTATGCAGACAAAAAAGATAACGGCTAGCTGATTGAGTCCCGAATTTCGTCGTCATTATCTTCTTCCTGTTTGGTCTCATTTTTATGTTGGAGTGTTCAGATGACTAGATCAATATATGAGATGAACTGTTGGAGAGATCAGATGACTAGACCAATATATGAGATGAACTGCTGGAGAGATCAGATGACTAGACCAATATATGAGATGAACTGTTGGAGAGATCAGATGACCAGACCAATATATGAGATGAACTGTTGGAGAGATCAGATGACCAGACCAATATATGAGATGAACTGTTGGCGAGATCAGATGACTAGACCAATATATGAGATGAACTGTTGGAGAGATCAGATGACCAGACCAATATATGAGATGAACTGTTGGAGAGATCAGATGACTAGACCAATATATGAGATGAAATGTTGGAGAGATCAGATGACTAGACCAATATATGAGAAGAACTGTAGGAGAGATCAGATGACTAGACCAATATATGTTCAGATGACTAGACCAATATATGAGATGAACTGTTGGAGTATTCAGATGACTAGACCAATATATGAAATGAACTATTGGAGAGATCAGATGACTAGACCAATGTATGAGATGAACTGTTGGAGAGATCAGAAGACTAGACCAATATATGAGATGAACTGCGCAGTGTTTCCAAATCAGGGAGCTCGCCATATAGTTTTCTTTCTTGGGGCCAGTGTCTTGTACGAGCCTCATGGTAAAGAGAACAGTTTTGAAGGACATGGTCAGCATTTTGCTGGTGACACTCCACAGTGACAGATTTCACTGGTTCCAATTTTGAACTTCTTGATTCACATATTTCTGACAATTGCAGTAAGTGTGCAGACGAGCGAGCGAATTTTTTTTTTTACAACGAAAGTTGATCTAGATCAACTCTGCCTAACTTACTACTCTCTCATTTGGCTGGATGGTTAAACACTTGGCTTCCGAACCTGGGGACCTGGGTTAGAATCTCTGATAATACAGGGATCTTGAATTTCGGGATTTTTACGGCGCCCCTGAGTCCACCCAACTCCAATGTGTACCTGACTTTAGTTGGAAAAAGTAAACGCGGTTGGTTGTTGTGCTGGCCACATGACACCCTGCTTTTAAACCGCTGGCCATAGAAACAGGTGACCTTAACACCATCTGCCCCATTGATCGCAAGGACTGAAACTTAACTTGCTTTTACTATTTGGCTGGCGGAAAAAAAAATAATTTGAAAATAATTATACAATGAATACAAATTGATTTTTTTTAAAATCTTTCCACTAGAATGCATTATATACTCTAGCTACGCCCTGGGTCTGGATCAGTTGGTTACGTGTAGATCTGTAAGTTCATGTGTGGGTCAGTTGGTTCATGTTAGATACTGTGTTGCTTGACCTTGTGCCACCGTGACGATTAACATGGCTAATTAGGGTAGGGTCGTTACTAAACGGCAAGCCTCGTTTTGGTTCTTTCTCTAGTAATCGATCACTGCTGTTTACCTAACACTATTCACATGCATTGATTTTTTTTGTATTAAGGAAAGGATTGAAGTGGGAAGACAAAATCTAATAACAAGTTGAATCTGATTTTGTTTGAAGATCATTACTAGACAATAGTGAACTCTTCTGTCGGGGTATTCAACAAATCTCAACTGTTGAACCTAAGATGCCAGCCGCCTTACTAAGACCCTCAATATAAACGTCCAGAGGCGGCCTTAGCTTTGAGCACGAACCTGTGCGAGTGTCATACTAGAGCCACGGACTGACGGTGTCAAAAAAATGCACTTTATCGCCCCCCCCCCCCTTTTCTCCAGGAGCGTGACCCCCAGGCGCAGTTGACCTACGTATCATTGTAACCTTTTTTTTGTTTTTTTAAAATAAGGCACATTATTGTTCTGTGTCGTGAAATGAACAGATGAATCGGTTGCCATTAGTAGCTAAATAGTTAATGGACCTCATTCACCAATAGTAAACAAACAACATTTAGCCGAGTGATTCTCTATATCTTCTATACAAAGTATGTCATCCACAGTGGTTGTCACATGATACGTATTTTTCATTGTTTTATTGATCAATATTATGACGTGGCTAAATATGTTTATTTACGATTGGTGAATGAGGTCCATTGTTAACGACCGAGATATTGTTCTTCGGGTGCGAAAGAAATCTTTTTTTTTCTTAATTGACTCGAAACTCGACTCAAGCAAACTTGTGTTCGCTGAGCGCATTACTGCAGCTTGGAAACCACACACACACAGACACGCACGCACACACACATACACTTGTCCTTAAAAGAGATAGGGCCATAGCGCATGATGTAAGCATGAAGGTTCGAGTAATACAAAAGCAATTTTAAAAACAAGGTTATACAAAGACAGTTTGTGTGGAAATAAAAACTCAAAATCGGCCCCAAAGTGGTCCACCCAGGTAGGTAAAAAAAAAATGGCAGGTTTCAATATTTTCAGAAAGAATATCAGAATAAAATTCTATCAAAGAAAAATGACAGAGAAAAATGAAGAAAGAAGGTTGACAGATCTTGTGTGGTGTCCCAGCGGTCCAGCCGACCAAAGGATAGATGAAAATGAATGTGAAGTTAGATGTAAACCTGGGACGGTCGGACAGACATTTCACACAAAAAAAATAGCGTCTTTTCCCAATTTCGGGGACCGCTAAAAATCTTCGAATTAATTTAATAGTGTGGTTAAATCTGCGTGTCACTATATGTAACGATCATTTGTATTTGAGTGTTAGACGTGAAGATGTTTTGATGTGACTACAAGATTGTATTGATCAGACAATGTGTTTCTGATGTTATAATTAAGGGTAGATTTTTACTTTAAACATATTTCTGAACACTCAAATAATATCGTTATGCCGGAGATTCAAAGGTAAATTATATTATTAATTCCAACAATAAATATCCTACAACAATAAATACATAGCTTTAGGGCCATCCGTAGGCCCCTGCAACCTATGCGGCCGCAGTGGGCCCTCACTTTCATAGGCCCCGCGCTAATTCTACATGTAATTTATTAAATTAAACCATTATAACTTGTAACTGGGTTCACTAGGCTTACTGATTTTCAAGGAACTTCTGGAAATCTCCTGAAATTATTTAACCTTCCTGAAAACCCATTAAAGTTTCCTGAAAAATAGACAAAATCTTTAAGGCATATTCTACCAAATACCGCCAAACCCCGGTAGAAATTTTAGCTTATCTGTCCACTAATGAAAGATACACTGCTTTCCCAAACTACTTTGTTGCACTCAGAATATTTTTAACTATACCCGAAACTGTGGCATCTGGTGAAAGAACTTCTCGCGCCTCAAACTAATGAAGAATTACTTGAGGTCAACAATTCACAAAAATATATTGAACAATTTGGCTTTTTTTGCTATTAAGCGTGATCTATGTAGGAAACTTAATTTCGATGATATACCGCAAGGCCAGTAAAGTTGTTTTTATCGCAATTTTGTACTTAGTAAAGAATGAATAAAATTTAAAGACGAATTTATTTTCTAATACAAAATCTTAATTTACATTTATTATCCTTATCCCTAATCAGACTAGGCCCCGCGCCATCCGTTTCGCATAGGGCCCCGAACTTGTAAAGGCCGGCCCTGCATAGCTTCTACAGAGCTATACGAGTAAACAAATGAACTATCGTTCAAGTTCATAACTACAACTACAACTGAGTCCATCCAGCTCTAAAAGTCAAGGCGCTTGGTCGTAGTGCTGGCCACGTAAAACCTTCTTAACCGTAGGCCACAGCAACAGATGACCTTAACATCTTCTGCCGTATAGACCGCAGGGTCTGAAAGGGGAACTTTACTTTACTTTATAAAGGATAAATAACATAAAAAAATATAAACTAAAATAATCAAGACTCATACACACAATAATTTACCTCACTTCGCCTCTGATGTAGGCTTAAGGTCACACTCAATAAGTTTGACTTCAACAAAATGATAAAGCTACTAGCATGCTATCTTATATCTTATAACATATATGTCTATTTAATATGATTAAACAAATACTGGAGAGAGAAAAAACATGCAGTTATGAGGTCACTGTTATATTTATAACCCAATGTTGTGACATGTACCTGAGAGATTATTGACGCAAGTCCAAGGCAGATAAGTTTAGATGACCTACTTGCTTTTAAATCTACTCTTTCGAAATCAAGAAAAAAATAGACTACAGAAGAAGGACAACAAATCCTGTATTTGAAACTTTTCATATTGATCCTTGACATGTTCAAAGGGGCTGAATGGTAAAGCACTTCACCTTCGAATAGAGGGGGTCTTGGGTTCGAAGACTGGGTTTTTGAATTTCGGGATTTTTGAGTCCGTCGAAGTCGAATAGGTACTTGGCATTACATGGGGGGAAGTAAAAGCGGTATGTCGTTGTGTTAGTTCCACTTCTTCCCGGACCATTCATTCTTAGTTCCACTTCTTCCCGGACAATTCATTCTTAGTTCCCCCTCTTCCCGGACCATTCATTCTTAGTTCCCACTCTTCCCGGACCATTCATTCTTAGTTCCACTCTTCCCGGACCATTCATTCTTAGTTCCACCTCTTCCCGGACCATTCATTCTTAGTTCCACCTCTTCCCGGACCATTCATTCTTAGTTCCACTCTTCCCGGACCATTCATTCTTAGTTCCACCTCTTCCCGGACAATTCATTCTTAGTTCCCCCTCTTCCCGGACCATTCATTCTTAGTTCCACTCTTCCCGGACCATTCATTCTTAGTTCCACCTCTTCCTGGACCATTCATTCTTAGTTCCACCTCTTCCCGGACCATTCATTCTTAGTTTCACTTCTTCCCGGACCATTCATTCTTAGTTCCACTCTTCCCGGACCATTCATTCTTAGTTCCACCTCTTCCCGGACCATTCATTCTTAGTTCCACCTCTTCCCGGACCATTCATTCTTAGTTTCACTTCTTCCCGGACCATTCTTTCTTAGTTCCACCTCTTCCCGGACAATTCATTCTTAGTTCCCCCTCTTCCCGGACCATTCATTCTTAGTTCCACTCTTCCCGGACCATTCATTCTTAGTTCCACCTCTTCCCGGACCATTCATTCTTAGTTCCACCTCTTCCCGGACCATTCATTCTTAGTTTCACTTCTTCCCGGACCATTCATTCTTAGTTCCACTCTTCCCGGACCATTCATTCTTAGTTTCACTTCTTCCCGGACCATTCATTCTTAGTTCCACCTCTTCCCGGACCATTCATTCTTAGTTCCACCTCTTCCCGGACCATTCATTCTTAGTTTCACTTCTTCCCGGACCATTCTTTCTTAGTTCCACCTCTTCCCTCTTCCCTGACCAATCATTCTTAGTTTCACTTCTTCCCGGACCATTCTTTCTTAGTTCCACCTCTTCCCTCTTCCCGGACCATTCATGACACCCTCGTTGTACCTCGGCCAAAGAAACAGATGCTCTTTACATCTTCTGTAAGATCTGAAAGGGGAGTCTTTACTTTAATGGCATATTTTACAAAGGACAGAACAAGTGACCTCCTGTACAGGATTTGATGCCTCCTTGCAGTCGAGGTCATGCTCCAACACATGATACTGTCAGTTAGTCTTCTCTTTTTTTTACCAAGCTTATATTAACTCACTCTGTCTGTCTGTCTGTCTAGTACAAATCTTGTACACGCTATTTCTCCCAACTTTTCTTTCTCGGATCAAGTTAAAACTGTGTCACAATTATTCGTTGTTAAAGACAACACACGAATCAATTTAAAAAAAAAAAAGCCAGTTAGTTAATCAATTAGTAGTCATTATTTAATTTTGTTACATACAGATAAGGGGAGATAAACCTTGCAGTATTGAGGCATGTGACATAAATTGAGCGGTACTTTCCCTTATATAACCTCTATAATTTTGTTTAATGTTTCCTTCTGAAATTGATTTGGCTATTTTTTCTGTTTGTAATTTCTTTTCTCACTTCATCCTAGTTAGTGTGTCACCACTTTTGAGTTTTCAAATGAAGTTTGACCTCATTCATGTACAGGCCTCTGGCTTTCATTTACCATGGCTATATAAATGCTGTTTATCGTAGACGTCGGGTTATACAAGGTAAAGTGCGCCTAATAGATACAGAGAAGGGGGGAAATCTAGTCCCATTAGCAGGTATTGTCTTTCGGTCCGAATATTAAAGATGAGTAAAGTATTTCAACGCAGACCCAATCGCGACCTCCATATTTTTCCTCATCTGATGCAGACAGCGCAGTATTCCGCCATTGGGTCTAATTATACCATCTTTTAAGCTTTCTACGCCTGTCATTGGCATGGATGTATCTCTGGATTTCAAATATGTGTCCAGCGGTCGATGTAAGAGTGCCCTAGCTCCCGGAAGCTACTAGGCCTACATTATAATACAAATGTATTATGTGGTCAAAGAATACATTATCAAATAGTTTAATATGAGATATACTTTATATGATATAAGAGGCAAAGACGTGGGGATGCTAATGACAGTAATATACTCTTTGTTCTTATTATTTTTACAAAGCTTTTATCAACCCACTCTGTCTGCCTGTCTGTCTGGTACAAAGTGTTTACACATTATTTCACCCACACCCATACTCGGCTCAGGTTGAAACTTTGCACAATTATTCATTGGCACAGACAAGACAAGAATCAATTTTAAAAAATAACTGATAAGTCAATTAATTACTGGCAATCAATCATTCTGTTTGATACCAACAAGGGAAATTCAGCTATCAGTATTCACAGATACAGCTTAATATGTAGAGTTTCGTCCACTTTAAATAATTAAACACGGTATTTCTAACTTCCGTTATCTCAATCATGCCTGAAACTTGAAACAATTATTTAGTGTACCTAAACAAAACATAAATCAAGTACAAAAATATAATCATTTAATCAATTGGTGATTAATTATTGTTTTTGATATAGAACAAAGGAAACAACGTCTACATTATTGAGAAATATAGTTGTAAGTGCGGAGTTCTTTTTGAAGAACTAAGAGAAATAGACATTTATTTAAAAGGAGGGGGGGGGGAGGAAGTCCCAATTTAGTGCTGGAAGAGATTTGTAGAAATAATTTAACCTCAAATTGTAGATATACAGCGAACTATACCAGTATCAGTGGTAAGCAGCGGATGGTCATTTTTTAAATTAAATTGTCAAATGTTACTAAAGATTGACAATGTTCCAAGAAAAATAATTACAAAGCTTTTATCAACTCACTCTGTCCGGTAAAAAGTTTGTACACGTTATTTCTCCCACACCCAATATCGGATCAAGCTGAACATTTTCACAATTATGTTTCTTACCTGACAACACATGAATAACTTTTTCTACAAAAATTAACCAATTTGTTAATTAACTATTGGTAATTAATTATTTTGCTTGGTATCTGAGCAAAGGAAAGAAATAGTACTTGACTGAAGTGGTGGTATAAACTGATTTATTCCCCATTATAGGTCGCTGCTCTAGATTGAAACAAACACTATATAACTATATAATCTTTTCTAGTCATAAGTACCTCACTAGCAGAGTGGTTAGAACGTCGGCCCGAGGAGGCGTGAGCCACGAGTTCGAATTCCCGTTGTTTCTCCCCCTCTCCCTTTTTCTATTTTTTGGTAAATTCCAAAAAGAACCAAATTACGGTAAAATCTATCCAGATATAACTTTCTCCCCCCCCTTGCATTTTCTCCACTGTTAAAAAAAAAAGTGATAGGATCATAGCGTATTGAGAAAGCTAAAAGCATGAAATAGCGTTAAGCAAAAACGATTGGTAAAAAATAGTATTCATGGCCCAGATTTCCTGTTGTTGGTCTACTTCTGCTACAAATTCAATTCAATTGCATGTGACTGATCCAAAACTTGTTGAGACAATTACACTTCATATAAGATTTGTTTGTTGTTGGGTTTTTTAAGTGCTTTTGAAGTTTTTCTTGCTAGTTTTAGCACTTGACAGCAAGGCAAAAGTGTTTAAATTTTTTTGTTTTACATAAAAGTATTAAATATAAAGTTCATAGTGGCTGTGTTGTGTGTGTTTTTTTTTTAGCTGTTGTTGTTTTTGTAGGTACTTATCATACTTATAATGAAAATGCGTATTTTTATTAGACATTCATACTGTATAGGGGCACGATGGCTAAGTGGTTAAGCGCTTTGCTTCCAAACCTGGTGTCCTGGGTTCGAATACTGAGATTTTGGATTTGGGGATTTTCGGGTTACCCAACTTAAAGGTTACTTGACTTAAGCTGGGGAAAGTAAAGGCGGTCGGTCATTGTGTTCTCCACATGACACCCTGCTCGTTGGCCAAAGAAACAGGTGACCTTAACAAGACCTATAGATCGCAAGGTCTGAAAGGGGAACTTTGTAACTTTTATGTTATTAATGTGAAAACGTATAATTAGACTATTTCAATGATTAGCAATTCAGCAGTTTATATAGAAGCATTGCAATCTTTATCTATTTAATAATAATAATAATCTTTATTGTCCGTAAGGAAATTTGTCTTACAATTTGTGCATTACACCAAACAAAATATTATAACTATTAAAAAAAAAAGAACATTCACACCAGAATCACTCATAATTTACATGTTAAAAGCTTATATCAGATTGTTCTATTTAATGATATGATAGCCAGGGGAACAAAAGAGTTTTCGTGTCTAGTGGTCTTTGCTATCTTTGTCTCGTATCTCTTTTGTGATTTTTATGTCTCGAATCTTTTTAGCTTTTTTATGGATATTTGTCTCAAACAGATTATTATTTACAATAGAGTCCAAAATATGAGTTACTAATTCGTTTTCGAAAGCAAAAATAAGGGGCGGCATTTATTGTTTTTACACGCACGCAGGCGGCCACAACCCTCGCGGCGGCCCTGATTATAGTACTTGTTATGACCTGATTAGGATTTAGTATAATTTGTTTCGGGAATAAGGGGAAAGCTTTACTTAGCGACAAGTCACGTGACAGATAGTTAAAAAACAAGAACGCTCTAAGTGACGCTACAAACAAGACGCTTTGTGTAGAACAGTAAGAATTAGCAAGTAATAGATATACGGCTTTACTGAAAGACATTGGACGGATCCCTTCTTAAGTATTAAAGTGTTTATTATTGTTTAATACTAGCGTCGACTACTTATATTAATTGTTTGGCATTTCGCCGGTGTTCCTGATTTGGTTGAAGGTGACCTCCCCTGTTTATTTCATGGATTGGATTCGACACCGCGGAGGAGCCATAGCATACTAATAGATGTCAGTAGATCATTATTTAGTAGGATCATTGTTGTCCAAATAAGCTTTTTCTAACCTTTCTATTTATAGAACCAGTAGGATAATGTGAATACCCGTTGACAATATGCCCAATATGTCGCACCATCAAAAGACGTCTCTAAAATATCTCTCTATCAAGTAAACAACGTGTTCTATTTTTAGAAACATAACAAAATTCCACCATTTCAAAATACGTAGCTATCCTTAAGATGGTGATATTCATGTCATTGCGACATACACATGTAAGTGTTATTTGATATCTAGTTGCTTCTTTATCTCGAAGCAGAGGCGGCCTTTGCAGTACGCGGGACCCCAGGCAAGTGTCGTTCGCGGGTCCAGGAGTCGTAAGCTTAGAAAATATATACCGTACCACATCACGCTAACGGAATAGTTCGCTTCCAATGCTGAAGGCCTAATTTATTTTTATAAAACACAGTACCTTACGTAGATACTGGCTGTACAACGTGTCCATAGGCGTAGCTAGGGTGGGGGAGGGGGAGAATTTTGAAAATCCCTCCGGGCCCCCACTTGAAGGGGTGTCCCCAAATTAGTGTTTTTTTAACATTAAATATTAAATATTTCGAAAAATGCAGGTGCCCTAAAGAGGCCCCCCCTTCCCCCCGGGCTCACAAATGCTGGCCAATTCCTAGCTACGCCACTGGGTGTTTCAAAACCAAAAGAGCTGTCATGGTGTATGGTATCATATAGATACTGGGAAAGGACTTCAAAATATTGAACAATAATGAGTCTGGTTTCCGAAGCTATAGCAAGGGACTCCCTTATGATATATTCAAATTACGAGTCATCGTTCCAGAAATATATCATATTCCCTGAAGAGTGTGAACAAGATCGAATGAGAAGGTTCTTTTAAAGATAGATATCAATACGTCTCCTTGAACGTGATTTTAGGCGTGTTTCTTACGTCTAAGCGGTCAAATTTCTCCCAAACAATTTTCCCTGTTGACGACTTATGCATGACAAAAAACAAACAAGATATGCAATACAGACGTACGTCTGCTAGAGGCACCTCGAACGTTCTTCGCATTTCTGTCTCGACGCTTCCTTTATCACTAGTATTTATTTTACAAAGCTTCTATCAACTCACTCTGTCTGTCTGTCTGGTAAAAAAAAGTTTGTACACGTTGTTTCTCCCACACCCAATCTCGGATAAAGTTAAGACTTTACTCAATTATATATTGTACTAACAAAGCATCAATCAATTTAAAAAAAAAGGTTACAAAGACAATGTGTGTGGAAACAAACTCAAAATTGGCCCCCGAAGCGGTCCGCTATGGCAGGTGAAAAGGTAGGTTTCAATATTCTCAGAAAGAATATCAGAAACTATGAACTACAAACTATCAAAAAATACAACCCTATCAACAAGTACAAGCCCATCAACAACTACAACCTTATCAACAACTACAACCCTATCAACAACTACAACCCTATCAACAACTACAAGCCCATCAACAACTACAACCCTATCAACAACTACAAACCCATCAACAACTACAACCTTATCAACAACTACAACCCTATCAACAACTACAACCCTATCAACAACTACAACCCTATCAACAACTACAACCCTATCAACAACTACAACCCTATCAACAACTACAACCCTATCAACAACTACAAGCCCATCAACAACTACAACCCTATCAACAACTACAAGCCCATCAACAACTACAACCCTATCAACAACTACAAGCCCATCAACAACTACAAACCCATCAACAACTACAACCTTATCAACAACTACAACCCTATCAACAACTACAACCCTATCAACAACTACAAGCCCATCAACAACTACAACCCTATCAACAACTACAAACCCATCAACAACTACAACCCTATCAACAACTACAACCCTAACAACAACTACAACCCTATCACTTATGATACATAAAGAAGAGGCATGCACGCTTCAAAAGTGTTTCCGATACTCTTGTATTGACTGATGCCACAGTATACGGAGAAGTATTAATGTTGTTATGGACATTGTTAATATTTATAAGAATTAAATGTATTGATAGTTATGAAGCTATAGTTCAATCCTAGGTGTCACAAAGACCACATCACGAATGAAGGGATTAGAAACAGGATTAATACAGCCATTGGACCCCACGATGACCTGCTAACCACTGTCAAAAAACATAAACTCAAACTCAATGGCCACATCACAAGGTCCTCAGGACTCGCAAAGACCTTCCTTCAGGGAACAGTGCCAGGTTAAAAAGGATGGAAAGGCAGACAGAGAAAGTGACATCAAAGAATGGACAGGCCTGTCAGTGAATGAAATTCTATCCGAGGCAAAGAATGGAGAAAGACTAGACAGATCTGGAGTGGTGCCCCAAAGTCCAAAAAACTAAGGGATAGGTGAAGCTGAGGTGAAATATGAACCTGGCCAAACTGATGTTATTGAATGATGATCTGATTGATCTAATTCTTTATAAAGGAGCCCATCTCTCATTCAAGGTCTCAACAAAACAACTTTTCCTTTTTGTTAGGTGTATTGGGCATATATTGTCGTTTCGCAGTTCACGCGTATAATATGAAACACTACTTATTAATTGTTGTTTTAAATTATGTTTCTCTTATATGCATACTTAATTTTTTCTCTTAAAAATTAGTAGTCACATTTTTTGTATTAAGTATGACAAAAAAAAATTAATTTAGCAATACAATTATAAAGGGGTTTTTTTTTTGGTCATATTCGTAATTAATTATTTTGTTTGATATCGGAAAAGGAAAATAGCTTTTACATTATTGAGAGAATATAGCTGTAAATTTAATGTTCTTCCTCTTACAAAGATTTTTTGTTTCTTTGCGTTTCTATTTATAGGGTACTAGGATGAATAGTGCGCTGTAGAGAAAATGCATTTCTGAAGCTCTATATAGTTTAACAGGATATAGAAGCTTACAGCGCTCCAGATCATCTGGTTAAGGAGCGCGAAAAAAAACGTGTTTCATGTAATTTCACCAGTAAAATTTTGAGAAACATCGTTTTTAAAAAACAAAGCTTATCTAAGGGAACGAACTTCAATGTGATAGCCATATATGTTATGCAGGAAAAGTATCCCTTTTTTATATAAAAACACAAAATTAATTAAAAACGAATTAGTTAATTGTTTTTTATTGATTAATGAATTGTCAAATATGAATAATTATGAAAAACTTTAACTTGATCCGAGACTCTGGGAAGTGAGAGAAAAAACGTGTTCTACAAGTAATAAGAGAAAGAACTCAATATATAGTCACATCTCTCACTAAACTTTATAAGAGAAAGAACTCAATATATAGTCACATCTCTCACTAAACTTTATAAGAGAAAGAATTACCAACTTATTAATCAACAAATTGGTTAAATTTTATTAAATTTTTTATTCATTTTGTTAGGTACCACAAATAACTCTGTAAAGTTTCAGCTTGATCAGAGAATGGGTGTGAGGTGGGAGAAATAGCATATACGAAAGTGTACCAGACAGACAAACAGACAGAGTGAGTTGATATAAGCTTTGTAAAATTAAGTCGCGGCTATCACCAAATCAAGTTGTCAGAATCAACGGACAGAGCTTCTTAAAGGTTCGACTCACTTAGATTGTCCTAACAGATGACACTTTACCGGCCTACACAAACTCTTCAACCACTTCAGAAGAAAACGACAGAGACGTAGAATTACGATTAAAATACAGGCACACTCGTGGATATTGTCAATATTTGATGTTTGGTTTGCTATAGATTGACGCTGATAACAGCTCCATAGCCTGGAACGTCCCAAAACTTCATCCCAGCATATTATATTGGGTCAAAAATTGGTTGCAAATAATCAATGACTGGAAACTAAAACTTGTTTTAATGATTTTCTTAAGCCATTGACTTGTTTGTATTGATCTTTAAAGCAAAAAATAATAATAATAATTAAATTTAACAATGAATTTGGATTAGTTTATTACAACGTTTCAAACAGTTACCCAAAGAACTCTTCTTTCACTCCAGCTTTTTTGTTAATTAATTCAATTTTTAGCACAATAAAAACAATTAACAATGTTAAATCTCGATCCTAGAAATGGAATTTAGATGCTACAGAAGGATCCTAAGTATCACATTTAAAGACCGCATCACAAACTAAGAGATTTAAGACTGGGTTACTGCAGCAATTGGACTGCTAACTATCGTAAAAAAAAAAACGCAATATAAAAATCTATGGCCATATTTCAAGGTCTTCGGGGCTCGCAAAGACCTTCCTTCAGGGAACATTACCAGGGAAACGAAGAAGAAGACGCAGACAAAGAAAGCGATGGGAAGACAACATAAAAGAATAGACGAAAGGCGAAAGACAGAGAGAAATGCGGTCGACCAATCTTGCATGGTGTCCCAACGGTCCAACAGACTAAGGGATAGGTAAAGGTAAAAGGTAACAAATCGTTCTACGAATGGAGGCGACCAAGTAGAGTTATCATTATTAGATGGTATCCAAGGCTCCCGAAATCGTATCAGCTTAAAACTCCATTTACGCTAGACCAATAGTTATTGTAGGCCTCAACACTGACCTACTACGTCGCAGCCTGTGGGAAGTGGAGACCAATAGTTCGTTGCCGCGTCGTACAGACATGTGACATGTCATCATAGATATAGTTCGTTCATTGTGGTTCGCTGATGACCACTTTTGTCATCCAAGGAGCTGACTGTGGTTTTGTCCCTCCTTTTGTGGCTGGTGAGACCTATGTGAGCCCTGAATGTTCGGCTGCACACAGGGCAGGTTATTCCAGCTGGAGCTAGTGTCATTGGTCTAGCATCACGAGAGCAGACAACGAAACAAGCGAAATAAAATAAAATAAAAAATGAAATGAAATAAAATTTAAAAAAAGATCGTATATTTATATATATATATATATATATATATATAGAGAGAGAGTTATATAAAGGGGAGCACCGCACAATCATTGCCATGTCACATTACTGCGTGTTTACCTCCCCTTTTATTATAAAAGAAGAATAATTTACATATGAAATTGATTCAATAATTGGTTAATTTTTAAATTCATTCCTGTATTGTCTTCGACTATGAAACATTGTACCAAATTTCAACTTGATCCGAGGCGGGAAGTGGAAGACAATAAAATAATCCTTCCAAACTGACAGACAGATGAAAAAAAAAAAAGCTCTTATGGATGAACGGAATGAAAGAATCAGCACCGACAAAAGAATGCATGACAGACTCCTAGGATTTAACCATTTGCAATATATGCCCAGCAGCGTCGCCTCCCTTAATAAAATATAGGAACATTAATATTCTTTATAGATGTTTATATATATATAAAGTTAAGTTCCCCTTTCAGACTTTGTGGTCTGTAGGGCAGACGATGTGTAGGTCATCTGTTTGTGGCCTACGGTTAACGAGGGTGTCATGTGGCCTTTACTTTTCTCCAACTAATGTCAGGTACCCATCAGAGCTGGTTGGATCCCGAAATAAAAAATCCCACTCTTGACCAGGATTCGAACCTTAATTAAAATAAAATTACATTCTCCGTGTTCTCATTATTCCTATTCCTAACACAACGTGATCAATCCTCCTTTTTTATAGATATATTGTGATTACACAAATGGCTATAGGAAAGGTGATGACTGTCAGACCAGAGGTCACATGACTGTGTCAGCCTGGAAAGTGAGGAACTAAAATCATGCACCTGACGTGACCAATAAGTCAATGTCCTCACTATTGCGTAGTCCTAGCCCAGCTCATTGAGAATATTATCAACTTTAGGGTCATTTAGTTTATTCCATAGGAGTAAATATGGATTGCTGTGTAACCTCTAGAGAGTGCTTACGTCCATCGTATCTGACTTGGAGGTCACCTGTCAATCAATGAACTCAATGTGATGTGCTAAACAAATAAAAGGGGGGGGGGATAAGTTCATCTAGAAATATACCTGGTTACCTTAGAGGTGTGGCTCTTGTAGTCCACCCCCCCCCTACAAAAAGATTAACTACAAAGTAAACAAGCTCAGTTCCCTCGAAAGGTGTGACCACTAGAGAGTGTCTATACGCTGACATTAAACCTACGTCCATCGTATTTAACTTGTGGTTACCTGCCTATACAAAACTCAATGTGATGTACGAAACAAATAAAAGGGGGTGGGAGTTGTTCATCTCTACCTCTGGAGATATACCCGCACAGCTAGACAGACGTCTAGTCAGCATAACGTAGTCAGGGAATGTAACATTTTAACATGTTAACTAACTTACTCAAAGGTCAAGACAAATTGAAAAAAGTGCCAGCCATTGCATCTCTGTATGTAAAGCGCATTTATGATGTAAAGTTTCATCTCTATTTATATTAAGTTATTAACACGCCTTGTCTTTATAATAAACGATGTTTGGTACATATTTATAATGGCTCTATTTTTAAGCACATTATTTTGTTTTCATATAAACATTAATACATTCTATAACAGACAGTAATGGAACGATGTCCACTTTATGCATATTAAATAGGTGTATTTTTTACTATCCGGTAGTGATATCCGACCGGAGCCGGATAGCACCGGATAGTAAAAAATGCCGGATATTCGCCAGAAGCCGGAGGGACTATCCAGTGCACCCCTAATTGCTGTATAAATGTGCAGGTCACTCATTGCAAAAGTAAATATGTCCATGATACATATCTTGTTCCAAATTATAAAAACGGTTAAACCACGTACTTGTATATACACATCTAGTTTTGCATAAATATTGGTTTTGTTAATTTAAATAATAAAGACGAACGACACCATCTTTTTTAAAGTAACGTCTGTATTTTGTAAGATAAGAAAGTGGGCATGTTAACTTTCTTTCTATGGTAGCGTATACGGACTGTTAAAACGCATAAATTTTTTATTTTTTTTTGGCCTTAGGCCTCTTTTCTTTTTATTGCCACTTTTTTGGGCATAAATCGCTACAAGTAAATTCAATTATTTTCGTACAAACAGATTACTATAAGTAATTTTATATACACATCTAGTTTGCATAAATATTGGTTTTGTTAATTTAAATAATAAAAGACGAAAGATACCAGTAATAGTGTTTTACAATAGCTGAAGAAGAGATACGTTGAAATTTTGATAAAATAATATTTTAATAGTATTACTATAAATAATGTACAACATACCTCGCAATGGAGAGAACAAAAAATCTCTTGCTATGAAAATAGGCCTAGATGTATAAGTTGTGATGGCAAGGTTTTAAATTCCAAAGCCTCAATACAATACCAGTAGTTATTTGATCCCTGTTTCACAGAGAGTGAAAATCAAACGCCTTAGTGCTAAAAGTCATAGATCCACTATTAAACCTTAAACAGAGACCGCGATAAGATTGGCATGAAAAATTCTATAAAGACTTCCTTTATAAGCTTGTAAATACTTCCACCTTGCTTTTGAAGTTCTGGGGTCTGTAATAAAGAAATAAATAACGCCACACCACGCTGCCGTGTAAAAAGGAGGAAGTGTCGCTTTCACAATGAGCGAGCAGTGTAAACAAACGGCTTCCTAGCAACGCGCAAGAGGTTGGGCCATGGAAGTAGGTCACTGCGGATTGATTTAGATTGTGTTTATTTCATTACCCGTGTCCCTTAGTGTAGGGCTATTTTTAGAAGATAGACTAAGTCAGTACTGTCTTGCCTCCTAGGCAGGGCCGCCGCTACCTATTGTGCAATGTGTGCATCGAACGCAGGCGGCCGAATGTAGGGGGCGGGCAAATCATTATTCCAAGGTTATCTTAATTTTTTTAAATTTTTAGTTCCATAAAAAATTAATCAAATATTTTAATATTTTATATAAATGTTAATTATTTCATTATCCTTTTAAAACTATTTAAAAAACAACAACTCGATATTCGTACATAAGAAGCGTAGAATATTCTTGGGTCATCATAGTTGTAGATCTACACTAAGTTGTAGGCTACTAGCTGTTAGGTGCAACAACCGACCGACCTACTTACGAAAAAATGTTTTATTTTCATTGTAGTTATTAATCCGCGTCTGAATATGACCAAATGTTTACAAATTATAATATCTTCAGTAAGAGACATCGTCTCATCTTTTAATAAGACCTTGTCAAATGTAGACCCGAGAGAGGCGCAGGCAACAATAAGGGTTTGTAAATTTTTGAAGAAACTATTTCAAAACGTCTCCGTTAGTGTGAGTCTTCTAAATGTTCTTATCTGAGATTGGTCGAATTTCTTACGACTATTGTAGGCCTACTTCATTAGAGTGACGATTTTTGGTGGGGAAAAGGTCTGCGACAGAGACGTCTTACTTAGCACGAAGATGATCTTTAAAAAAGATCACACCCATTACAGAAGTACGTATGCTATATACACAACTAAAATAAATACTATTGACCAGGGCTGCCTCTTTATTACAAGATTTTGTTCTGACTTGGATGAATAGCGGGTTCTAAAAGAAAACTCATTAATGTTGTGACCTTTTTTTGTATTCTTTCTTCTTATGAGTCTTAATTCTCTGAGTCCACCCAGCTCTAATGGGTACCTGACATTAGTGGGGGAAAAAGTAAAGGCGGTTGGTCGTTGTTGTTAAGCTAGAAAACGCTACACTTAATAACTATAAACGACACCAACACTATAACGCCATATTCAACAGCCCATTTATTTACACACCCTCATAGTACGAGGCTACACACAACACTGTGATATGTACTTTCTTACCAAGGGGAATAACTCTACATACTAATAACAAACACATACACATAAACACAAATGTTAACAGTTGTGCTGGCCACATGACACATATATACATATATACATATATTAAACATAAATGAATAACAGCACCGGGGACCAAGTTTTTAAGAGAGAAAGTAGTGAATTAAAATGCTACGAAAATAAGGGCATGCGCCGACCGAGGCTCGAACCTGTGACTCCGGATTCGACACCACCGCCTAGCGATAACGCACCAAGCGAAACAAACCTCTAGACCATCGGCATGTATTAGACAAACGATGGCTCTATCTAATTGTATATCTCTCACAAAGACAAGTGGACAACATAAACACATAACATATAGAAGCTTCAGTGGGTACGAGCAATAATGCTGTCTGTGTAGGCTCTATCGAAATTGTTAGTGAACGGATGCTGCGAGGGTGGGGGAGGGGCTAGCTGGGGCTTGTGACCTTTGACCACTGGGGTGGTAATTTGCATACGGGCGAAATGACTCTGGATCAGAAGAATGTTTTTTTTGGACATTCCGATGGTCTAGAGGTTTGTTTCGCTTGGTGCGTTATCGCTAGGCGGTGGTGTCGAATCCGGAGTCACAGGTTCGAGCCTCGGTCGGCGCATGCCCTTATTTTCGTAGCATTTTAATTCACTACTTTCTCTCTTAAAAACTTGGTCCCCGGTGCTGTTATTCATTTATGTTTAATATATGTATGTATTATTTGATATCTAGTTGCTTCTTTATCTCGAAGCAGAGGCGGTCTTTGCAGTACGCGGGACCCCAGGCAAGTGTCGTTCGCGGGTCCAGGAGTCGTAAGCTTAGAAAATATATACCGTACCACATCACGCTAACGGAATAGTTCGCTTCCAATGCTGAAGGCCTAATTTATTTTTATAAAACACAGTACCTTACGTAGATACTGGCTGTACAACGTGGCGTAGCTAGGGTGGGGGTGGGGGAGGGGGAGAATTTTGAAAATCCCTCCGGGCCCCCACTTGAAGGGGTGTCCCCAAATTAGTGTTTTTTTAACATTAAATATTAAATATTTCGAAAAATGCAGGTGCCCCAAAGAGGCCCCCCTTCCCCCCGGGCTCACAAATGCTGGCCAATTCCTAGCTACGCCACTGGGTGTTTCAAAACCAAAAGAGCTGTCATGGTGTATGGTATCATATAGATACTGGGAAAGGACTTCAAAATATTGAACAATAATGAGTCTGGTTTCCGAAGCTATAGCAAGGGACTCCCTTATGATATATTCAAATTACGAGTCATCGTTCCAGAAATATATCATATTCCCTGAAGAGTTTGAACAAGATCGAATGAGAAGGTTCTTTTAAAGATAGATATCAATACGTCTCCTTGAACGTGATTTTAGGCGTGTTTCTTACGTCAAAGCGGTCAAATTTCTCCCAAACAATTTTCCCAGTTGACGACTTATGCATGACCAATAAAAAACAAACAAGATATGCAATACAGACGTACGTCTGCTAGAGGCACCTCGAACGTTCTTCGCATTTCTGTCTCGACGCTTCTTTTATCACTAGTATTTATTTTACAAAGCTTCTATCAACTCACTCTGTCTGTCTTTCTGGTAAAAAAAGTTTGTACACGTTGTTTCTCCCACACCCAATCTCGGATAAAGTTAAGACTTTACTCAATTATATATTGTACTAACAAAGCATAAATCAATTTAAAAAAAAAAAGGTTACAAAGACAATGTGTGTGGAAACACAAACTCAAAATTGGCCCCCGAAGCGGTCCGCTATGGCAGGTGAAAAGGTAGGTTTCAATATTCTCAGAAAGAATATCAGAAACTATGAACTACAAACTATCAAAAAATACAACCCTATCAACAAGTACAAGCCCATCAACAACTACAACCTTATCAACAACTACAACCCTATCAACAACTACAACCCTATCAACAACTACAACCCTATCAACAACTACAAGCCCATCAACAACTACAAGCCCATCAACAACTACAACCCTATCAACAACTACAAGCCCATCAACAACTACAACCCTATCAACAACTACAACCCTATCAACAACTACAACCCTATCAACAACTACAAACCCATCAACAACTACAACCTTATCAACAACTACAACCCTATCAACAACTACAACCCTATCAACAACTACAAGCCCATCAACAACTACAACCCTATCAACAACTACAAGCCCATCAACAACTACAACCCTATCAACAACTACAAACCCATCAACAACTACAACCCTATCAACAACTACAAACCCATCAACAACTACAACCTTATCAACAACTACAACCCTATCAACAACTACAACCCTATCAACAACTACAACCCTATCAACAACTACAACCCTATCAACAACTACAAGCCCATCAACAACTACAAGCCCATCAACAACTACAAGCCCATCAACAACTACAACCCTATCAACAACTACAAACCCATCAACAACTACAACCCTATCAACAACTACAACCCTATCAACAACTACAACCCTATCACTTATGATACATAAAGAAGAGGCATGCCCGCTTCAAAAGTGTTTCCGATACTCTTGTATTGACAGATGCCACAGTATACGGAGAAGTATTAATGTTGTTATGGACATTGTTAATATTTATAAGAATTAAATGTATTGATAGTTATGAAGCTATAGTTCAATCCTAGGTGTCACAAAGACCACATCACGAATGAAGGGATTAGAAACAGGATTAATACAGCCATTTGACCCCACGGTGTCCTGCTAACCACTGTCAAAAAACGTAAACTCAAACTCAATGGCCACATCACAAGGTCCTCAGGACTCGCAAAGACCTTCCTTCAGGGAACAGTGCCAGGTTAAAAAGGATGGAAAGGCAGACAGAGAAAGTGACATCAAAGAATGGACAGGCCTGTCAGTGAATGAAATTCTATCCGAGGCAAAGAATGGAGAAAGACTAGACAGATCTGGAGTGGTGCCCCAAAGTCCAAAAAACTAAGGGATAGGTGAAGCTGAGGTGAAATATGAACCTGGCCAAACTGATGTTATTGAATGATGATCTGATTGATCTAATTCTTTATAAAGGAGCCCATCTCTCATTCAAGGTCTCAACAAAACAACTTTTCCTTTTTGTTAGGTGTATTGGGCATATATTGTCGTTTCGCAGTTCACGCGTATAATATGAAACACTACTTATTAATTGTTGTTTTAAATTATGTTCCTCTTATATGCATACTTAATTTTTTCTCTTAAAAATTAGTAGTCACATTTTTTGTATTTAGTATGACAAAAAAAAATTAATTTAGCAATACAATTATAAAGGGTTTTTTTTTTTTGGTCATATTCGTAATTAATTATTTTGTTTGATATCGGAAAAGGAAAATAGCTTTTACATTATTGAGAGAATATAGCTGTAAATTTAATGTTCTTCCTCTTACAAAGATTTTTTGTTTCTTTGCGTTTCTATTTATAGGGTACTAGGATGAATAGTGCGCTGTAGAGAAAATGCATTTCTGAAGCTCTATATAGTTTAACAGGATATAGAAGCTTACAGCGCTCCAGATCATCTGGTTAAGGAGCGCGAAAAAAAACGTGTTTCATGTAATTTCACCAGTAAAATTTTGAGAAACATCGTTTTTAAAAAACAAAGCTTATCTAAGGGAACGAACTTCAATGTGATAGCCATATATGTTATGCAGGAAAAGTATCCCTTTTTTCTATAAAAACACAAAATTAATTAAAAACGAATTAGTTAATTGTTTTTTATTGATTAATGAATTGTCAAATATGAATAATTATGAAAAACTTTAACTTGATCCGAGACTCTGGGAAGTGAGAGAAAAAACGTGTTCTACAAGTAATAAGAGAAAGAACTCAATATATAGTCACATCTCTCACTAAACTTTATAAGAGAAAGAACTCAATATATAGTCACATCTCTCACTAAACTTTATAAGAGAAAGAACTCAATATATAGTCACATCTCTCACTAAAGGTCATTTCTTTCCCCTTAGGGATATAGATGCCTAACAAGATAATTAATTACCAACTTATTAATCAACAAATTGGTTAAATTTTATTAAATTTTTTATTAATTTTGTTAGGTACCACAAATAACTCTGTAAAGTTTCAGCTTGATCAGAGAATGGGTGTGAGGTGGGAGAAATAGCATATACGAAAGTGTACCAGACAGACAAACAGACAGAGTGAGTTGATATAAGCTTTGTAAAATTAAGTCGCGGCTATCACCAAATCAAGTTGTCAGAATCAACGGACAGAGCTTCTTAAAGGTTCGACTCACTTAGATTGTCCTAACAGATGACACTTTACCGGCCTACACAAACTCTTCAACCACTTCAGAAGAAAACGACAGAGACGTAGAATTACGATTAAAATACAGGCACACTCGTGGATATTGTCAATATTTGATGTTTGGTTTGCTATAGATTGACGCTGATAACAGCTCCATAGCCTGGAACGCCCCAAAACTTCATCCCAGCATATTATATTGGGTCAAAAATTGGTTGCAAATAATCAATGACTGGAAACTAAAACTTGTTTTAATGATTTTCTTAAGCCATTGACTTGTTTGTATTGATCTTTAAAGCAAAAAATAATAATAATAATTAAATTTAACAATGAATTTGGATTAGTTTATTACAACGTTTCAAACAGTTACCCAAAGAACTCTTCTTTCACTCCAGCTTTTTTGTTAATTAATTCAATTTTTAGCACAATAAAAACAATTAACAATGTTAAATCTCGATCCTAGAAATGGAATTTAGATGCTACAGAAGGATCCTAAGTATCACATTTAAAGACCGCATCACAAACTAAGAGATTTAAGACTGGGTTACTGCAGCAATTGGACTGCTAACTATCGTAAAAAAAAAAAAACGCAATATAAAAATCTATGGCCATATTTCAAGGTCTTCGGGGCTCGCAAAGACCTTCCTTCAGGGAACATTACCAGGGAAACGAAGAAGAAGACGCAGACAAAGAAAGCGATGGGAAGACAACATAAAAGAATAGACGAAAGGCGAAAGACAGAGAGAAATGCGGTCGACCAATCTTGCATGGTGTCCCAACGGTCCAACAGACTAAGGGATAGGTAAAGGTAAAAGGTAACAAATCGTTCTACGAATGGAGGCGACCAAGTAGAGTTATCATTATTAGATGGTATCCAAGGCTCCCGAAATCGTATCAGCTTAAAACCCCATTTACGCTAGACCAATAGTTATTGTAGGCCTCAACACTGACCTACTACGTCGCAGCCTGTGGGAAGTGGAGACCAATAGTTCGTTGCCGCGTCGTACAGACATGTGACATGTCATCATAGATATAGTTCGTTCATTGTGGTTCGCTGATGACCACTTTTGTCATCCAAGGAGCTGACTGTGGTTTTGTCCCTCCTTTTGTGGCTGGTGAGACCTATGTGAGCCCTGAATGTTCGGCTGCACACAGGGCAGGTTATTCCAGCTGGAGCTAGTGTCATTGGTCTAGCATCACGAGAGCAGACAACGAAACAAGCGAAATAAAATAAAATAAAAAATGAAATGAAATAAAATTTAAAAAAAGATCGTATATTTATATATATATATATATATAGAGAGAGAGAGAGTTATATAAAGGGGAGCACCGCACAATCATTGCCATGTCACATTACTGCGTGTTTACCTCCCCTTTTATTATAAAAGAAGAATAATTTACATATGAAATTGATTCAATAATTGGTTAATTTTTAAATTCATTCCTGTATTGTCTTCGACTATGAAACATTGTACCAAATTTCAACTTGATCCGAGGCGGGAAGTGGAAGACAATAAAATAATCCTTCCAAACTGACAGACAGATGAAAAAAAAAAGCTCTTATGGATGAACGGAATGAAAGAATCAGCACCGACAAAAGAATGCATGACAGACTCCTAGGATTTAACCATTTGCAATATATGCCCAGCAGCGTCGCCTCCCTTAATAAAATATAGGAACATTAATATTCTTTATAGATGTTTATATATATATAAAGTTAAGTTCCCCTTTCAGACTTTGTGGTCTGTAGGGCAGACGATGTGTAGGTCATCTGTTTGTGGCCTACGGTTAACGAGGGTGTCATGTGGCCTTTACTTTTCTCCAACTAATGTCAGGTACCCATCAGAGCTGGTTGGATCCCGAAATAAAAAATCCCACTCTTGACCAGGATTCGAACCTTAATTAAAATAAAATTACATTCTCCGTGTTCTCATTATTCCTATTCCTAACACAACGTGATCAATCCTCCTTTTTTATAGATATATTGTGATTACACAAATGGCTATAGGAAAGGTGATGACTGTCAGACCAGAGGTCACATGACTGTGTCAGCCTGGAAAGTGAGGAACTAAAATCATGCACCTGACGTGACCAATAAGTCAATGTCCTCACTATTGCGTAGTCCTAGCCCAGCTCATTGAGAATATTATCAACTTTAGGGTCATTTAGTTTATTCCATAAGAGTAAATATGGATTGCTGTGTAACCTCTAGAGAGTGCTTACGTCCATCGTATCTGACTTGGAGGTCACCTGTCAATCAATGAACTCAATGTGATGTGCTAAACAAATAAAAGAGGGGGGGGGAGTTGTTCATCTAGAAATATACCTGGTTACCTTAGAGGTGTGGCTCTTGTAGTCCACCCCCCCGCCTAAAAAAAGATTAACTACAAAGTAAACAAGCTCAGTTCCCTCGAAAGGTGTGACCACTAGAGAGTGTCTATACGCTGACATTAAACCTACGTCCATCGTATTTAACTTGTGGTTACCTGCCTATAAAAAACTCAATGTGATGTACGAAACAAATAAAAGGGGGTGGGAGTTGTTCATCTCTACCTCTGGAGATATACCCGCACAGCTAGACAGACGTCTAGTCAGCATAACGTAGTCAGGGAATGTAACATTTTAACATGTTAACTAACTTACTCAAAGGTCAAGACAAATTGAAAAAAGTGCCAGCCATTGCATCTCTGTATGTAAAGCGCATTTATGATGTAAAGTTTCATCTCTATTTATATTAAGTTATTAACATGCCTTGTCTTTATAATAAACGATGTTTGGTACATATTTATAATGGCTCTATTTTTAAGCACATTATTTTGTTTTCATATAAACATTAATACATTCTATAACAGACAGTAATGGAACGATGTCCACTTTATGCATATTAAATAGGTGTATTTTTTACTATCCGGTAGTGATATCCGACCGGAGCCGGATAGCACCGGATAGTAAAAAATGCCGGATATTCGCCAGAAGCCGGAGGGACTATCCAGTGCACCCCTAATTGCTGTATAAATGTGCAGGTCACTCATTGCAAAAGTAAATATGTCCATGATACATATCTTGTTCCAAATTATAAAAACGGTTAAACCACGTACTTGTATATACACATCTAGTTTTGCATAAATATTGGTTTTGTTAATTTAAATAATAAAGACGAACGACACCATCTTTTTTAAAGTAACGTCTGTATTTTGTAAGATAAGAAAGTGGGCATGTTAACTTTCTTTTTATGGTAGCGTATACGGACTGTTAAAACGCATAAATTTTTTATTTTTTTTTGGCCTTAGGCCTCTTTTCTTTTTATTGCCACTTTTTGGGGCATAAATCTCAACAAGTACAGTCCACAATATTGGTACAAACAGATTACTATAAGTAATTTTATATACACATCTAGTTTGCATAAATATTGGTTTTGTTAATTTAAATAATAAAAGACGAAAGATACCAGTAATAGTGTTTTACAATAGCTGAAGAAGAGATACGTTGAAATTTTGATAAAATAATATTTTAATAGTATTACTATAAATAATGTACAACATACCTCGCAATGGAGAGAACAAAAAATCTCTTGCTATGAAAATAGGCCTAGATGTATAAGTTGTGATGGCAAGGTTTTAAATTCCAAAGCCTCAATACAATACCAGTAGTTATTTGATCCCTGTTTCACAGAGAGTGAAAATCAAACGCCTTAGTGCTAAAAGTCATAGATCCACTATTAAACCTTAAACAGAGACCGCGATAAGATTGGCATGAAAAATTCTATAAAGACTTCCTTTATAAGCTTGTAAATACTTCCACCTTGCTTTTGAAGTTCTGGGGTCTGTAATAAAGAAATAAATATTGGAAACGATTTTTAAAAAGGGGGGGGGGGATTAACGCCACACCACGCTGCCGTGTAAAAAGGAGGAAGTGTCGCTTTCACAATGAGCGAGCAGTGTAAACAAACGGCTTCCTAGCAACGCGCAAGAGGTTGGGCCATGGAAGTAGGTCACTGCGGATTGATTTAGATTGTGTTTATTTCATTACCCGTGTCCCTTAGTGTAGGGCTATTTTTAGAAGATAGACTAAGTCAGTACTGTCTTGCCTCCTAGGCAGGGCCGCCGCTACCTATTGTGCAATGTGTGCATCGAACGCAGGCGGCCGAATGTAGGGGGCGGGCAAATCATTATTCCAAGGTTATCTTAATTTTTTTAAATTTTTAGTTCCATAAAAAATTAATCAAATATTTTAATATTTTATATAAATGTTAATTATTTCATTATCCTTTTAAAACTATTTAAAAAACAACAACTCGATATTCGTACATAAGAAGCGTAGAATATTCTTGGGTCATCATAGTTGTAGATCTACACTAAGTTGTAGGCTACTAGCTGTTATGTGCAACAACCGACCGACTTACTTACGAAAAAATGTTTTATTTTCATTGTAGTTATTAATCCGCGTCTGAATATGACCAAATGTTTACAAATTAAAATATCTTCAGTAAGAGACATCGTCTCATCTTTTAATAAGACCTTGTCAAATGTAGACCCGAGAGAGGCGCATTCAACAATAAGGGTTGTAACTTTTTGAAGATACTATTTCAAAACGTCTCCGTTAGTGTGAGTCTTCTAAATGTTCTTATCTGAGATTGGTCGAATATCTTCCGACTATTGTAGGCCTACTTCATTATAGTGACGATTTTTGGTGGGGAAAAGGTCTGCGACAGAGACGTCTTACTTAGCACGAAGATGATCTTTAATAAAGATCATACCCATTACAGAAGTACGTATGCTATATACACAACTAAAATAAATACTATTGACCAGGGCTGCCTCTTTATTACAAGATTTTGTTCTGACTTGGATGAATAGCGGGTTCTAAAAGAAAACTCATTAATGTTGTGACCTTTTTTGTATTCTTTCTTCTTATGAGTCTTAATTCTCTGAGTCCACCCAGCTCTAATGGGTACCTGACATTAGTGGGGGAAAAAGTAAAGGCGGTTGGTCGTTGTTGTTAAGCTAGAAAACGCTACACTTAATAACTATAAACGACACCAACACTATAACGCCATATTCAACAGCCCATTTATTTACACACCCTCATAGTACGAGGCTACACACAACACTGTGATATGTACTTTCTTACCAAGGGGAATAACTCTACATACTAATAACAAACACATACACATAAACACAAATGTTAACAGTTGTGCTGGCCACATGACACCCTCGTTAACCGTAGGCCACAGAATCAGATAAACCTTTACATCATCTGCTATATAGATCTCAAGGTCTGAAAGGGAAACTTGACTTTTTTTTTTACTTTTTATTCTTATTACAAGACAAAGGTGTAAATGCTAGGAGAAAGATTTTTTGAAGCTGATAACGCCAGAATACGCTCAGCGCCGGGGCCCGGCCCCCTAATCCGACCCCTTGCCGACTTGAGCGGAAACCCGCCGAATGCTCAATTCTATCTTCAGAAAGAACTTTATACAACGCTTAGAAATTATGTAGGCAAAATTATGTCAAAAAAAAAACAAAACGGAATTGTTATCAAGGTTCCCAGGTTCTAAAAAAAGGGTGGGGATCTCAAACGAAAATTTCGTCATGTATGGG
This sequence comes from Biomphalaria sudanica, assembly GCA_036873155.1. Lineage (NCBI taxonomy): Eukaryota > Metazoa > Mollusca > Gastropoda > Planorbidae > Biomphalaria > Biomphalaria sudanica. Next base: position 222,513 of record JAZGLO010001116.1, on the reverse strand, counting down.
GTCGCCATCTGGAAATGTTCGAGAAACACTGCCTTAATGTGTTTTATTTAAAGTAACTTTGTAAGTGACTTTTTTTAGGATTATTAATTTTAAATCAATTCAAGAAAAATACTCAGCGCTGAGTTGCTTCATTTTGTCGTAGTGGAGTGTTGGATAAATTTGTAGGCACCTCCAAATCCGCGTATGTCAGATGGTTGTGGACGCAATGCACATCTCTCCAAAATACAAGCGTGATAATCCTAATCAAAGTTTACTGGACGTTTAAAAAGTTTCACCGTCAATGGCTTTGTGTATTTCGAGTCACTTTATTCTGATGAAAATGGTCCATGTCGTTTTTTTTTTTTAGGAATAAATAAATAAAGGCGACATTACAGGTACAAAAGGAGTAAATGATTAGGGTCATAGTAATTCTGTAAGACACGAATATAATACAGAAAGAATTTAAAAAAAAAACAACAATTGATGCAATGCATTAAAGAATGCATGATTTTGAAAAGCAGACTTGGCAATCCTTTATAGAATGAATTATTATCGGCAATGTCTTGCTTTTAAAGCAGTCACAAATAGTTTATTTGACAAGCACACACAAAACGGGTATTTGTATCAATTAATAAAGGCAATTTCGAAATTAGAATAAAATAAAAAATAAAATCCTTAAATTGTATAAACACATAACTACTTTCACAAAACATTAGATTGTACACCAGATATGTCTCATACTGAACAAATCACTAGGCCTACTATTATTGCCTCTTTTTCTTATATATCTAATGTTGAAAATACATGAACATTTTCTGGGGTTTTGCCCAATGACTGGTACAACTGGAGAAGGACTTTATAACGTCGTAATAGAAAACAATGCAAAGTTAAAATTGGAACTAAAACATCAAGAGGTCACGTGACCACGGTGCGAACATGAAAGGGAAAAAAAAGGAATACTCTACGAACATGGATTTAAATGACATTACGGCTTTTGGTTCAGTGTCCAGCTCAGTCGCTTTAATACATTGTTTTTAGAAGAAAAAAAAAAGGGGGGGGGGGGGCATTTTTTGTATTTCGCACGCAGGCGGCCACAAACCTCGCGGTGCACCTGCTCCTAGGTTACATTCTGTAATGTAAAGGTACAAAAAGATTGAGATACATGAAGACGATAATCTGTTACCAAGTTAGTTGTGCCTAGAAAAACCAACGCGACACACTTTTAGGGAAGTCTGGGAAACGAGTTAGGCGCTACAAAGAGCAGACGGCATTTTGTCCCCTTGAGAATAAACCTTAGTTGAATAGGAAAGTGCCGCCTCCTGAACTCTTTCAGTTTACCTGCGACTGTCCGGACACGTTTGCGAACAGACAACAAGCACACAGAAATACTTCCAGTGTGGCCTACTTCAACGTGAAAGTTGGTTTTAAGTCACAAATGGGGGGAAATAAATGGGAACAGGTTGAATTATAGTGTCACTCATCCAACCGTGACACTTCCGACAACATCTTTAGCTCTAATAAAAGAGATGTATTGAGGGGGGGGAGGGTTTCACACTACCTTGACATTTTTTTTGAAGTTGTCAACACGTTAAGCTATTTAAAGTATTTAGACCATGTATTGGATCATAAGATCATAATATGCTTTCAAAAATATATTTAAATGAAATTCAGCTTTTTTTTTCTTAAAAATCATCACATACTATTTTGACAAAGCTTGTATCAACTCGGTCTGTCCGTCTCATACAAAGTGTGTCCACGTTATTTCTACCACACTCATTCTCGGATGAAGTTGAAACTTCGCACAATTATTCATTAACATAGACAAGAAATGAATCAATAAAAAAGTAACCAATTATTCAATTAATTACTGGTAAATAATTATTTTGTTTGATACCAATAAATAAAACTAACCCTTCAGTATTTACAGATATTTCTAGATTTGTTGGGTTTAGTCCCCTTAAATAATTTATACTTTAAAAAAAATTATTTGTTGTGCATAACAAAACACGAATCACTAAACAAAATCACGAGTACTCATTCAGTCAATTAATTATTGGTGATTATTTTGTTTGATACTGAATAAAAAAAAATCATCATTGATAGATATAGTTTTAATAACGGGGTTTTCCCCTTAAAATAAGCTTGGCTTTTGATTTTTTTAAAGATTTTTTTTATTTTGCTTGTTCTAAAACATAAAGGCAAGTGGGGAGGTCAAGGTTCAAATGACCCCATTGTGAGGAATGTGTTTTTGAAACAACCCCAATATCTGAATTTGGTATGTTGATAAGCATCAAATCTCCAGACATAGAGATAATAGATGATAGAGAGATCTTTTTTAATGTAGATAGCTTTTTTTAATTATTAATATTAATTTGTAAATTTCCCCTTTTTCTCGGACAGCGTTTTCATGCGTTGTTACCCATTAAAATGTCTTTCACTCTTTTCATGGAAATATTTTATCACATTTTCTTCTGTCATCGTGAGCTAAGATACACGTAGGGCCTATGCCAAATATTATAATAGCTGAATAGTTTGTCAGAGAAAAATAATTCCTAAAAACAAAATTACAATGTTGACATGTGGAGAAAAACGAAAATTAAAGTTTCAGCGAGAGAAAGCAAGATTTTTATATCTAAAGTTAAAAAAACAACAAAAGAAAAAAACCCTCTAATTTAGCTGATTGGACATTAGAGAATAATAATAATATTGTTTTTAGAAGGAGGCGCGGTGGCTGAGTGGTAAAGCGCATGGCTTCCGAAACTAGGGGTCCCGGGTTCAAATAGTGGTGAAGACTGGGGTTTTCATTAGTAGCGGTCAGTTGTGGAAAAGTATAGACGGTTGGTCGTTGTGCTGGCCACATGACACACTCGTAAACCGTGGGCCAAAGAAACAGATGACCTACAAATCGCAAGGTCTGAAAGGTGGGAAACTCTTTAGATGGCTTTTATGCTTCCCCCTTACCCTTCCCGACCCTTTTTTGGAAAACAAAAATAATACTTGGACATTATAGTCGATTAATAAGTGATTAAGTTTAAAACAACAAAAGATTGGTCTCTTGTAAACACATACAAAACAATGAATTAAATTAGACTCTCTATGGCCTCCTTCAGTCGTGAAGCGACTATGGAGCCTCTCATGGAAATGAGATGAATGCCAGGGCATTAGCTGTGGTCGGAACGATGACGCCCACACATCAGTCCCACGCAGGTAGTGTAGATTATCTTTATTTTAAAGCGGCAAACTATGAAGTGGACTCATTCAGCTTATACCAATGGGTTTTTTTTAATCTTCTTCAGGCTTTGATTAAGAGATTGACCCTGTATAAAACAATTAGATCAACTCATTATAAGACATCAGTTAGGCCAGGCCTAACTACATCTTCACTTTCACTTATCCCTTGGACTGCTGGACGGTTGGGGCACCACACAAGATCTGTCAACCTTTTTTCTCCATTCTTCTCAGTCAATGCAATTTCATTCTGATATTCTTTATGAAAATATGCCTTTTTAAATTCCTGGGTGGACCACTTCGGGGGCCGATTTTGAGTTAGTGTTTCCACACAAGCTGTCTTTGTAACCTTGTTTTTTAATTGTCTGGTAAAAGAAATAATTGTGCAAAATTTCAGCTTGATCGGAGTTTCGGTTTCGGAGAAATAACGTGTACATACTTTTTACCGACAGACAGATAGATATTGATATAAGCTTTGTTAAAAAAAACAAAAAACAGTCGATAGCAGAAAAACACGCATATCTAAGCTAACACACTATTGGCGGCAAAGAAGATATTTACTGACTCACTTATAATTTATGACTTTTATTGAGATCCCTATTGGGGCCAATCGATGAAGCAGTTTGCGTTCAATTGTTTCTCACTACAATAAAGTCAGCTCTATGCATTGAAATAAAAGTTTTAAAAAAAAGTTCACCTTGCAGACGTTGTGGTGTGAAGGGCAGATGATGTATAGGTCAACAGTTTCTGAGACCTACGGTTTAAGAAGGCCAACCGCCTACACATTTCTCCAATTAATGTTAGGTACCCATTAGAGCTAGATGGATTCAAAGATGCCCAAAAGATACAGAAATGAGAAATCCCAGACTTCACCAGGATTCAAACCAGGGACTCCCAGTTCGGAAGCCGGGCGCTTTACCACTCAGCCACCGCGCCTCCGCATTTTTTTAAATAAGTGCAGCTATGTAGGTCACTGAGGAGCACGTCAGTGGTTTTATAAAGTGTTTCTCGCTGTTGACGGGCACAACAAACTACTAAAAGTTTGTATGAAGTCACTAAAACAACAACCCAACTTCCATAGCGAACTATAAGAGGTGGGGCGCTGAGCGCTGCATTGGTGAGTTTCTATGGATAGAATCATTCCCTTTCGTCGAGAGTCATATTGGGGTGCAAGCTCGATCCTTAACGCCTTGAAGGACACTCACTGAGGTAACCGTAATTAAATTAAGCTTATCAAGCAATTAACATGTCAGAGTGTGGCTTTGAAATGTACACACACTGATTGTTATTTCGTTTAATCAAGTATTTATTTATTTTTTTCCAACGGCGTGAATCAAGGGAAATTACTTAACATTTTATTTTACGGTGTTCACATTGACAAGGTTATTCCCCTCTAGATCTATTTCATATGTCAGTGTGGCATTGAAATGTACACACACAGATTGTTATTTCGTTTAATCAAGTTTTCCCAGGTACGCTGTTCTGCCTCATCGTAGCACCTGGGTGGAAACGGCTACTTGAGGGGGTAGCTAGGCTAAATGAATGGCGGGGATGCCCACGGGTAGACGAGAGTTTACCCCTTGCACGGGCGGGGTTGTAAAAAAGTCCTCACGAACACGTCCCACATCCATGCGCCGTTCCTCAAAGGACCGTTACATAAATGGCGAGTCCCCCACGGTTAGCTTGGTATAACGAAGGTAATGACGGAGGCTCCCGGTGTCCTCGGCCTTCGGCCATGAGCGGCGAATCATGCGTCGGGGCCAAAGACATTGGAAACAGCAATGTTTTACATAGGCATTGACTTGGGTCGCTCTCAAACAGAACTGTGCGTTCACACAGGTTTATTTTTTTTTTTACTGTTTCGGCTGGACGACCAAACAGGGTTTTTTTCAAACTTAAGAGCTCGAAGAGCCTTCGGCTCAGCTCTTTTGGACATCAACAAGAAATGATGCTAGTAAACTGTACAAAGTTGTTACTAGTTTTGTTAGAGTTAAAGAGTTACTTGGGCAGTGATGACAAGCAGACCAACACGCTACTTTCCTTAGACAAAGACTGCACTAAAGAGATTACAGCTCAGCAACAAAAGCTGGCTAGATAAAGAAGAGAACCTGTGATAAGGTCAGTTGTCATTATCTCCTCAGATGATACAACAGGGTCTATTTTGCAGACAACTTCCATAACCGCTTAATTTCCAAGCTTACGTTCCCATATTTTCTTTGTTTTTCCATTTCACTTTTCCTTATATTATGAGATTACGGCGATGTCAGTGATTATAGCGTTTTTTTTTTATATATATATTATTTTGTGTCAATAAATAGCAGATCAGGACGATTAAAATCCATTGTTTTTGTCAGTCAAAATATCCGAGTATAATCTCATCCCCTGCGTCTTCTAAACCAATACTAACATCAGCATGGTTTAGGTTTAGAGAAGTTGCTTCTGAGTCATATGACTTGTTTAGGATGGAAACTAGTTCAGTGCTGGAGGCGTGCAGTTTTGATCGAATTTCTTAAGCTTTCATCTTATAAAATTATTTAAAAAAAAAAAAAGAGCCCTACCTGGAGCGTATCCACCTTGAGTGTAGTTATAACTCGGTGGATTTTGATAGGGCTGTCCATACTGAGGGGCGCCGTAAGGTTGGTACGGTGGAGCCTGGTGCCCTTGAGGTTGGCCTTGATGCATAGTCAGAATTGGTTACAAATATATTTTTTTTCCAGGGCTTCTGTGAAAAGTTTTACATCAAAAAGTCGTTAAAAATATTTTGTCAATCAAAAGTCTTTTTGTCACTAGTAGACGGGGTTGAGAATTACTATTTTTTTAAGCATGTTAGAATGTCACTAAGTCAAATCATAAAGTGTAACAAATACATAACTTAAATGTCATGATTTCACAAAGCTTAAAGAATACCAATAATAAGATGAACTGAGGTCAATATAAATGTATAAATTCATCTGTAATCAACCTTCTTGAAACAGGAACTATGAACATTACGCCTGTCACGAACCGAATCACCGACACACAAAAAATCGACCAGGCCAAAAGAACTGAACATAGACGTCTATATTACGCTCTGTGGGCACAATTTTCGTAGGATGGATTGTATCACGTAAGCTCGCGGGCAGTAGTTTTGGCATCAGTAACCTTTACTTTTTAGAAATCCATGAATCAAAGAACTTGTAGTAGAAAACTTGGCAAGCGATATAACATAACATCGAAACTTTTAAAGCATGTATGGTTTTCATTAGGATAGACCTACCCATAGTCATAGCGCAAGAAAACAACATTAAATCATTTCATGCAACTGCGAACAGTTTGTTACTAAGTAAGACTTTCCATAGTTAATTTAAATCTTCAAATAGGTGAACAAGTGCAGGACTGTTCTATTTTATACAAGTTAGCGGACAGACTCTGGGATGAACACTTTTTTTTTAATACAGGGCACAGCTAGAATAGAAGTAGAGTAAGCTGACTAGTGTTAGACACTTGTTTTGTTTTGTTTTACATGTTTCGGATGTTCCTTCAAAGTTGAAGATAATTACTTCATAGTCCAAACCTCCCGCAGGACGACGGGGGATGGGAGCTGGCAGGGTTTGAACCCTGGACCATCGATAAATCTGAACGACAGTCCAGCGTGCAAACCGCACGACCAGGCAGCCATCCACCATAATTGACGCACCATAATTGACGCACCATAATTGAAGGACTTTGAACGCGACTAGTCACGTTAGGATGTAGTTGGGTTAGAGGCTACCTAGAGACATAAAAGTAATTAGAGATTAGGTTTTTTCTTAGGGTAAGACGTATTTTATCGACAGAGACTCGACTGTGGCCTTTGGCTGTAGTAAAACCATCAGCTGAATTGTTTAACAGTTTTGGACTTAGATTCACTTGTTACCTTTGTGAGCGTCTATATGTCTTGTAGGTTAATCGCATTGAATACACCCGCACAAGAAACCCAGACATCTCCAGATTAATCTGTCGAAGTCAGACAGGCATCAATAACTACAAGACAGATAGGCTCAACACACTAGGTCACTAGGTGATGCGCATAGACAAGACTTACGCAGCAGTACAATGCCGGGAAAACACAGATTATGACCAATTAGGGACATCAGAGTTGGAGGCGCAAAACTGGCAAGTGTCTGTAGTCTTAAATACCTCAGAACTATCGTTCCAGATGAAGGAACCAAATTCAAAGTACTGTCCAGAATCGCATTGGCCGCAGAAGCACTTGCAAATATTGAAAGACAAAGGCATTGGCCTCGATACTAAAATTAAACTGGGCTGCTTTGGTCATGGCCACATTCTTGTGTGCTTGCGAATCTTGGACGCTAACTCCTGAACTAGAGAGGAGGATCCTTGCAATGGAAATGAGATATAGATGAATCCAAGGTATCACCAACAAAGACCGAACCACAAACGAAGAAATTAGAAACAGGATCACATCTGCAAGTGGGCTCCACGTTGATCTGCTGACCACTTTTAAAAAACGCAAGCTAAACTTTATGGCTATATCACAATATCCTCTTGGCTCGCAAAATCCTTCCTTCGTGGAACAGTATCGGGAGAAAGAAGAGACAGGGAAAGCGAAGGGAAGACAACATAAAGGAATGGGCGGGCCTGCCATTGAAATAGATTCTATTCAAGTCATAAGACAGAGAGGTATAAAGAAAGGCGGTGGACAGATCATGTCGTCGTCTCCCAACGGTTCAACAGACAAATAGGTCAAGGTTACGTTTAGTCGAATGGCGTTGACTTGCGCAAAAAGATCTTTATGTTTAAACAAGATGGCGAACAGAGTTTATGTTCCAAACACAGAAACATCCCATGCGGTTCAATCGTACCCTCACATTTAAAATGGTTAATACATATACACGACGACGAGTTGACATACAAATGGTTCGGTGAAATTTCGTTCACGACAATTGTTCACTTGACAAATTTTTCACCAAAATTCGTTTTACCAGACAAATAGTTCTTTTCTTATCTTATAAACTACATAATTACTTTTAAAAAGATGATGATTACGTCCTAAACGGTCCTAGCATGTCCATAGATCAATCTAGTGACGCATGTTAATCAATGCGCTACACTCATCCATTTTGTTGGTTTTCCTGGCTGACTAAGATAACCCATTCCATGCTCTAATAGCACCCGACAAATGGAGAATCCGACGAATGGTTCACAGACAGCTGGTTCACCGACACTTGCTCACGAAAAATAGTTCACAGCGACAAATGGCATACTGCCTATTCGTTCCATTGTCGTGAGCTAATTGTCGTTAAACCAACTGTCCGTGAAAAATTTGTGGTGACCCCATATTTGATTTTTAAAAAAAAGGTTGCGCATTTTTTATTTTTTTTTAAGTTTCTGACATTTCTTCCGGAATTAATATTATTACGCTCTAGTCCAAACCTCCTGCAGGATGACAGGTTACGGGCAGGGTTTAAATTTTGGGACAATCGTAATGACAGTTCGAAGTGCATGGAGCACAATACAACAGTCCATCCAAAAGTAACCGTACTGATAGTATCAGGAAGTTCTAGGACCGGATTTACCTATAGACAACAAAAGCTATTGCTTAGGGCTCCCAAGAAACATTTAAAACTGACTTCTAATATCTGGACTTAAACAAACAGTGCCCAAAAGTGCCCTTATATCAACTAGCTTAAGGCATTTTCAAGTATAAACAAAGCACTGGGAAGGATTACACATTAACCCCCAAAAAACTTTCTGCCACATAAAAGCAGTGGCGCAGCTATGGATTTGAAGGCTCGGGTTTTAGGGGCTCCTGCATTTTGTCAATCGACATAAAGAAATGATATAATGGCGTAATAATTAATATAAAAAAACTCATTTTGGACACTCAGTTTAGGTGCCCAAGGGGATTTTTAAAATCGGGACCCCCTCCCCTCAATCCTAGATACGCCACTGCATTAAGGGTAACATCTTCTGTGCCTGCTCTTGCGTTAACTTGTTCAGAAATATATACACTACCCTTGGAAAAATTATTTATAGTATTGTGTGACATCCTTAGCTCCTTGGTCACGTGTGTGGTAGGTTAAGGCTTATACTTGGTGTTAGTGACAGTGGTAGCTTTAGGATAAGAATGTTAGTGTAAGTTTAGGTGACGGATGATACAGCTAAACTGCTCGGCTAGTTCTCGAGTCAATTTTATGGTCAGTTTTAAATGCTCGTTTAATTACGCTTAGCTCAATGGGAGGACTGGCTTTATGGGTCAATGCAGGGGCGTAGAAACCATGGCGCGAAGAGGTTGATTGTGCTCCGACCAATTTGGTCTCAAACTGACTCCTGTAAAGGAAAAAAATGTGTTGACTTATAAGAAATTAAATGTTTAAAAGCCTTTCGTTAATGAACTTAAATCATTGTATTTTATATTTCTACTGCTGTCTATGGCAAAAAAAAAAACAACAACCCCACAACAAATTAATGTAAATCTTATTAGTGAAGTATGTAATATATTAAAGAATGACAACTCTTAAAGCGTTTCCTTACATACTATGGTATTAAGAATTTAAATAATAATAATAATAATAAAGTGCAAAAAGCGAGAAAGTTTGCAATAAGAAAAAAATAATGTTTGTTTTTGTTTAATTGTTATTTGTTTAAATACATTACTGAACATTGCCTCTAGTTGTATTACATTAATTGATAGTATAAGTAAAAAGAAAAATATAGTATAGAATCCTCTGGCAAATACAGACTTTTGAAATTAAAATAAACTAAATAGTATTGGAATTATATAGCGTGGAGGGAAGTTGTCAGGCCCCCATACTTGAGACGAAGAATGCGCATTCAAAATATTCAGCATGTAACTTGAAATACTAGCTAGTTACACGGTTGAGAATGACAGCGACCTTTCAAATGACCCGGAAGATTGATAGTCTTGTTTTCGTTGACCCCAAGAGAATGCAAGGTGTGTGTTGTCTGTCGTATGTGTTTTCTTGGATGTATACTCTCACATTAGACACCGTGTTGTTCAATTAGGTTCAGTCACGCTCAGTTTAAGGAAGGAGCCCAACGTCCTATCCTGAACCCAGGCCCAAAGGTACCATGTTATGCCGCTGGGCATGCCCGTTGACCCATTAACCCTATGTGCTGGTCGATATACATGTCGCCAGGAATTGAAGTATGTCCGCTAATATAGTAAAAGATGTTATAATATTCTCTAATGCAATGTTTCCCAAACAATTTCCTAAACAGAACACTTTGCACAGTAGGAGTATTTAGCGGAACCTTTTACTTATTTTGTTTAGAGATTAATGGATCTCATTCACCAATCGTAAACAAACATTTAGCCAAGTGATTCTCTATCTCTTCTATACAAATTACGATCCAATTTTTAATACACAATGGCTATCACGTGACAGTTTTTTCCGTTGTTTTATCAATATGTGACTAGATGTTGGTTGTATACGATTGGTGAATGAGGCCCATTCACGTGGAGGTCTTCTAGTTAATTATTCCAGTAGTTCATGGAACACCTATTCAGGTCTCGCGGAACACTAGGATGATTGGCCACCTCAGTGTAACTACTGTAACAATAACAATATAGATTTATTTTTTTTTGCAAATATGAACAACTTTCACACACGAAACACATACACACTCACAACCAGCGCTTTATGAATGAGACTTCTATGTACCTCTCGGTGACGACTAATAACATTGGAACACTCTGACCGAAAGTTGGATAAAGGAGTTTTTAAATCTTTCTGTTTTAGTCCTAATGGAAAGGAGAAGACCACTTTGTTCAGATCTGATGTAACAGTGATTTAATGGGTGCAGGTTGTCTTTAAGAATCGTGTGTTTTGGAAAGGCATCTTTCATGAAAAACCTCTTCAATAGGTAGCTGTGTTTGAGTGATTTACGATGCTTTTTTAATAATTCTATGTCTTTGTGCCCGTGAAGTATGTAAATTCATACAGAATGACTGGATTTGTTCCCTGCCACACTCAACCTTCGAGTTTCTTGGGAAGAAATTCAAGAAAGAAGGGGGGGGGCTCGATCATGTTCCTTAACTCGGCAATCACGGGTACTTTCCTACCTACCTACCTACCTACCTACTGTACCTACCTATCTATCTATCTACATGGAGAAATACAATTCTTTACGTGAACCCATGCCTACATGTGTTTAGTTCTCGAAGCAAAACCTTTATTATAAGCCTATTATGAGCTCAGATACACATCATATGGCATGGAATTAGTGGATTGTATGGTAAGCCAGGGACATTGTTTACTCCCAGTTCGCCCCTGACTCCTAAAACAATCCTTCCCTCTTGCCGCCGTAAATCGGAGCCAGCTACGGCCCTAATACTTCCCCAATCTAACAAACAAAAAAAGAGCGCGCTACGCTCCCAAGGCCAAACAAAAACTGAAAGATGTATGCATCTTAATTTTCTCCCTTTGTTTTTAACTAAAACATATATCGCCTTGTGAATATATCTATTTATAGAATTATCATGTACTCACTCACTTGTTAGCAGTGCACCGTATGATAAAGTGTGCTGTGTAGTGGCCTAATTTTCACAATACGAAACAATCCTCAGGGGAGGCCTGCTCAGAAAGATGTATTTTATTGTGTTTTAAATCACGTAGGAACTGATTCACCTGTGAACAGAGAGTTATCGACTGGAGTCCGATGTTAACAGTGTTCACATTCATAATGATGCCCCGATCGATAAGTTACTTTGCCTCGGTTGCATTTTAATAGCGCTTTGTCGGTTAGGTAGATCTCCATACACCCAGATTCTGTGTAAAATATAACCCAGATATATCCAGACAAATGCATGTAGTTTATTTCAGAATGTAGTACTGATGTGAAATCAGTTCGTTGAGCAAAGAAAAAAAAATGTTCGGGCTAACATTTAACATGGATGTTGATTGGTCAGAAAGCGGCCTATCAGTTGTTTACTTACTAGGACGTCTACTGTAAGGGTTGAATGCATCTCTGTGATGTAAAATCTTCAGGTCTCAACCCAGCGTTTCTCAAACTGTGTGGGTGCCACCAAACACTCATCCAGACCCAGCGACGTCTTGACATTGGGGAAGGCCCGGTCAATTAACATATTAATGGACAATAAAATATGTTCATTGTAGTTATAAATCCAGGTATCAACAGTAAACTTTTTAATGAACAATGATATATGTTCATTGTAGTTATAAATCCAGGTATCAACAGTAACCAAGTCAAGTGACATTGTTTTAACAAGAATACTTTTGAAAAAAACATCAAAGCTTATGTTAATTCAACTGTATCAATAAGTTGGACCAGTTAATTGTTGACGACATACTAGTATGCATAATATGCCCTAGACATAATAAATCTGTGCGATTAGAAATATTTTCACTTTTTATTTTTTGTAATCACAACAAATTTTCGTAAGGATCAGTAAAGCAGTCTTAGTCTTTAGCCTTCTCAGTACGCTATGATCCTGCCACTTGTCTGGACCAGTTATGAAAGTGGTAGGGAAGAAAGGGGGGTATCTTTGTGAATGTTTACATGAGCGTTTTTTTTTTTATGCATAAATAAATGTTTACTCAGGGCTCGAGTCCTCAAGGGAACTAATTCAACTTATACCACCACATCTGTCAAGCACGATTTCTTTCCCTTGTTCAAGATACCAAACAAATAATTGATTACCAACAGTTAATTATTTAATTGTTGCTTTTTTAATTGATTGTAGGTTAAAAGTAATAATTGTGCAAAATTCCGAGCTTATTCCGAGATTGGGTTTGGGAGAAAGAACGTGTAAAAGCTGTTTAGGTGGGAGGTGGTGACACAATAATTTAGAGAGACCCTAACTCTAGCCACGCCTTTGATTGGAACGCACACAAAAAAACATTGTCAGCGACCTGCTGTGCATTTTGGTCTACCATTCTGCACTTACATTTACTCCTCATTTTAAATTTCCCAAAACTGGTGAAATAGTCTTAGAAGAAGTTGACGATGATTCGCTGTCACGTTGATGATCAAGTTTTTAAAAAGTTTCGTCCAGTGGACCTTATTGTGCGTGTGTGTGTGTGTGCTGTGGGTGTATGTGTGTTTTTCGTGTGTATATTTATGTGATTGATGGCCAGTCTTTAGGCACGACTTGGTCGAAGTCGAATACGAGACGGATCTGAGTCTTGGAAGGCATGAGACGAATAAGAATAGAATGTCCTCAGTAGAAAAAGAAGGAAAATGTAAAAATACTTTTTTTAAAAAGAAAACCGAACTTATATAACGGAAAGAACTGCACATTCACAGCCCTGTTTCTCAATAATGTAGTATGTGTTTCCCTTTTCTAAATCAGACAAAATTAATAGATTGCTACATATTAATTAATTAACTAGCTAATTTGTATTTATTGATTCGTGTTGTTGTTTTTGGGAGGTAAGGGTGGGGTTTCAACTTGACCCGAGAAATGGAAGGGGGAGAAATAACGTGTACAAAATTTGTACTGGAAAGACAGACGGAGTGAGTTGATTGATATAAGCTTTGTAATAACAAGAAAGTAAGTTAGCCTTAAATATAGAGACTTGAGGCTAACAGTAAGTCATTTCATTCTACATCTAACTACTTTGATTCGGGAGAAATCGTTATAGAAATTATGTTAGGGAAAGAGCTGCGCGCTTATGACTATATCTCTCAATAACGTTTAAGTTATTTCCCTTGTTTAATTTCAAACAAAATAATTAGTTACCAATATTTCATTGACTATTTGGTTAATTTTTTATAAATGATTCGTGTTTTGTTAGGTACAATAAATAAAAAGTTTCAACTTCATCTGAGAATTGGGTGTGGGAGAAATAACGTTTTCAAATATATAAGGGGGCGAAATCCACATATTTAACAGTAACTTTGAATACTGAATTTCCCTTCTTGGTATCAAACCAAATAGTTAATTAGCAGTAATTAAATGACTAATTTTTTTTTCTTATTGATTCATGTCTTGTCTATACCAAAACAATTATTGTGCAACTTTTCAACTTGATACGACAATGGGTGTGGGCATTGTTTGAGAAATAACATGTACAAACTTTCTACCAGACATACAGAGTGAGTTAATATATTAAAGTTTTTCAGACCTTGAGGTCTATAGGGCAGATGATTCTGTGGCCTACGGTTAACAAGGATGTCATGTAGCCAGCACAACCACTAACCACCTTTACTTTTCCCCCAACTAATGTCAGGTACCCATTAGAGCTGGGTGGACTCAGAGGCGACCGAATATCCTGAAATTTAAAATCCAATCTTCACCAGGATTCGAACCCGGGACCTCCGGTTCAGAAGCCAAGCGCTTCAACCGCGCCTCCATAATATAATATAATATAATATAATATAATATAATATATAAGCATTGTAAAATTAAGAGAGTGGGTGACAAGATACCCAGATCTGGTGTAAAATACATGGCGTTTGAAACACTTGGTAATCATTGCAACCTTTTTTCTCGTACAAAAAAGGAAAAGGTTTTAAGGCAGTGTGAACGTGATGGACCACTGGATCAATATGACAGCCTAGTCCTATCACCACCCGTGGATGTCAGTAAGCACTTCGCTGAGTCAGGACTGAGGCCCGCCACTTTCACCTACTTACCTCCACGACCTTGACGACAGGCTGTTGGAATAGTTTGTGCTTTAATGACTGTGCATCAGGTGTACATGCAAAGCTGAGAGTCTTGTGTGCATTAACGATCGTGAACCAGCCCAACAGGTCGAGTTTTGAGACACAGTCTTTCTGGTGACATACCACTTGACAAGGTGAGTGACATGCCATGATGGTGTAGAGACTATGTGCTCATGTAGGTCGTTGGGTTGTAGCCCCAGATAGCTAGTACACAAAACCTTTGTAGGCGAATGAATTATATTTTTATATTAACTCAGGCGCTATTTCACCCTCACTGGCATGGTCGTAGCAAGGATTTTTTTCTGGAGGGGGGGGGGGGTAGGGTTAGGGGGGGATTTTTTTCTTCCCAACGCGCAATATATATGTATGTATGTATGTATGTATGTATGTATATATGTATGTATGTATGTATGTATATATGTATGTATGTATGTATGTATGTATGTATGTATGTATGTATGTATGTATGTATGTATGTATGTATGTATGTATATATGTATGTATGTATGTATGTATGTATGTATGTATGTATGTATGTATGTATGTATGTATGTATGTATGTATGTATGTATGTATGTATGTATGTATGTATATATGTATGTATGTATGTATGTATGTATATATGTATGTATGTATGTATGTATGTATGTATGTATATATGTATGTATGTATGTATGTATGTATATATGTATGTATGTATTAGGGGTGCACCGGATAGTACTTTTTGATATCCGGCCGGAGCCGGATATGACCGGATAGTAAAATTTGATATTCGGCCGGTGCCGGAGCCGGAGCCGAATACCTAAGTGTTTTGTAAATAGCTTGTCTTGCTGAGCATTTTACGAAACTGTTAAATAACATACCTATATTTGTTGGTATTATTTTTTTTCCTTTTATATACCTTATTGTTTTAAACTCTTTTGCTGATTGATTTATTAAAGATTAACAGTATTTATAACAGTATTTATAAACATAAATTAATCTGTGTAGCATGAGCGTGTCTGTGTGTATGTACGAGGCCACCAACTATAAAGGCTGTGTTTTGGTCATCAGACTTGTAATTTTAAGTCCAAAGACTGCTTCTGGTTCTGGCTTCAAGGGCTTAATACTGATAGCTGTTAGTCAATAGTTGGAATCTGAAGCGTAGTAGGTCATATATTTATTAATCCATTTGCGGCAAACGATATTTTATTAACAGCAGGAACATCTATTATACCTACTCATAGCCTGAGCTTTAAATGTTGCGAAGCATAGATTTAATTGTAGTCTGTAGGCCTATTATTGATATCTAATGTTTAGATCTACTGTTATATAGATCTAAGAGAATTAGGAAAACCAACTATAAAAGAAACAAAATCACCCACACCCTCCCTACCAAACAAAAACATAAAAAGACTTTGTGTTCGACTGATTGTAACAACCTGGTCAGATAGACGTAGTGAGCCTACACATGTAGTCCTAGTGTAGTGTGTATAGTTGATGCTGTTGACCTTCACGCGTTTTTTTTCCTTGGGCATACGCAATAGTGTTTAGTGTGCAGGCAAAAAAAGATAACACATTGGCATGATCAGTCAAGCATATAGATAAATTATCTCTGTACCTTAGTTACCGAGGTCAAGTGTTTCTTAACATTCCAGCATATTTTTTCTTTGTTTGCTAGATCTAATTGTGGTGCTTTAGATCAATTTATTTTCTGCGATGTTAAATTTAATTGTAATGTTTTCCTTTATATATTAAGTCAATAGAATTAAACAATGAAATTCAGCGCCCTAAATGACATTTCTCTCCAAGTAAACAAACTTTGTGTCACCATCTAGTGACTCTAGAGACAGTCTCAATATGTCTTAACAATTTGCGTTAATCCATGCTGGCTTAAGAATGGTCAATGTCTATATTCTCTATCAATACATTGTCATGGATTAAACAAATAAGAAGTTGGGGGTGTTGAGTCTCTTGAGCCCTCCCTTTAAAGATACCCTTGGTCAGTGTCTGTTTGGCTTGTAGTCCTAACTCATACGTGAGACTTAACTCAAAGTAAACAAACTTATTACCCGTCCAATAGTATAAAAGGTGTGGTTTGTGGTCCAGACCCTTGATTGACAACCTATCTCATAATAAACTAACTCATACCAAATTAACCTTATAGAGATTTGGCTTGTAGTCCCGCCTCTAATAAAATTCTAATCCAAGTAAACAAACTCAGTTCCCTCATAAGATGTGACCTCTAGACAGTGTCGACACGTTGACATCTGGCTTAATGGGGTAGCTCATCTCTACCTCTGGAGATATACCAGCACATCTAGACAGATTATCAGCGTGACGTAGTTAAGGAATATGACATGTTTACTAGACCACTCAAAGGTCAAGACAAGCCAGTGTGCCAGACATCGCTGCTACGTATGTAATACGAATTTATAATGTAAAGTCTAGTCCTCCCCCCCCCCCATAACAAACCTAGTTCCCTCGTGTGACCTCTTGAGAGTGCTTACGTCCATCGTATCTGACTTGGGGTCACCTGTCAATCAATGAACTCAATGTGATGGGCTAAACAAATAAAAGGGGGAGGGAGTTGTTCATCTAGAAATATACCTGGTTACCTTAGAGGTGTGGCTCTTGTAGTCCAGCCCCCCCCCCCCCAATAAAGATTAACTACTAAGTAAACAAACTCAGTTCCCTCGAAAGGTGTGACCACTAGAGAGTGTCTATACGCTGACATTAAACCTACGTCCATCGTATTTAACTTGTGGTTACCTGCCTATAAAAAACTCAATGTGATGGACTAAACAAATAAAAGGGGGTGGGAGTTGTTCATCTCTACCTCTGGAGATATACCCGCACAGCTAGACAGACGTCTGGTCAGCATGACGTAGTCAAGGAATGTAACATTTTAACATGTTAACTAACTTACTCAAAGACAAATTGAAAAAAGTGCCAGCCATTGCATCTCTGTATGGAAAGCGCATTTATGATGTAAAGTTTCATCTCTATTTATATTAAGTTATTAACATGCCTTGTCTTTATAATAAACGATGTTTGGTGCATGTTTATAATGGCTCTCTTTTTAAGCACATTATTTTGTTTTCATATAAACATTAATACATTCTATAACAGACAGTAATGGAACGAGGTCCACTTTATGCATATTAAATAGATGTATTTTTACTATCCGGTTTACTATCCGGTAGTGATATCCGACCGGAGCCGGATAGCACCGGATAGTAAAAAATGCCGGATATTCGCCAGAAGCCGGAGCCGGAGGGACTATCCGGTGCACCCCTAGTATGTATGTATGTATGTATGTATGTATGTATGTATGTATGTATGTATGTATGTATGTATGTATATATGTATATATGTATGTATGTATGTGTGTATGTATGTGTGTGTGTGTGTACACGTAATTACTTTTTATTACATTATGACCCTTCATTTTTTCGGAAGATGTTTATTATAGCCTAGATTTCCTGGAGTTGGAAAGACTGTAGACACACGGGGGTGTCTGGGGAGGGGGAGCGCTGTTAATCGCTCAAATAAACAAAATCTATGTTAAAATAAACAAAATCTATGTTAAAATAAACAAAATCTAAGCTAAAATAAACAAAATCTAAGTTAAAATAAACAAAATTTTAGCTAAAATAAACAAAATCTAAGATAAAATAAACAAAATTTTAGCTAGAATAAACAAAATCTTAGCAAAAAAAAAATCTGTTACAAATTCCCCCCTCCAAAGGGATTTATGTTGGGGGTGGGGAGGTGAAGCCCACCCCCTCCGGCTACGCTGGCATAGATGAAAGTAAAAAAAAAAAAAAAAAAGCCAATATCTCTGAAAGAGACATTTGGGGAGCTCTAAAAAAAAAACACGGGACACACGAGATAAAAAAAAAACGTGTTGCAGATAAGCGCAGATTCGAAAATAAATAATTAAATAGACCTCCGGCTTTGTCTGCATTAGGTGTGGAACATGAAATTCCTTATGAGATGATTGTATAAGATGATAATAGTAACATTCACTGGCCTATATATGTGGCATATATTCCTTTATATTATTATATTTCTTACATAATAGTCTATATAGCTAAGTGATTTTGAATAACCTCTTAGTCTTCAAAAGTTAAAATTATTACCCATCCGCTTTTTTGCTTATATATCAACGAATTACGAAACAGACATCAGATAGTGTCACATAGACACATAGTATAATTTATAATCACTAGATTCTCTAGATCTATCTAGAATCTAAAGCTACATCTAGGTCTAGCTTTGAAACAAAAGGAAATATATGTGGTAGTTTTGGAGTCTTGATCAACCTAGCATATTTCATTATTTCTAAGTTAGTAACTTAGTAAGTACCATTAAATTAATTAAATGTAACTATTATAACTATACTGTAATACTTATTAGTATTACTATTAGACTAGTCTATCTCTATGTAATGTAAGTAACACAGTTACAGTTACACTAGTTTAACAGTTACAGTATGTAGTAGTGTAGTAAACTAAGTCTAATATGACAATAGTTTGAATATGTCATTTATTTATGTATGAAATGAAGGTAGTACTAACACTAGTAATCACTAGTTATAGACACTAGTAGTGAGTAGTAGGCCTAGACTAGACACTAGTCTAGGTGCCATAAAAATCAGAATGACAATCATTATGTAACAGATCTAAAACTATTAAAACTAAAGAAATAATTTTAGGAAAAACAAAGACCGTATTGCAGAAATTCAGATAAACAACCAAACCATAGAACAAGTACAAGAATATAAATATGTTGGCACAACTATCAATAACAAACTGTAATGGAGTAAACACGAAAATTCACCAGCAACTCTTCTATCTCAGAAAGCTAAGAAAATTCAACATAATCAAAACAATAGTCAAACTTTTCTACACGCAACCATCAGCAGTCTTATTAACTTTTCCATCACCTGCTGGTGTGGTAATACTTCACTGGCACAAAGACTTAGACTAAATAGACTAATTAAAAAAGCATGGTGTATATCACTCAAGTACAGCTACCATCTCTTGAAGAGCTTTTCCAAGAAAGATGCCTTTCAAAATCACTCACGATTCTTAAAGACAACCTGCACCCATTAAACCACTGTTACATAAGATCCGAAAGAAGTGGTCATCTCCTTTTCATTAGGACTATAACTGAAAGATTTTAAAACTCCTTTATCCCACTTTCGGTCAGAGTGTTACAAGATCAGCTGTCGTCATCAAGAAGTACATAGAAGTCAAATTCATAAAGTGCTGGTTGTGAATGTGTGTGTGTTTTCGTGTGTGAATGTTGTTTGAATTTTTAATCAATATTGTTTTTGTACAGTAGTTTCACTAAGCTTGTCAATTGTAGTCAAACTGAATTTCCATTAGATTGGATCAATAAAAATTATCTTATCTTATCTTAATAATACATGTAATGTAAAATTTTAATAATCATTTTAATCTTAATGGTGACATTCAAAATCTAGTCTAGAACTAGACTTGCTCATCATATAATAAAGCTTCATTGGGTCATATAATGATGTACTGCAACTATATAATATAGCCTCGTTGGGTCATATAATGATATACTGTAACTATATCCTCATTGCTAGTCATAATCAATAGTGACTTTTAGTCATAGTAACAAGGTTACAGGATTTTTACTCTAGATATCATTAAGAATACATATAAATACATAAAAAACTGAATCAGTGTATTATGTGTATATACTGATACCACACATGAAAAAAGAAGTTTGATCTAGGTCTATTTCATCATCATCTATCTCCATTTAAGTGAGGGCTTGAGAGGCTTAAATCCCCTCTTGCAAAAGCTCTGGACAGAAAGCCTGCTGTCTTGCATAGTGCATACAGGTCCAGATTTTTTGGTTTCCCAGACCTGTTGAGACGCAGATCAGCAAGTCTGAGGCAGTCAAATAGAATATGAGGCACAGTTTCCTCTTCTTCCCCGCAGTGGGGGCACAGTGAATCAAAATTTGGCCATAGCCATGAGAAATATGATCCAACAGGACACTGGCCTGTCCTGCACTGTGCTATTATAGCTTGCTCAGGCGTGGATAGCCTCCATTACGGGGAAGTGCGGTCAGGGCGCCTCATGCGTTCCCAGACTCCACAGGCTTTTTGGGACTTGTCCTAGCACTCAAACCACTTTTCCATTTCTGTTTTTTGAATTATAGCCAGCTCACTAAGTCTATTTAGATTCTATTAGTTATTAGTGCATTATAGTTTATCTAACATCTTATAATTCTTATTCTAATCTACTATAACTGTTGCAATCATTACAATTTATTTTTGAAAGATTTGAATATTTAAGACTATATAGCAAAACTAAAGTAACATATTAGAGGCGTGGTGGCTGATTGGTAAAGCACTTGGCTTCCAAACCTGGAGTCTCAGGTTTGAATCCTGGTGAAGACTGGGATTTTTAATTTTGGGATCTTCAGGGCACCTCTGAGTCCACCCAGCTCTAATGGGTATTAGTTGGGGAAAAGTAAAAGTGGTTGGTTGTTGTACTGGTCACATGGCACCCCTGTTAACTGATGACCTATAAATCATCTGCTCTATAGACTGCATGAATTATAATTGTAACATGCCCTATCCACAGTAGAAATTTATTTTTTTTTTACTGAGAATGTCTTGTGCTTTTATTGAAGTTAATAAAGATTCCTGCCATCAGAATGGAAAAAAGCATTTACCTGGTACATCTAAATTTTATTTATACATAATCCAAATAAGCTGCTCCTGTATTAGTATAGATTAATGTGTGATTATGATCTGAGTTTGTCTATGTGCAAAAGGGCTCAACATACTGTCAGTAATATCCAAATTAGGAATGTCTCAAATCTTTGGTTTGGGTCAACATAAATAGTATGTAACAGACAAATAAAACAATAATGAGTTGAATATTATTGACATTATCTAATCAAATTTATAAATGACTTTTAGAGAAGTTATTTTAATTTTATAAAATTTATCTTTCTTTGGACCTCTATGGTCATCTCAATTTGAGGAATTTAGATGCACTAGATGTTTTCCTAAATAGTCTTTATAATCCAGAGTCATTAATGTTAAAATATAAGATGGTATAATTAATATTTTTTAAAAAATTTAATCAATTACTAGTTTTGGGAATAAAATGCATTCTAAAGCATTTATTTTGGCTTTGAATGTATTTCAGGCATGAAAAATATATAATAAACAGAGATGTCTGCGAATAGAAAACGTATTCTAATAGTCGGAGCTGGAGCATCTGGAATTGCAGCTGCTTACTCCTTAGGAAAACATGCAGAGAAATTTGAAGTGCACATATGGGACAAGAGCTCATTCCCTGGTGGTGTGGCAACTACAGAACCAATAGAAGGTATGCATTCTTTCTTATTGAAAATACGAAAAACATGCATATATGTAACCCTGCCGGACCAAGTAAAACAAAGGACGTTTGGGCCACGAGGCCTTCTTCAGCTACAAAACAAACAAAAAATAAAAAACAATTAACACAAAATAGTCTTAAGTTAACGTATCTGTCCGATGTTGTTCTCTATCGAGGCAGAAAAGAAATGAGCTGCGCTGGTGTAAAAGCGCAGGAAAACGGAAGGGGGCGGAGATGTCAGGCAAAGATGAATGGGAAAAGGGGGTACCGTAGTGTTAGTGCCCATCGCTTATTAAATAAAAGTGTGCTGGTTGTTGATCCCGTTAGGTTGGAGGGTGCCTGACATGTAAATAAGTTTGTTTTCGATCTGCAGACGGGTGTTTTTGTCGTTGCATTGTTGTATGGCAGTGACGAGGAGGTCGGTGGTACCCCTATGATGTGTGTTATTGAAATGGATAGAGACGGGCTTAGTAGCGAAGTTACGAATGTCTCTAAGGTGTTCTTGGAGTCATGTTTTTAAGGTCCTGCCTGTGTTTCCAATATAAACCATCTGACACCTTGAGCATATTATAGCATATATGACTCCTCTACTATTACAGTTAAATTTGCCACTTATCTTGATGGTAATTTTAGGACAGGTGATGGTGGGGGTGGCAAGTGTGTGTTTGCAGGTCTGACAATTACGTCGCTTACATGACCAAGTGCCAGGTTCACTTGAAATGTTGTGGAGTTTAGTGTGTACTAATATGTCTTGTAGGTTTTGGTCTCGCCTGAATACTACAAGAGGTGGGGATGAAAAGACGTCGCAAGTATGTTCATCGGCTAGGAGAATGTTCAGGTTTTTGAGAAAGATGTTTTTTGCTTTCACATTGTGAGGGTGATAGGTTAATATCAATTTGGGCCTCCCATCATTGCTAGATATCGTTTTTTTCTTGAAAGCTTGTTCTCTTTTAAGATTCTCCACTCGCGATAAGGCTTTGTCTAAAATAGCCTGAGGGTAGCCACGACGCAAGAAAAACTCTATCATTTCAGTTGCTTTTTCAGTGAAGTCATTGTCATCTTGGCAAAGGCGGCGGATACGTAGAAGTTGGGAGTCATCCCATCCACCATCCTGTAAAGATTCTATCCCCAAACGTCCTTTGTTTTACTTGGTCCGGCAGGGTTACATATATGCATGTTTTTCGTATTTTCTATACAGTCGTTTACCCCTGCAGCAGTAAATCTTTGTTTTTTTTGAGTCTTTGAACATTCTTTCTTATTGCATCATTTTAAATACTAAAAGTGCAATAACAATAATGATAACAATAAGATAATTATATTTATATAATCTTTTATGATAAAATGTTTGCTATGTGAAAAAACAAAAGATTTATTCAGTAAGTGCTCAATATGACGTTTGAAATGTACTAATTAATATATTTATTTATAAAATATTTCATAAAAATTATTTTCACACATATTTAAAGGAAAAAGTTTCAGGCCAAGCTATCTATGGGGCAGATGGTGTTAAGGTCAACTGTTTCTATGGCCAAGTGTTAACAAGCAGGGTGTTCAAACCCATGACCCCAGGTTCGAAAGCAGAGTGCTTAACCACTCAGCCACCATGCCCTCTCACACATATATACATGTATAATTTATTGTGATAAATCACTTTATGTTGTATTATTACAAATGTTGGTGGGGTTTGTTAAGTTGTAGATCATTAATAAGTACATAAAAACTTGTACTATCAATAAAATTCTTAAAAGCATTTGTTTTTTAGACTTGTATTTATCACTGGCTACACTTTAATAGATTTACAAAGTTAATTGAAAAACATAATTATTAACATTTTGGGGGGGGGGGGGTAATTATACCATGATGTAAATTTATAAAGATATATACATGTTTTTATTTTTACCAAGAAACAATATTGTGTCATATACAGTGTGCTGTGTAAAACAACCAAACAGAATGATCACATGCTTATTTAAATTGGTTTTACTCAGGGTTTGAAGTTCCTGAATCCATCCGACTTATGACTCCTGGTTATTTTCACTAACCAATTAGATTTTGAGAGATGGCATTGGAATTTTGTTATTGAATCCTTTATCTGAGCATTTAAATATTTGGAATGGTCCTAGGTTTCATTTACACTGGTAAATAGATAAAGCAGGGCATATAATTTGTTATTGATGGCTATTGTCAAGAAAACATGAAACAAGTGAATACAATTTTACGTACTCAATAGACTATCTCAACTGAGATTTTTTAAAATATTAGCTTATGTCATGAATATATAGATCAGTCAATCTTTCAAAACCACTCATTGAATTGTTTTAAAATAAAAGCTAGATTAAACTCCTTAAATATATTCTCAACAAACTCACTTGGCCTAATGGTACATTGTACCATTATTCATATGTTATGTTTAAATGTTAGTATCTAAAAAAACATGTTGTTTTTTTCATCCCAGGTCCAGGTAATTTAAGAATAAATGATGGAGTTCAAGGTGGGTGCCCTACATATAGAAACACTCTCAATTTAATGTCTGAGTTTGGTTTGGCCACCAAGCCAGTCAAAATGATGATCTCCTTTGGGAAAGGTCCAACATTCTGGACCAATCACAGTACCACAGAGCTGATTAGAAACCACAAAGAGGAGATTAAAAGATTTGGCGGCACACTGCACCTCATTAACAAGCTTGAATTCTTCTTTATTTTTGTACCCATCTCACTGGTTCTCAACTGGTTTGGCTACTCTAAAAGTTTCTGTTACGAAATGGTTTTCCCTTTGACTGCATTATTTTTTGGCACAGGTAATCAAACTCCAAACGTATCAGCTGCCATTGTGGCCAGAGTGTTCTTGGATGATGACTTAAGGTTGTTTGATTATGATCCAGAAAATCTACTCAGTCAGACCCCAGAAATGTTTGCGTTTCCTTACCTACGTGATATGTATGAAAAAATTTTGAGTGGGGTTACAGCTGCTTTCCACCAAGAAAGGCAAGTATCTATGGTGACAAGGAGACAGGATAAAGTGTATGCTGTGGACGAAAGTGGAAAGGAGGAAGTTTTTGACGAAATAATATTTGCTTGTGATGCTGAATCTGTGCTCAAAGTTCTTAAGTCGCCAACTTATCTTGAAAGAAAAGCTCTTGGCAATGTTCGCTACTATAATGATGTGACCATCACACACGAAGATGATGAATACATGACGAAGCACTATGAGCTTATAAAAAATTTGGACCAGTATTTCATCAGGTCAAATTCAAGTGACCCATCCAAATTAGAAATGTCATTCAATCTCTCAAACTACCAGCCCCACTTGAAATCTTCTGGCCGAAACATATACCAGACTATATTCCTTGATGATAGCACAAAAGACATCTGGACCATTGATGAAATAAAGAAAGATAAAATTAGATTCACTCGGTGGTGGAGGCAGTTCTCACATACTTGGCGTCACTTTGCATTCACTGTTCCTGTGATGCGCTTCCTACAGGGTAAAAATAATACATGGTATGCGGGCTCATATACACTTATCAATACTCATGAAATTGCAGTTATTTCTGGCTTGGCTGCGGCGCATCGCCTAGGAGCTGATTATCCGTTTGCCAAGGACGAGCTTGCTAGAAGACAGTTTGAACAATATTTGTTGATGATACATGGTAAGCCCAGGAAATATGGCCTCAACTTTCAGACAGCTAAATCCATGATGCTGGCTCCATTTATGGTTGTGTTTGTAGCCTTCACCTTGATGGTTCAGTTCTGCTTCAGATTTTTTGACAAACATTAAAATAGTATGTGGGTGTCACATGATTAGATGCAATCATCCTCCCCATAACCAACCTTTACCCATTGAAGGCAGGGGGGGGGGATATTTTGGGTAGAATTTACACAATTTGTGTCAAAATGTTATTACTAATGTAATTATGAATATCTAATTAATATCTTCCTTTCTGTTGTTGGAGATGCTTATTGATAGGAATCAAAATGATCTTTACAGGTCTTAAGATTGCTCTGATGGTCTGAATGTTTTAAACTAATGCTTGTGTATTTTCCACTGCTATGTTATAGGCTTTTCGTATTGCTAATTATTTTTGTAAAGCATTTAGAATAATTGTTATTATGAACTGCTAAAGGTCCCTTTCTGATAGTATCAGGATAAAGATTTGTTAAAGAAACTTTTTAATCTCCCCTTGACATTGTCGAAGGTGATTTTCTAATGATTGGACAAAGTTGTACCGTAGTTCAAATGTTTCTTCTGTATATTTTTTGTAATTTTTATAGTGCATCTGTTACTTCAAGTGTCTTTGACCAGTCTTTTTTGCTTGCTGTTGACATGGGAAGAAAGTTCATTTGCTGCCTTTAGGCTCTCTGCAAACACAACCTGGCCAGAGTTCAATCTCAATGGATTCACACTTCTTGTTAGGTAGTTTAACTGTTAAAGTCAAACTGCCCCACACTCAAATGACAATAAACATTCCATATTTTTGCCTTAGTTGACATTGTGATGTATTAATTTTTTTTTATTGTTTTACAAAACCTTTGATAGACATCTTTTTTATACCTGATATTATATGCATTTTTTATCTTAAGAAAATGAAGCAGGTAAGATTTTATATTTTGTTTACTTAGGAAGGATTTTAAAATATTTTGCTGAGAATTTAATTTATGAGTGAAAGATTTATGTTTCTACTCTAGAAGATCACACTGTTTCAACTTTTTAAGCAAAACTATTTTGTAAAGTTAGAAGAAACCAACTCAGCTATTTAGGTCATCATATTTGATTTATTATAAACATTGTAATTACATTATTTTAATTTGTCCTGCCATTAACATGCAATTTATTTATTAATTATTTTTTTTTGTAAATTTTTTTTTTATTATTTGTAAAAAAAAAAGAAAGATTTTTGTTAATTTTTTTTTGTATTCTGTTATCTATTTATTGTAGAAATAAAAATAAGACAAAATATTTACATCAAACATTAATTTGTGTTTTCAATTTCTGTTTTGCTTTTCTGGCATCAAGGATGGCTTGTAAAGACAATTCATGTTGTGATTTCTTCTTTGAATCTGTTTTTAAGTAAGCCTGAAAAAAAAAAGAAACACAAATGCTGTAAAAGATTGGCTGCAACATTAGTTAGACTTAATAAATAGCACTAACTTTAAATAAAAAAAGAATCATTCCATGAATGTAATAGAGTTCCTTTGCAGTGAACATTATATGAGCTGTTTCTTGAGTAGCAATTATATGTATCATTCAATAACTTTTAATAGACTCAAAAGGTGTGAGTTTGAACAAGGATGAACTTAAACTGAAACATGTGCCATGAGTCTCATAATATGAATCTTTGCCCTCTATTTACCTGTATGCACACGTCTGGATCTTTGCCACTCACATTACTTAACTCTTGAGCGCATGAACTTGAAGGGTGGATTAAACAATAGAGGTTGATGAGGTCACCTGCGTCTGATAATCTGAAATAGTAGATAAAACTGTTATTTTCCTTTAACTTAAACTACTCTTGTTCCAATCCTCACAGCCTAAAATATATATATATATATAGCAAGCATCAAACCATTTCATTGAATTCTAAAATAAAAATTTTTAAATTTGAATAAACTAGATTTTTTCTGAACTTTCAAGTAAAAGCCTCTAACTCTAATTGTTAACAATGGTTCAGGTCACGATTTTTATTTTAGTTCCGCAGCCATAAATTATTGAAAATGGTAAGGTAATTAATGACCCTGTTCAACCTGTGTTGGCTGGGAATAATAGTAACCCATACATTCCCAATCATTTTAAAGATTTAAAAGGTCAATGTTAGTCAACAATCACAAAGATGAGTGGCTCAACCAATGGGTATGAGGAAACACAGGCAGAGCTATGTAAAAAAAAAATAATAAACATGCTAAACAAACTGGACAGTATTATTTTCCTCCCCCACAAAGAGCAATCTACTATCTTCCAATTAACAACTGGACATACACCTTTAAATTACCACCTTAACAAAATGAATCACACACACCTACCCCTTTGTAGAGACTGCACCTACCCTTATGAAACCATAAACCATATCCTCTTTGAATGCCCCATCTTAACCCACATTAGACAGAACCTACTACCACTACAGCCCAACATAACCAACACTCTGTACGGCAGTGCTGAACAACTGAAGAGAACAGCACTCTACTTTTTTTCATGGCACAGTCTGCAAAGAGCTCACAGCTCAGCAGCAAAAAGCTGGCTAGAAGAAGAAGGAATTAAAATTGAGAATGTTCATCTCTATTTGGTTAATGACACATGCTAAGGTGTCGTACTGTCCAATAACAACCTCATTACAAGTTCAACACAGAGACAGAGCATACTGGCACATTAAATTCTTATCTTAAATTGAAAGTTTACCTTTTTCTTTTTTCTAAAAATTCAAAGCACTTTAAAATCAACTGTTTAAAAAAAAGTTAAGGACAGTCACATTATACATGACTTACAAATCTCGATTGATCATATCCAACAGCAAGTCATCGATACTGGCGTTCCATGCCAAATAAAAGGCCAGGCTGCCAAAATGCCTTGTCGATCTCAAAAGATCAAAGTCTTGCATTGAATTTATAGCATTGTAAACTCTCCTAGTGGTCTGATTCAGACAAACACACACACAAAATGTTAACAAAAATTTACAATCTAAATTGAAAAAAAAATACTTATATGTTTTATACTGATACAGTTTTTAAAAACATAAATGCAGACATATAACAATTTCTTTTTTCAATGGGACTGACAATAGTATTTAACTATTTTAAACAGTCTTTTCAATCAATGCTTATGTCATCGATGCTTTAAAAGTCTTTTTCCCCCTCCCATATGTTTTGAATTGCCATATACTTAACTCTTTCTCTCCTAACTGACGATACCAGCGTTGATTCCACCAGAATGTTATAAATAATTATGGAGAGAAAGAGTTAATATTGAATAGTTTCCCTTTGCTAAACATCTGCTATTTTTTCCCCTTTCACCATTTGTTTACCAAGTATGTTATGTTTAGAGCTGAGTACTTATTTTAAAAGTGTTTTTTTTTTCCAATAGGATCTTATATGATACACACGTTACTTCAAAAAAGATGATTACGTAGTACGCATAATGCATCTAGTCGTGCATGTCAACCAATGACTTAAATTCTGCATTAGTTTTCCTGGCTGTTTCAGGCAACCCATTCCATGCTCTAATAGCACTAGGGAAGATGGAGCATTTGTACAAATTTGTCCTAGCATATTGACCGAGGAATGAGCTTTTATCTTGTGTCTTTCTGAATATATTATTAGCTTTTGTTTTTGTATTTGAAGATTATGGTTCAGTGTTTTATGTACAATTGCTACTTTACTTTTGAGTCTTCTATCCTAAAGGATTTCTAAATTTAGTGATTTTACTAAAGGTGTTACTCTAGTCAAATGTAAATATTTGTCCTAACAGGGTAGAATGTACACATGTGAAAAATGAACAATTCTCTCAGAACATGGAAAATAATTACATACTTAATAAACCCTAATGCTTTGTTCGATTTTTTGATATTTTTATCAAAATGGGGATTTCATGACAGAGTAACATCAGATAATAAGCTCAAGATTTCCACTTGAAGTGTTTTACAAATTTTTTATTTATAAAGTTTTGTGTAATTGTGGATAAATATCAGGAAAAATAATTTGTATTCATCTAGTTTTTTTATTCATGTGTTTAGTATTTTAAAAAAAGGCAACGCGCTTTAACTCTATGCCAAATAGTACATTTTTAACAAGAAACAAAAACAAAAAAAGTTATTGAAGTTTAGCAACAGCATGTTAGTGCTTGACAAATGGGCTAGGTAAATAACTGTCAGAACATGGGAAATAATTACAGAGAAAACTCAAGACCCCTTTTGAGCAGCCCAATGCTCAATGAATCAGGCACTAAGCCTCATTTTAGTCTATGTTTCTTCTGTGAAAAATGTGTTTATACAAGAAAAGATCAGATCACTTAATATTTATAACCCAAGCCAAAATAGTTGTTGAATAACTCCAAACAAACTTACTCTAATAAAATCTGGATCATCAGGCTCAAACTGACAACAGGCTCGATCCAGTACGTATAGATATTTTTTCTGAACAATTAGTTTCTGTCGAAGAAAGAAGAAAAAAAATTGACATTTATTTGTGCTTTGTAGAAAAATAGCTAATCACGGCTCTTGCAAGGCTTCCTGACTGACTGAAAAATTCAGACAAACTATCGTATCACAATAAGTAACTAGAGATACTAATATTAAAGTTTATTAAGTTGAGCTTAAGTTGTTGGCTTCCTTCAATCGTAGAACGACTATGGTTCATCTCGCACACTTCCTCATGTGGCTGTGGAGCCCTATTTTGGAGAGGCACTCCCATCCACAAATATCGCAGGTTAAGAAGGCTTTTGCTTTGGTGGTAGAGGAGCTGGCCATTTTTCATATTGTACATTTTTCTTCCTGAGACCCATGTTGTTTCACTGTCCATAGCTTTCTTCATCACTGTCTCTCTCCATCTGGTGCGGTCTAGAACTATGTCTTCCCAATGGTCAGTATTGAATGAATATTGACTAATCATATTTAGATAAATTATTTTTCCTTTAGGACCTTTAGGTATCATTAGCCAACAAGGACTTGAATCTATTGAACTTTCACTTTTGACAGAGGAAGAATACATTTTGTAGACTTTTGCAAACAAAAACACAAAATAAGATAAAGATAAGATAAATTTATAGGTAAAAAAAAATGGAAATTCAGTTTGATTCCAGTGGTCCATCTCAGCATTACTACTACAACAATGGCACTATAACTGCAAACACAAACAACATTCATTAGCTTGCAACACAGACAACATTCATTAGCTTCTTTTGTTTTTGACTTTATGTACTCATTAAATAGTTTAGGAAACCAACATCATAGCTTTACTTAAATGAAATTCATGTATATCAATTTAAGACACAGTAATCTATGCACCAGGGGTGCGGTGGCTGAGTAGTTAAGCGCTTGGCTTCCACACCTGGGGTTTGAATCTTGGTGAAGACTGGGATTTTGAAATTTGGGATTTTTAGGGCACCCCTGACTTCACCCAGCTCTAGTAAGTGCTAGCCCCATGACACCCTGCTCATTAACCGTTGGCCAAAGAAACAGATGACCTTAACATTATCTGCCCCAAGGATCACAAGGTCTGAAAGGTCTTCAATTACAAAGATTAGTTTGGATATCTTTTCAGACAAACTGTTGATAACTCAAGCTGTTTACTATTTAAGCAATTTACAATAATTGGTTTAATGGGAGTTATTCTTGAAACTAATAAATGTTTAAACTCATTTACCTCAAGGAACTGTTCCTCAAACATTTTCGGCTTCATATATTCTCTGCCAACTCTTGGATTGAATATCCCATTCATTCTCTCTTTTACATCCCAGGGCGCCACACTGAGGTCACCATTTGTCTCTCGCATCAAAACACTCCTTTGCTGTGGATGAAAAAAAAGTTTTTTTGTTTTTTTTTTACCTTAGGTATAAATGGCTGAAACAAACTAACACAAGGCTTAGAAGTACAACACAGATTGAACATATTGTTACAATCTCCTCTACCAGGCCTTCTGTATATTGTTGTGGTTTTTTAATAGTAAATGTTAAAATGTAGATTACTTGATATAAAATCACTCACAGTCTAGATTGTGTTTCATTCACCCAACATATATTCAAGTCCAGAAATAACTTCAACATTAAAAATAAGTTTAATCCACAATAAAGGGGCACAGTCCAAATGTCAACAGTCCTAATAAGTTCACGTCTTGCTACGCCATAAGAGTGAGTCGTTACTTAACTGTCGCGATATCCCATAATTCCTACTTCTGCCCAAATAAAGTTCTATTTAAAGCCAAGTCGCTCAAAAGGAAATCCCAGATAAAACAAAACCTATGACAATATATATATATATATATATATATCCTCTTTTGTGATTTACAATGCTTCACAACATATCTAACTAAGAACTTGACAACAAGTGTTCCAAATAAGAATGTGGTCATTTAATAACTAAATACATCGACAGCCAATACTGCACAATTGGCTACACTAACTACAAATGCTTTGTTGTACTTAACAGAACTGCCTACTAAACACAACTCTTGGACTAATACAAGTACATTCTCAAGGGACTCACATCGTACTGCTCTGTCCTTACTGCCTTGCTGTCCTGGACTGAACTCCCCTTTCTTACACAGTCTCTGGTCCATGAAGGCTTTTTATCACATGACCATAACATGGGTATTTCATATTTTGGGTTTTTGGCACAGCATCACAATTTAGGCCATGTTGTGCCCATAAATCCTCAAGGGTTATTCCCCCTTCGTAAATTTTATACAGTTAAGTCATGAAAAACAAGGTCCATTCTCACAGTTCAGATGGTAAAAATAGTGAAAATTTATTAATTTAATAAAAATCTGTTATATATATATATATATCACAAATCAAACTTGTAAGTCAACCCCAACTCCCAAATAAAGCCCAGTATTTTCCCAGGGTCAACATTATCAGTGTTTTTAAGTTGTATGTTCCAAAATATTTCCCTCTAATATCCTGGTATCTGGGGCAATCATCGAGAATATATTCCACAGTGAGATAAGAATCACACCATAACAGGGGTCATATTTGCATGTAATAGTAGTACTGTCCCTTGTACATTGGCAGTCGTTGACCTCCTGTGTGATTTGCCTGAGTCATGTGTGTCAGAAGGTCGCACACACATTAACCCTATCAGTCTGCCACTGGAGTTAACAATACCATTACCATCCAGTGTAAATCAGTTACAATTAACAGAATAAAATTAAACAGATAACATGATATTACTTTGTGTAGAGAAACAATCTTACCCTGTCCTTTAAACCAAATGACACATCCACAAAAACATAGCTGGAGGTATCAAAACCAGCTAGATCAGGATCAACTATTAATGGGGTCAGGTGCCGTTTCCTTGGGTTCATGAAAGGTGGTATCTGTACTCGAAACTTTAACCTTTCTTTGGCTTCATCAATGTCCTATTTAAAAACAAATAAGTAAAATAATTTTAAATATCAACTTCGTTCCCAATTTCCAAGTGAAACTCTTCTAGTAGAAGTAAAACATATGAGACAAAATTTTCTTTCCAAAAAAAAAGGAGAGTTCAGGTGAGATATTTTAATGTTTAATGTGTCGTAAACTCAAGCAAGAAGGGAGCATTACTAAAAACTTTTTTATGAAGAAAAGAAAAGTCTTTCTACTTAATGACAGAACCTCAAAAGCTATTGCATCTATAGCATCTGAAAAATGTTTGGTGTACTGAATAGAAAAAATTGAAAATATCTGTAGCAAGAACAAACATTTGTAGATTTTAAAAATGTATTTGTGACAAAGAAAAGAAACAGGCTTAAGTCCTGGCTAGCCAACAAAGTTTCTAATTGTAGAAATTTATGATAGCTGATAGGAATTTTCCAAAATTTCATACTAAGTTCCACTTCACAAATCTATTGAGCCCTCATTTCCAAATAAAATATTTTTTAAACTTTTTTTTCTGTATTAGCAATGCAGTAGAAGACTTACTTTCATGCTGTTCAATCTGACTCTAAAAACAATAATAAGGAATAAACACAAGGGGAACAATTACTAATTACTTTATAAGAGAAAACCTAGATCTGTGACCAACAGGAACACTATACAGCCAACCTCTACAATATCTCTTTCAAATGCGGATGACATTGCCTTATTGGGTAAAAACACCTCTGATATTGCTAGAGCTTTCAGGAAGAAGCTTCTCGACCAGCAGGACTTGAAATAAATGACAAAAAAAACAAGTATCATAGAAAATCAGGCAGAAGAACAATATATTAAAATTAATCCCCACAAGTTTGAAAACGTAGAAACATTTAACTATTTAGGAAGCATGATACATTCCGACAATGACGTAAAATGTCAGAAGTAAAGGAACGACTAGTGGCAGGCACGTGAGCTTTCTATAACACACAACACATACTTGTACGCAAAAAGCAAATTTTTATCTAAGAAAACAAAGAAAACCATTTACAAAACCATCATCAGACCTGTAGTCATATATGCAAGCAAAACCTGGATGCTGACAAAAAACACAGAAAATCTCCTAAATACTAGGGAAGGAAAAAACCTCAGAAAAATTTATGGTGCCATACATGAGGTAACCGGATGGAAGAGGATTCGAACCAACCAAGGATTATACCAGCTATATGAAGACCCCTCCATAGTGTATAAAATAAAATGGAACAAATTAGGTCAATTCAAAAGAATGTCAGAGAACAGAGGAGCAAAGATTGTTCACCAGCTAAAACCAAAAGGCAGGCGCACCAAAGGCAGACCATGACCATGAGTATGGTGGCCTGATGGCGTAGAGGCAGATCTACAACAGCTAAAAGTCTGTGCACCACTGGGATGGATCGATAGCAATGTGGATACAAAATCCAAAACTAAAATATTAAAATGATTAAATCATAAAAACCTTACCTTTTGCATCTCTTCATCTGTAAGCAGCTTATACACAGCAGGGCTTATTTTCTTTTTCTGGGGCCCAGCTACTTTGAGGTAATCAAACCCAGTTATTCTAAACAAAAGATCTTGAACTTTTTTGTCTGAGAATACTGGAAATGGGTCTCTCTCTGTTGCTGCATCTATAGTCAATTGTGAACCTTAACAGAACATTTATAAATATCATTGATTAACTAGGGCAGTAAAACTATAAAGCCAGTTATAAAACTACATTAATGACACAGTATATACTCAGAAAATTGTGGTACACTAGCATAATGGACGAGTAA
Organism: Biomphalaria sudanica; assembly: GCA_036873155.1. Classification (NCBI taxonomy): domain Eukaryota; kingdom Metazoa; phylum Mollusca; class Gastropoda; family Planorbidae; genus Biomphalaria; species Biomphalaria sudanica. The sequence goes on along the minus strand of JAZGLO010001116.1, from coordinate 187,454 downwards.
ACATGACATTAACACATAAAAGCAGTCGGAGGATACAGAGGTTATCTAGGCACCAGTCTTCTTGACCATCCAAGTCCCCAAAAAGGAACCTTTGAAGTCAGTCTAGAGCTATTTGGACCCACAAAGCTAGGGATCTATCAAGCTGTCATTCTCCCTACATTGCTCTATGCCTCGGAAACGTGGACAGTGTACAGAAAACATGCAAAGAAACTGAACCACTTCCACATGACATGTCTAAGAAAAATACTGCATATCAAATGGCAAGAAAAAATACCAGATACTGAAGTCCTTCGAAAAGCAGGTCTGCAAAGCATCCACACAATCCTGATGCAGTCCCAGCTGCAATGGGCAGGACACATCTGCTGAGTGGAAGACCGCCACATCCCTAAACGACTCCTGTATGGCCAATTAAGAAAAGGAAAGTGCTCGCAAGGAGGTCAAAGAAAACGCTTCAGGGACACCCTCAAAGCTACTCAATGCCCACTGTGTTGCTACTACATGTTAATGTGATGTTTATTCATCGTTTGTTTCAGCACTAGAGCTTCTAAACCCATTTATGTTTCATTAGTTTAAATGGGGAGTAATATCTCAAATATAGTTGCAGTGAATAAATAAATGATTTATAATGCTAAAACTAAGAAGCATAAAACGTTTAAACTCTCATTTATCTGTGCATACTCTCACACTGAGATTGTGTTACATAAATAATAGCAAATTAAATGGGGTTGTTCAGAATTTCTTCCGAGTCACATGGTGGTTGTGTTTACATCTCACGCCATGCTTAGTTTATAGAGGGCCTCTGAAGCATTTTAAGAAAACATTCTAAAGTCCTTTTAATTAATTAATTAGCGCCACACTATAATAATAATAATAATAATAATAAAGTCCGAAGATAAATGAGAAAAGCCCAGTGTTTGTATCCAGCCAATCATATTAGTTCTTACTATTTTTACACATTAGTAAACTGTAAAGGTGGCTTCCTTCACTGTTTTTATAAGATAAATATAATTTCTTTGTATTAATTTTTTTAAGTTAGCTAGTGATAGGTGAAAATTTTAATATGTCAGATGGTGATACTGATGAAAGCAAACTCACTGACTCAGGTTTTATTTTTCTGTAATAGCCCTAATAAAAATCAAGGCAGTATTATGGAAAGTTTTAGATCTAACTTTAGTACTAGATCTAGATCTTACAGTATAGTGTTGACGACAACTATTAATGGTAACACAGTATAGAGTTAAAGTGAGGAGCTGGATAAAGCCAGCAGACCCTTTAGAGCCCTTAGGGATTAGCCCCCTGTAGGCAGTAGACTGTTTTCTATCAATTTAGTTAAAAAGTTTGTCAGGGAGGCATAATAATGATAAATATGATGTCAACTTTTTGACCAACAAACAGCTCACAAGAAGATCCCTGGGCCATAAATGGGTGGCTGTCACAGTGGTCAAAATGAAGGTGTTTGTTTCCATGATACCAGGTCTCTGTGGGCCTTGTTTCCCCAAACACAAGTAATTGGACTTGTTCAGGCCTAAAACTTCTTTAAAAATATTGTTCTTCTAACTAATATAAAAATTTTGTTTGGAAATTTTTGCATATAAATTATATTTATAATGCAAATTAACTTGGCTTTTATTTATTTTAATAATTTTTTTAAAAATGTTAATATTTTAATTCAAATAGTTGGATTAAACAAGTACAAGATTTAACAAGATTATATTTTAGTTTGGTTCATTTCTCTTCTATAATATATAAAGTTTTGTGCATGTTAAGTAATTCTAAGTTTATTTGTTAGGATTTTGTTTTTCAAGAGAAGTGCTTAGTTTTGAAATTCAGTAATTCTGAATGAGTTCACAGGTCAGCCATCTTTGTTACTAGATATCTATTTGTTTTTGTTTATGTTCCAAATAAATCCCAAAATAGTGTCTTAAAAAATTCCAAGAATTAACTATTCTTCTGTGTTTTCAAAGCAATTCAATGCTATTTTCTTTTAATTTTGTCAATACAATATACATTTCTTGTCAATAATTAGAGCAATTACCATCGTAATGTACAGGCTACACCCCTCCAGGCCCTCCCTCACCTAAAATCTTTTTGTTGTAACACTAAGAGTCGTAAGAGTGACTACACGTGGAAAGTCTGTAAATCATCTAGCTAGTGAGCCTAGTGACAGTGTCTAGATTTAGATCTAAGATCTAGAGAAGATAATTCGCACCTAACCTGAAAACTCAGTGAATTTTAGTCAATTTAATGATCTAGATACATTTAATGTCTACTCTAGAAATAGGCTAGATTCTAGATTTACGGTAAATCACTAGATCTAGAATCTAGTGAAGATAATTCTTTCACACCCGTGAAAAGTCCACGAATTTTAGTGACTTACATCTAGAGTCTAGATCTACAATAGACAATAGATTCAGTGAAGATAATTCTCACACAGCCGTGAAAAGTCTTCGAATTTAGTGACTTAGATTTTGATAGACTCTAGATTTACGCAAAATCACTAGAATCTAGTGAAGATAATTCTCTCGCAGCCGTGAAAACTCCGCGAATTTTACTGACATAGAATCTAGAATTTAGATTTACTGTAGATTTAACTAAAATATTTCGCACACAGCAGTGAAAAGTCAGTAAAAGTTATTTCGGTCATAAAAGCCAAGGAAATTTTTTACTAGTTGAAAAAGAAATTGTGCTTTAAAAAAAAAAAACACTTGTAGGTCTAATACCCCCCCCCCCATCCATGATCCAAAAGCAATTAAATTTAGTAAGTAAATGTCAACTAAACATGATACAAATAGGCCTGAATATTACAGACTCTGTTTATCATAATGAGGAAGATTTAAGCATAGTTAATAAAAAAAATCTGAGAGAAAACCCAAGATTACAGTTAAAACAATAAGAAAGATGGCTGACCCGTGAACTCATTCAGAATTAGTAATTACCGGAAATTCAAATAGATCTAATCTATCTAGACTCTTGGAACAAGTCAAGTCATTAGACTCATTAGTCAACAACTCATACTCTTGAATACAGAAGAAGTTCAAGAAGAGGGGAAGAGGGTTAATAAAAGCAAGATCTTGACTCGTCTTGAGGATGGTCTCGAATCAATCTAGAATTGATAGATTACTAACTTGCCTTAAGTTACTCTAGACTCTAGTGACTCTACTGTCTCTGTCTCTACTACTTATAGTACTACTAATAATAACTTATTAAATAATAATTAGATCTAGACTAATAATTCTAAGAGATATATAGATATAGATTATGTATAATCTAGATCTTTTATTTTCAACCTGATTGTGTGCTAGAAAGACATCTGATGATGTTATTCCTTAATATTAATCTGCTACTTGTTGAAAGCAGTCTCAAAGAGCTGAAGGTTATGGACGCAGCCATTTTAGTATTCTAAAATTGTAAATCGGACATTTTGAATTAAGGGAGACTACTACAAATGTATAGCAACGACGTTTTCTTAGCAACGTATTCAGAAATCAAATGTTAAGATGAGAACCGATACATCTAGACCTATATATACCACAGAATATTAAGTAAAAACCATTCAACTGAAATAATAATTTAAAATGCAGCGCAATATTTCTGATCGAGTTGATTTTTCTCAATTTGGAATACCTAGTTGGCGTATAGAACAGAGATATGCACCTGGAGTTCTTATTGGGAACTGGTCTGAAGAGAGATTAAAGGTATCCTTGTCTTTAAGTTTATTATAAGTCAGTTAAGTTTAACTAATAAAAATGGTATACCAATAATACTATAGACTAATAGAGCACTATTCTATCAATCTGCAGTTATTTAAAAAAACTAAAACAAATAAAAACCACTTATTTTCTTTGTGGTAAACCACAGTCACTTGTGTCACACAGACTCAGACTAAAAACTTAAAATATTTAGGTGTAAATATAAATTAAAAGTTATTATGGAATCCCCATATTGATGAAAAACAAAACATTAGGGTTTATTAAAAGAAATTTTCACAATTCAAACAAGAACATAAAACCAAAATGCTAAATAAGATATAACAGACAAACACATAAAGAATTAAAAATGATTGCTGCCTGATTGTGTGGTATGCATGCTGGACTGTCATTCTGACTTCTCGATGGTCCTGGGTTTATACCCTGCGCGCTCCCTTCCCATATTGCTCTACAGGAGATTTGGACTAGGAGTAGATTATCTTTAACTTGGAGGACATCCAAAACATGTAAAACATTTTAGAAAGCATTTTTACAAAAAAACAACAACACATTTTTAAAAGTTTTGAACAGATATGTCTTAATGTTTTTTTTCAAAGTAGTGTTTGACTGAGCTCAATTGGACAGTGCATTGATAAGTAAATCCTCCAAATTATCTCAGTTTGCATACTAATATTGATTATTTATTTGAATTTTAAATGAAGTGTAAGAAAAAAAACCTGACATAGATCCTAAAAAAATCAGTAGACCCTACATTACTTGAGGTTTTTTTTAACTAACAAGATTCTAGAAACAGGGTTCTTCAATGTTGGTGGTAAAGTGCAACTACCTTAAGTGACAAACACAAAATATTTTCAGTATGAAGTTACAAAGCACTTTGATTTTTTATTTACATTTTTAAATGTAATTGTTTCATATTAAAATTAAAAACTTTTAATTTCATTTCTAAAAAATGAACTTTAAATATGTCTAGTTTCCAGATACAAAATATAACCATAACACAACACATCGCAAAGACTTTAAAAATTATGGAGAGTTCCATCCTGATGTGACAGTCAGAAGAAAAGCTGTGTTGAACAATGAAGGCCTTCCCGCTGACATGATATTTCGGCATCATGATGATGCTTATGACAACATGCTCATAACCATGTATGATGAGCATTACAATGGACGCTGGAGAGAGAACTGCTTACCTCCTCTAAGGCAGTTTAACAGTCAGACACTGGGATGGATACCAGAGAGATCTGATTATCCCCTCAGAGGTATAGCATTATCTTTTACTATTATATTATTCATTTATTCTTCTGTGTTATGTCAGTAGACTATTATGTCTGTAGACTAAGTAATCATATTTTCTAAGATATGTACAGATGAATAAGTGTAAGCTAAAATTCTTCTAAGATTCCTAGAATGTTCCTTACAAAAAAAAAGTATATCCTCCATATATGAATATTTTGAACTACTCATCAATAGTAATTTTTAAGTTAAACTGCACTACAATTAATTTGTGTTTTTTCTGTATATTTAGAGCTTTGCAAAAGTTACCTGAATGTATTTAGTATATGCTGCACTATGCATCTATAGATGAATAGAGTAAACAGTGTAGGGAAAGTGAGAAGGGATTTATACTCTTTAACTTATTTCAGCATTAGAGTTTTTTTCTGACTCAAATATAATTAGTTTTTAAGTGGGGGCATTAGGGTTTGGCTAGAAATCTCCTATCTTTGGGATATGAAGATATTGCAATAATTTAAAAAATTGATGTTTATATGTTTAATTTATCAATCTCAACATTTCATAAGAGGCTTGTATCAATTATGAGTGGAAAAGCTGTGATATTTCAAACAGTATTTGTAGGCTTTATTAATCAAACAAGTTGTTGTTTTTTCCACTAAAATATTTTTAAAAAGTATTTTTAATTATTTACTTAAAGTTAATTTTTTATAAAATTTATTTAGTGCAAACCAGCAATAAAAATTAATCAGTTTTATCTTTTTTTTGTCACATAAATTTTAGGTCCTCCAACTAATTTTGGCTTAAAACAGTACAAAGAATCATTGGCTCTGGCAAGACAAAAAGAAATGGACCATCCTGACTTTGAATCCACATATATGGATTCTTATAGAGAGAAGCAGAAAAATGCCTTGTGCTTCACTCGGCATGCAACTCCAAAACACTTGTCCACATCTCTCCTCCCTTCAAATAACCTTAACAGCAATCTTCACTTCCGAGGAAAACCACTTCTGAGAATCCCTGAAGTAATGCCACAAGAACTCACCCAGATATCAGTATAAAAAAAATCCCTTTGAAAAGAAAAAAACAAAATACTAGCTGAATATGAAAAAAAAAAAAAACAATTTTGAAGTTTTTGAAACACAATTGATTTGAAACAAAAAATAAATAAATAAAGGAACAGCAACTCTGCTATGACAATATTTTACATGTTTAAATATTTTCAAAGCAAATTTTTAGTTATTTTAAATATTGCTGATTCCTGCAATGTGATAAGTTTACACTATATTTTAAATTATTAGTCGATGTACTAATTTTTCCATTGTCTACAGTACCAAGTTTTGGTGATTTATTCTAAAAAAATGAAATTTTTAGTTGTTGTTTTTTTCACAACAAACTTATGAATCATAATTTGCCAACATATTGTCCATTTTATTGAAATGTAAATTAAAAAATAAACAAAATATATAATTTTTCTCAAGCATGGCTTAATTTTTGTAATGTATTATGCATGGTTAGTAGTTAAAAATTAGAAAAACAAAGACATTCTAAAATAAAGTTATAAAGCTTAATATATATATAAAATAAAGACAGTAATCATGAACTATTTTATATATACATCTTAAAATATCTATTAAAAAATATGAGTGAATTCAAACCATTAGGTTTTAGGCCAATAAATAAATGTTCTGTGTATAAAAAGAATAATATTATCAGCATTAACACTGATTTTTCCTTATAAAATACACATATTATTGTAGCAGGTCTAGCATTGACTACAATTTCAATATACTTTGTGGTTTTTTTTAATGATTTTTATGAGGGCTTAGTATTTACACTCGCTATTTTAAACATATATAGCATACTAAATATATGTTTGAATATTTGTTTTTCTTTTGGTAAAGAAATTTTAACTATAAATCATTGTATGTTGAAAACAATATTAAAGCTCAATTTTAAACTGAAATAATATGCTTTTTTTAAACAATATTAGTTACTGTTATGATGTAAGTTCTTTTTTAACTGTTGATTATTTCTATGCAAGGACAAGTATACATTGTAGCAGTTTCAAGATAATGCAACTCCAAGTCCCTCCCTCTCTCACACTCTCTCTCTCTCTTTCTCTCTCTCCTTCCCTCCCTCTTTCTCTCCCCCTCCCTTTCTCTTTCCCTCTCTCTCTTTCTCTTTCTCTCCCTCCCTTTCTCTCTTTCCCTCCCTCTCTTTCTCTCTCTCCCTCCCTCTCTTTCTCTCTCTCCCTCCCTCTCTTTCTCTCTCTCCCTCCCTCTCTCTCTCCCTCCCTCTCTCTCTTTATCTCTCTCCCTCCCTCCTGCTCTTTCTCTCTCTCTCTCCCTCCCTCTCTCTCTCCCCTCCTCCCTCTCTCCCTCCCTCCATCCCTCTCCTTTTTCTCTCTCTCTCTCACTTTTTTACTCCACCCTTACTTTTTCACATGTACCTGTACAAACACCCCAGGTAGACACTTTTATTGCCTCGCGTCTCACACTCACGTTTCAAATCCCCCCACCCAGGGCCGCCGCGAGAGGTGTGGCCGCCTACGTGCGAAATTTAAAAAATGCCGGCCCCCTTTCTTTATTTATAGAAAAAAATGCATTAAGACTGAGCTGGACACTGTACCAAATGTGCCCTTTGATTTTAATCCATTTTTTTTTTTTTTGCAGACCATTCCTTTTTCTTCATTTCATATTGGCACCGTTGTTGTGTCCCTTGAGTAGAACTAAGAACCATGCACAATGAACAATTTCAGATGTACGTGCATTCAGAACTCTTTCAACTTAGTTAGTTCTTATTAACATTCAAAGCTGATCTAATTCATTTGTACTCGCTTATATTTGCGACGATGAATGTATGATTGATGAGCTGCAGACTATGTTCACTTGTTTGTTATTGGACGCTGCAATAGATTAACAATCTGAAAAAAACAACAACACAAAATAAGCCATTGAAGAAAGAAGTTTGTCAACTTTACGTCAACTTTCATAATAATTATCAAGATTGTATTGTAGAGACGTGCATTGTATCCACAATCATCTGAGATAAGTGGATTCGTAGGTGCCTAAAAATTTATCCAACAAATGAAGCAACTCAGCGCTGAATGTTTTTCTTGAGTTTAATACAAAGTATTATACAATAATCTGAAGTACAAATCAAGTATACAATGTCTTCAAATAAAACACAATAAGGCAGTGTCTCTCACATACCGGGTGGGGACCCCTTAGATAACAAAATTTTCGTTCGAACCCTCTTAGAAGCTGGGGCCCAGGAGAGCTACGTAGGTTTTCACAGTGAAGTCCGTAGTTTTCACATTATAGAATGAAAGGAAAAAGAAAAGAAACTTACAATTATTCATATTTTTAGTTGTTGTTTTTTTCATTTAGGCCTAGATTAATTGAAACTGTTTATAGAATTCAAATTTACGTGATGAAATTTAATTAAATCGAGTCCGTTTTTTTTTTTCGGAAATTATGTTGCATACATAATTTTTAAGTGTTGTAAAAAGTTCTTCCCGGAGATAGAAATGAACATGCGGCAGGTCGGCAAGGTGTCTGATTCCGAGCGGGTCCCCGAGCTGAGCGTATTTCGGCGTTTTCAGCTTCAGAAATTCTTTTTCCTAGCATTTTCAACGCCTTTTTCTCGTAGTAAGAAGAGAGAATATAAAAAGGTCAATCAATATTGATGCGTTTTCTTTCAGAAGTTTAATAACAATAAAGAGGCAGCCCTGGTCAATAGTATTATACAAGAGACATTCTAGGTACATATTAAGCACGGACCACCTTTGAACTCTGACAAAGAAAACAGCCCAGCGACTTTTTTTCTACACAAACTCAATAGCTTTAAACTAAATAAGAAGATCCTAAATACTTTTTACGGCGCGACTATGCACAATCTGCTAACATACGGACTAGCTTGTTGGCAAGGCAACGCTTCATCTAAACTGTTGCGCCGCCTAGATAACATCATGAAAAAAGGGCATCAAAAATTACACTCACAACATTACCACATTTAAAGGAACTTTTTGAACAAAAGTGCTAAAGAAAAGTCGGAAAAATCTTGGAAGACAACGGCCACCCGCTCCATCAGAACGTCAGGTTGCCGCGAAGTGAGCGATTGCAGTCAATCAAGACAAACACAGAGCGGTACAAAAACTCGTTCGTACCTTACTCGGTCAGACTTTCAACGCCACTCGTTGACCAGGAAACATGAAAGGACCAAGATGCCTGTGTATGGTCGCTGAATGAACTGAATATGTTGTGTCTGTTCTATTTACTATATGTTTCTGTTGTGTTGTCTTTATATGGGAAAATGAGTCCTTGTAATCACAACAAATTTCCATAAGGATCAATAAAGCAGTCTTAGTCTTAGTCTAATGGGCGAGATCATTTCTATGTTGCTCTATTTGAGTTGTTCCAAAGTTTCCAAAGTCATTTCTTATGTACGAATATCGTTTGCATGTTTTTTCTTTGGTTAGGTTTTCAAAGGATAATGGAATGAAATTTATAAAAAAAAAATTTTTATTTAAATAAATTTAAAAACAAAGGAACCTTGGAAATAACGATTTCACCGCCCCCTAAATTCGGCCGCCTGCGTGCAATGCACACATTGCACAATAGGTTGCGGCGGCCCTGCCCCCACCCGTATCGTATCAATGTAAATGGATTGGACTGACATTGAAAGAGATACTATTAAAAGCAAAAGACAAAGAGGAATGGAGAAAGATGGTCAACAGATCTTGTGTGGTGCTCCAATATTAATGGTCTAAAAGACTAAAGAATAAGTGAAGTTGGTGAAAGTGAAGAAAACTGGTGTCTTTCTTGGTCCACAATACAGGTACATACTTTACACATATAGCTATAAAGATGGCATAATGATAATGGTGGCTAAGTGAAAAAGCGATTGGCCTCTGAACTGACGGACCTTGAGTTTGAATCCCTGAGTACACCCAACTCTAATATGTATCACCTGACATAAGGCTGTTAGTTATTGTGTTGCCATATGACACACTAATAAAGCATCTGCTGCAGCAGAAACAGATGAGTTTTACATGGTCAGCACCCTACAGCCAAGAGGGATTTTGTGTTTAAACCCCCCTCCAGAGGGCTTTAAGTTAAAACCCCACCCAGAAGGTTTTGAGCTTCAAACTCCCCTACAGCGATATGTCAAGGGTCACGGAGGTCACGGCTCAATGCGCCAAACGGCGCGGGAGGATCTAAGTTCTAAGTAATTAAGAATAGCAGATTAGGTTTTTGAACTAAAATTGTTTAATAGCAGGATGATGCACTGTAGATAGGCCTACCTCAGAATCTGCATTTTTTTGTTTGTTTTAAATAGCAGAAATAGTTCCTAGCGGCGGGGCTTCACCCCAAACCCCGCTGGGGGAGCTCACAGCACTTTATCCAGACGCCCTTGCTGGCAAGGATGTGGTGTTTAGGCTTACAGCTTTTCCACTCCAGGAAAAACCTATTCTAGGTTACAATAAACGTCTTCCAAAAGAATGAATGAATGTGATAAAGATTCATTACGCACACACACACACACATATACATATATGAAAAAAAATTCCCCTCGGCTATTGTTATTCGCCGCCCCCTCCCCCGAAAAATCCTAGCTACGCCCATATAGATTGGATCTACATATAGGCCCCATGGGCGTAGCCAGGGGGGATGGGGTTCAAACCCCTGCCCCCGAAATAAAATCCCCCCTGAGGGGGGGATCGGAATTTAGTGACTGATTTTTTGCTTTGCTTTTGTTTATTTTAGGTGAGATTTTAATACTAAACCATCACTTGCAGCAGCACAGCCAAAAGGGGTTTTGAGTTTAAAACAATCCCCATCTTCTATAAACAAAACAAAAAAAATGCTAACGACAATCCCCAAATTCCAAGAGCACAGTTAAGAAAGATTTTGATTTTAAAACCCCCTCCAAAATTTACGATAAACCCCCTCTTCAATATAAAAAAAGAGAATTACACACTCAAAATTCTATGAGCGTAGCCAAAGGGGTTTTGAGTTTACCCCCCCCCCTCCTCTCTCCTCAGTAGGGTTTAAAGCTAAAAAATAAATACCTCAATGTAAAAAAAAACGCACTCAAAATGTTATTAGCATAGCAAAATAGTTTTGACTCAGTTTTTATTTGAAACCCCCTTTCAGCGGGGCTTGAAACTAAAAATACCTCTTCAATATGAAAAAAAGTAATTATGCACTCAAAATGCTATGAGCGTAGATAAATGGGTTTTGACTCAGTTTTTAGTTTAAACCCTAAGCTCCGTCAGCGGGGTTTAAAGCTAAAAAATACATCTTCAATAAAAAAAAAAAGCAAATTACGCACTCAAAATGCTATGAGTGTTGATAAAAGGGGTTTTGCGTTAAAAAAAACAACCTTCAGAGGGGTTTGATGCTAAAAAATACCTCAATATAAAAAAGAAAATTACACACTAAAATTATTTGAGCGTAGCCAAGCCAATTGGGGGTTTTGAGTTTAAACCCCCTCTACTCCAGATGGTTTTGCGTTTAAAATCCCCCTACAGTGGTCTACAGAGCGTTTTGAGGTGGACAACCTCTATCTTCAATATTATTCTAAAGCAAACTACAGTTACGAAATTCTTTGACCGTAGCTAAATGGTTTTTGAATTTAAAAAAAAACAACCTCCAACAGATGATTTTGACGATAAAACTTCTCTTTTCGATATTAAATCTAAAGCAAACTAGAGTCACCCAATTCCAAGAGCGTATTCAAGAGAGGTTACACATTTCTACCAGTGGCTGGGCTCCATTGATAAAGTGCAGTGAATAGTCATCTGCCGAAATTGAAAACACTAAATGTGGCTCAACAAAGATGGCTAAGACAGATTTTAGGAGTCAGTTTTAGAGATCGGATCACATCTTTAGGCGTTTCCATATCTGATTAACATTAACATGCATGATTATAAGATTGACGCATGAATGCGTATAGGTAATTATCTTCTCCATTAAAGTAACATCTGTAATCTATAAGATAAAACTGAAGGTCCTTGACCATGGGAAAGTCAAGCCCGATTTCTTCTATGTTTTGTGAAGTCAATGCTACTTGATTCGTATTTCTGCAATATCTAGTTGCCAATATTCTTTAGTTTTCTTTATTGAGGGGGGGTTCGTTTCGGGGGTGGGGGATGAACCCCGAACCCTCTAAACCCCGAGAGCGCCCATGCTTTATATACATTATGTCGTGACTCCAACTGTTTAAGAACCACTGGGTTTATAGTTTCGCATTCTTATCTTTAGCATTGAAGAGCATTCATTGTTTTCCTTGAAGAGGTGAAGGACGCTCGCAATTGAAAGGCAAGGTCGTTTCATACCTTAACCGGCCGGCTGGTAGATCAAGATAGAACTTACTTTCCTAGTTCTACATCTAGTGCACGTAAGTTAATGAATAAAACTACATAGACTGTAGATGTATATATTTTTATTTAAACATCCGTAGAATAGTCTAATCTAGGGGTAACGAATCTTTAGTCTAAAGTTAAAAGTAGTTTAGTGTTAGTCAATCTAGTGTCATTGTGATGTGACTATATCACTATTCTATTGTGACGTTTGTCCAAAGAAATATCTTTTAGTTTTAATCATAATATTTCAAATTTGAGCCCCCTGCAAGGCAGCAGGGGACCATCGATACGACGATAGTGAAGTGAAGTGTCTTTAGTTTGTTAGCAGGTTATTTTGGATCAAAATAATTAATGCTGTTTATACGTTTTTCTTTTTTAAACAGTCACACTTTCTTTACAAATCAAATATGTCAGCTGATTATTTTGTTCCACAAAAAGTAAAGAACCGTGACCTTTTCTGATAGATTCTACATTCAGAGCACCATTTAATAAGCATACAAATATTGAAGGTCATAGTACCAATTAACTAAAGAAAAAATTGAGGGTCGCAACGTAGATAAAGATACATTTGTCAACCTTTTTTTTTTTTGAATGGGGGATTTTCTACACATTGTGTCAACATTTTCGTGGGCCGGATGGAACCACGTCCGGCCCCGCGAGCCGTATTTTGGGCATTACTTGTGTAGACTATCACCAATCATGGGTGTAGCAAATTGCAATTGTGAACGTGAGTTGCATCACTAGCCTACTGTTCAGAGTGAGTGAAAGCTTGGTATGTTTTTTTTTTTTTATAATATTTTTTTTTCTTATACCATAGATCTAAATATAAATTACTGTTAAATGTCCTATTTGACTTTTAAAAAGTCATAGGCAATTAAGCACTCAACTTGAATACGAGTAAGTTGTTTGTTTTACATGTTTCTTGTGTTCCTTTAGAATTGAAGATTATTACATCCTAGTTCAAAGTCTGTGGCCAGGTTTCCAACCCAGTACCATCATGATGATAGTCCAGAGTGCGTACCACAGCAGCAGCCATCCTGTAGTTATTTAATTAATTTGAGCAATCCATGCTTTAAGAGAAATTCCGAGATAAGATTTTAATTATTAAGCTTAGGTCAGCTGGATTAAGTTAGTAGATCGTTTCTGTGAAATTAAAATACCAATTTAGTGATACTATAAATACTTTTCAAAATATATTATAATCTTCAAATATATATTTCTTATTAAATGCCTACAATATGTAAAAGTGAACAGGCATGCGTAGGCATGAGAGAGCTTAGCACTGGAGTGTTGCAGGGGTGATTCTGTCAACAGTATTGTATACTATCTACACAAATGACATTTAGAGACAATCAGCTGATATTCCCATCATAAAATTTGCTGACTCAGCAATCATCAGCCTTATTGCAGGTTATGAAAATCTGTATCATTCTACAATTAACACTTTTTAACAATGATGGTGTAATCACAACTTTCTAATTTTAAATGTTCAGAAAACTAAAATGATTTTTTTGGAAACATAAAGGCAAAAAATAAAACCTTATACCGAAATTCACCAACGACTCAAGCTAAGAAAATTAAAAATTGACACAATAATTAAACTTTTATACTGCAGCCATCTGCAGTCTAATTAACATTGCCTTCTCTTGCTGGTATGGTAATACTTCACTGGCACAAAGATATAGACTAATTTTTAAAAAAACATCGTTTATCACTCAAACACAGCTACTATCTCTTGAAGAACTTTTTCATGAAAGATGCCTTTCCAAAATACTCATGATTCTTAAAGACAAGCTGCACCCATTAAACCACTGTTACATCAGATCTGGACTAAGTGGCTGTCTCCTTTCCATTAAGACTAAAACAGAAAGATTTTAAAACTCCTTTATCCAATATTGCCATCAATAATTACATAGAAGTTTTATTCAAAAAGTGCTGGCTGTGAGTGTGTATGTGTTTTGTGTGTGAATGTTGTTCATATTAGCATTGTTATTGTTATAGCATTATGTTGAGGTCTTCAATTGTATTCAAATTGAATTTCCATTTGTTTGATCAATAAAAATTATCTTCACATTTCCAGAAAGTTGTGGAATTTTTTTTCCATAGGAAATCAACCATGGTTATTAAAGCAATCCTTGCCAGGCAAATCTTTGACAGCCGCGGTAACCCTACTGTAGAGGTTGATCTTACTACAGATAAAGGTAAACAAACAATTTCATTTCAAGACATTTAGTAAATAATTAGTTAATTTATAATCATAAAGATAAAAAAAATATTAGAAATTATAGTTATTACTTAACATTTTAATCCTTTTTGACTTAAGTAATTCTGCCTATTGGTTGTAATACTCAGTGTGTGAGGTATTTATTTATTTATTGTATGCTTCTAGAGCTGAATAATTTATTCTAGCATATATTTTCATACACACTTTTGTAACTTTATGAACTGATTGTGGAGTTTCTACACATTCATGGAAAAAAAAGTTATTTAATATAATATATAAAGCTATAGATATGTAATATCTGTATTTTTTTATTTTTTTTGTCAAGGCCTGTTTCGTGCTGCTGTCCCCAGTGGAGCATCTACAGGTATCCATGAGGCTGTTGAGCTGAGAGATGAAGCTAAAGAATACATGGGCAAAGGTATTACCGTAGTTACTTGCATATAGTCTGTGTTATGCTCGTTTTTACTAATGTGTGGCAGCTATGGGGGGTTTATAAAATTTATTTTACTCATATACATAACATAACAAACTATGGACATACTGGTGGGTCTTTTTACCTCCTGTAGATCGCTGTGTGGTTATGAAATGTAGATTGGAAAGCTTTATTAACAGCTCATTATAAACTTCAAGAAAACTAAAAGTACCCATGATAGTGTCAGGTGGGTTTTGTCGCTTAGGTAGGGTATGATATTATGGTCCCGTATCCCCAGCCTGAACAGAGTAACACAAGAACCTAAAGGTAATAGCATGTAAAATACAAACATCGAATAACAGTTATTCAACAGAACATTTAGTGAATAACAACAGTTGTCAACAGGAACAATATTTAATTATACTTAATTGTAATTTTCAAACATATTTACATATACATCAATATCATTGAAGTTAGCATTTGATTAATAATTAGTCTAGTATCACACCAACAAGTTTCGTAACACACCGTCCTTCACGCTCACACTCCATCTCGGCGCCCAACAGAACCTCAACTCCCTACATCTCAACACTACACAACTCCAAGGGCGGAAAGACGACACACTTTCCCATAGCCCAAAGCCTAACACCCTGAAACGAAAAGAAAACCTAGATCTAGCGATGCCGCTACAAGAAAAAAATTTTCAATAGCGACACCCGTACCGAAAGATCAGCTTACTTAAAAAAACTATGTACTTACGTACCCTTACAAGGGGAACCAAAAAACCAGCTACCCAGCTCACAAAAGCAGCTCTCTCTCTCTTGCGGAAACTAAGATGGTACTTATTGAATTGGGTAGCTTATGGCAAGTCACGCTTTGCACATACAGGATATATATAAGGGTGCAGGTTGTACAATTTTTAAATTAAATTGTTTTGTAATTTGTGCTGGGTAAACGCATAAATGTGGTATGAAAATATGGTAGCATAAATTTTTTTTTGTGACCAAAGTAGTAGTACTGTTTTGTTTTTTTCCTTAACATTGTCTTAGAGCAGCGGTTCTCAACCTTTTAAGTTCTGCGACCCCTTTTTACAATTCTTCACTTTGCCGCCACCCCCCCCCCCTTTACACACACAGAGCAATAGAATAGTAGCCAACAAATCGTCAATCGATCCCGAAAGGGGTCGCGACCCACAGGTTGAGAACCCCTGTCTTAAAGCGTTATTTTGATTGCCAGCATTGAATCCCTTTGGTTCATATGTGAATAATAGATAAACAGTAGTATGTTTAAAGCAAGTAATGCCTTAAACAAAACTGAATGATTTCATTATAGTTTAATTTAATGCTCACTCTAATTAACTAAATTAGTAGCTTTCCATATATTTAAATAACTCAAAGAAAAGAGCTTTGCATATTTTAAATTGTGGATTATTAATTAGAATTTTGTTTTGTTGTATTCATTAATATTAACGAATTAAGCATTTTAGTTAACACTTAAGTTCAATGGTATATAAGTAAGGGCACTATGACTTTTCCCCTTGTATGTAAAATGTAACCTAAGTCTTCAGTATTGTTACCTCTTTCATAACTGGTTTATTGTGCTTTTATACCTGGCAATACATGAACTTGTTTACTAGTTAGTAAACAAAAACAGTAGCTTCAAATTTAAAAGAATTCTTTAAAAATATTTGACCTCAGGTGTTCTTAAAGCTGTGAAGAATGTCAACACAGAAATTGCAGCAGCCCTTCTCAAAGCTGTAAGTTTGTTTTTGTATTAATACAATTGTAATCTGAAGTGAGAAAAGGTATGATCTTTTAATATCTTTTATTATATTATTATTATTATATTTGATTTCAGCAACCTGATCTGAAAGACCAACGTGCTGTGGATAACATGCTTATTGCACTAGACAACACTGAAAACAAAGGTATGAAAATTCAACTTATCTTATATATAAAAAAAAAACGAGATGCAAAGAGAAAAAAAATCTGCCATATGTGTAACTATTCATGTTAAAGGGTTCATTACTCTTTTTGTAGGCATCACTTCATTGCTACTTAACACTGGTGTCATCTATACAAGATATTTCAGCCCCCCCCCCCCCCCCCCTTTTTACGGTTTTCAAGTGAATTTCATTATTTTTGTGTGATCAACCAAACGCTCCCAAACTATTTAAATCAGTTAGAGCAGTGATGCCTAAAATACGGCCCAGAATGTGATTCGATCCCCTTTCCAAAAAATAAAAAGAATTGAAAAAAATGTTCCCTACTTGATTGGAGTCGATGATAATCCAACATACCTGGTATAAAGAGTGGCAATTTTTAAAGAACATTATGTCAAACAGCTTTATGAAACAGACAAAGCTGCTACTGATTTACGAAGCTAAACATTCCTGTTTGTCAAATTTCAAGTGATGCAGACAATTGATTTCTACTCTGTGGTGCTTGCAGAAACTTTTCTATTTTTCCGAAAGCAAGAGTTAATGATGATCAAAAAAATTACCAGCACCTATTTGTCAGGACAAACCTTTTTTTAGTGATGAATCTTCCAAAACCCATCCAATGTAATCATCTCACTTACGAAGATCTAGAATTCCAGAGTCAATGCTCATTTCGTGCAGCCTTATATTTAAAAGCTGGTTTAGGATAAATCTCTCATGAATTAATGCAACTATTAGATTCACGGGTTTCTAATACGAATGGTTCATTACCTATTTCCTTTTTTTTTACCTTTTGTTGATGTGGCCCGCGACACGAGTGTCGGAAATTAAAGTGGCCCGCCAGCCGAATAAGGTTGAGCATTACTGAGTTAGAGGATTGACACTTTTATCTGGAAAGTACCTTTTTTTTCATTTTAAGGGACAATAATGTTTTATCTAAGTTACCACTGCATTCCACTTTATTTCATCATTGCATACAATTAAACAAATTTTCCGTTTATTACCATTGGTTGAGAAGACATTCCTCTTCCTCTCTCTCTCTCTCTCTCTCTCCCCCCCCCCCCCCCCCCCCCCATCCCCTCTTGTAGCTGGACGTACTTTTAAAAAGTGATGTTTAATGGGGAAAATTTTTTCATTATTATATACCATTTTGACTATTTTAGGCAGACTGGGAGCCAACGCCATTCTTGGAGTGTCCATGGCAGTCTGCAGAGCCGCAGCGGCAGAAAAGGGTGTCCCTCTGTACCGCCACATTGCTGACCTAGCTGGCACAAAACAGCTGTTTCTGCCATGCCCAGCTTTCAATGTCATCAATGGAGGCAGCCATGCTGGCAACAAGCTAGCCATGCAGGAGTTTATGTTGCTGCCCACTGGTCAGTTCACTTTGGTTTCATATGTAAATTTGTTAAATTTAAGTGATCAGTTGTGACTAAGAGGGTCTTATCTTCTGGCTTTTGATTCATCAACCTATAAATATATTTGTATATATTTATAATATCAATATCTTAATGTACATGTCTACACTTTTTCATAATATATTTGTGTTAAAAAAATATTTTAAAACTTTTTTATGTAGAGATAGTCACTAGGGCGTGGTTAACATTTTCTCAATTAATAAAAAACAAGTTCCAAGACCTAACATTATTTTAAAATGTATGAAGTTTGTTCTAGTTGAACTTTTATTCACTAGCACAAATTTCTTGATGAGTATACTAGTTATAGTATCGAGTATTGTAGCCACAAAGATCCTCATAAAAAATATTATAAGCAGTATTTATGATTGATTTCTTTATGTTCTTCAAGCATTAGTTCAAAGAATTCTTTTAATGAGATTTTTACTTTAATTTGATGTGTTGCATTATTGATGCAGAGAAATATCACTAACTATGAAATTCATTCTAATCATTTAATATTTTCAGGGGCCAGCTCTTTCTCTGAAGCCATGAGGATGGGGTCAGAGGTTTACCACAACTTGAAGGCAGTCATTAAGAAGAAGTATGGTCAAGATGGTAAGCATTATGTTTCTGATAGGATTAGTTTAAAAAAAATAATTTAGAAATCGCACGTCGCTCTGTGATGGATAGACTAAATCTAGAATGAAATAAGTTTATTTAACTACTAAGCATGGCTAAGGGCTAACCATTAAATAGATGTAAGAAATATCAAGAATATTTTTTTTTCATACTGTTTTATAAAATAGTCATTTTTTTAATGTTATAATTGTGTGCAGCTAATAATCAAAAGACTGATGCCTTGTAGCTATATATATATATATATATATATATATATATTAGATATCATTATCATCTCTGCTGTTTCTTTCTACAGCCTGCAATGTTGGTGATGAAGGTGGCTTTGCTCCTAATATTCAGGACAATGCTGAAGGTAAGACACTTTTATGTCATATGTTATGAATACTTTTTTGTAATCAGGTTACCATAGTCCTCTTAACAGTAATATCTAAAGAATATCATTTCATTTGCACTGGTTCTAAAATTATGTCTGTCTTGCAGGTCTGGAACTGTTAAAGGAAGCTATTGAGAAAGCTGGTTACACAGGAAAAGTTGAAATTGGTATGGATGTTGCAGCATCAGAATTCTACAAAGAGGGCAAATATGACCTGGACTTCAAAAACAAAGATTCAGATTCATCAAAATGGGTAAATAAATCTTAAGACAATTCTTCTGCTCACTTAGGTTTTAGCTCATTTTTACTTTTTTTTTGACAATCATCAGACTTGTAGTATGTGATAAACCTAGTTCTTGCTCTTTTAAACCTTGTATCCAAGTTCATGCCTGTACGTTCCCATCATTCCTTTACCTAACTTACTTCCTTTTCCTGTTCATGTTTTAAAGCATCATTTGACATGGCTCTACCACCTGTGTTTGTATTCTTTAACCATTGTCTGGAAATCCTCTTTATGGCCATGTTGACTTTTAGCTGTTGTTTTTTGTAATTTTTGATGTTTTTATCAAATCTAATAACAGTAAAAAAAAATTGATGTCTGTGTAGTGTTTCTTGGGCTTAAATTTTAGCTTCATTCTAATTTAATAAAAGTTGTACTATGCTTGCATTTAGTCTTTTCTTATAAATAAATATTATATTTGTAGCTCACATCTGATCAACTGGCTGAGGTGTACAAAAATTTTGTCAAAAATTACCCAGTGGTCAGCATTGAAGATCCCTTTGACCAGGATGATTGGACAGCCTGGGCCAAACTGACCAGTGAAATCGGAGTACAGATTGTCGGGTAAATTTTGGGTTACTGGACATCCAACTTATGTTTTCTAGGAGTTTCGGAAACATTCTCTGTACCAAAAATAAATCATCTCAAGAGTGCAGTGTTAAGTAGCAGTACTTGGAGACTTGGTTTAAATGGCCCCCTTGTCTAAGGTCAACTGTTAACATGACATATGGCTAGTAAAAAGAACAATAAGAAATATGTACTTAAGAGCTGTACTAAAAATACAGAATTTAAAATCCCAAACTCTTTGTAACATCAAGAGATGTTCTGCACTTTAATATGATGAATTTTTTTTTTGTTTCAATAAATGAATGTGTAATTTTGGTCTTATTTATCACCCTGAGTTAAGTAGAATTTCCTTATTGAAATAAAAGATGTATTTTAGACACACTGCTTTTTTGTTTTCCCAGTGATGATTTGTTGGTAACAAACCCCAAGAGAGTACAGAAAGGTATCGAACAGAAAGCCTGCAATGCCTTGCTGCTTAAAGTTAACCAAATCGGTACAGTGACTGAATCCATAGATGCGTAAGTTTTTTGTATTTATCTCTGCTGCCAGTAACAAAAAAAATGTATTTCATCTGTCAGTAATACTAATGTCTGTAGTAATGTATTTCATCTGTCAGTGCCACTTGGAGCACAGCTATTGCTGTTTGTTGGTTTATGATTTCTCTTTCAATGACTTCCTGTTAGAATCTTTATTAAGACAATTGAGGCAAATATTAATCAATATTTTGCTATAAATTTTAAAATGCTCAGAATATGTGTTATATTCATTAACATTTTTAATCTTTTCACTACGAGCCTTCAAAAAGTCAGCCAAGTGAAATTTAAGATAAGCAAGTCTGCATTAACTTTTGACTTATGAGTTTTTTATTTTAATGAAAAGTAGTTTGTAAATTAGAACTGATAATATAATGATTGATTTTGATTGACAGTTGCAAGATGTCTCAGACAGCTGGATGGGGTGTGATGGTCTCTCACAGGAGTGGTGAGACTGAAGATACTTTCATTGCTGATCTAGTTGTTGGCTTGGCCACCGGTCAGGTAAATACATTTGTGGCCATATTTTACATCTTTTTCCTAAAAGTGCTTTATTTGTAGTAGCAATTATATATAACAAAAATAAGGTCAGCTAGGTTACAAACCAGTGACACCTGATAAGACAACTCCACCTAGCAGTAACGCAGAAATAAGCGAGCTAATCTCTGGACCATAGACAGCTCACTTAGTACTGTGTTACTCCTAGGCAGAGTTGCCATGTCAATGGTCACTAGTTCATGCTCTGGTCGATGCGTCCTTTATTATAGTTATATTTAATCCACTTTTCCTTCAGAACTGCACTCTATACAAGAGGCCCGTACAAGACACGGTCCCCAAAACACCCTAATGGAAAGAAAACTATTTGGAGAGCTCCCTGATTTGGAAATTACTGCACAGTTCATCTCATTTATTGGTCTAGTCATCTGAACACTCCAACATAAAAATGAGAATGAGGAAGAAGAATAATAATCCACTATCTTCTCTCATTAAAAATGTGGTCCCTAAATCTGCTTTTTTATATGTATGCATCATTCTTTATAGAGGCAGCAGGGTTGTTAAGCTCATATTTATATTTGATGACCCCCCCCTGCATGAGGAATTAAGTTCTTTTGAATAGAATGCAGGCACCCAATCCTCCCGATTGAAACAGTGGAACACATTTTTCCTTCAAGTGGGCATGGATGCTAACAATATAAGATTTTTTTTTAGTTGAAAGCTTTTGAAATACAGCCTCTGGAGTTCATTCATATATTGCTAAAAGTTGTCATATTTTTTGTTCTATTCTTTTATAATGTTGCATGCACATTTCACAATTATAGTTATGAGCATTTTATTCGTTATATATAATGTAAAGTAATCATTGCGTCTCCATTGTTCAGATCAAGACTGGCGCCCCCTGTAGGTCAGAGAGGCTTGCTAAATACAACCAGCTGTTGAGAATTGAAGAGGAGCTGGGCTCCCAGGCCAAATTTGCTGGAAAGAACTTCAAGAACCCCAAGTAAATGTTTTCCAGGATGTTTTCACAGAATGAGAAATGTGTTTTTTTATCTGACATTTGCACTATTGATTCTTTATTTCCTGTTATAGTTTGAAGATCTTAAAAAAACTGTTGCCATTCTGTCTTACATTTTTTTTTTACAAAGATGATTATAGTCATGATTATTTTTGTATTATTTTACACTCTAATTTATAATCAATGTAATGATGTATGTAGCTAGTGCTACAGAACATTGTGTTTCCCTTTACTCAAGTGTCAGTTTAGTTTAGAAAATCCTGAATGATTGTTAGACTTAGTCAATGTTAATATTTTTTTTTTGTCATTCTCTATCAAGTTTGACCAGTAAAGAGAACATTTTTTTTTCAGAATGGTACATTATCACTGTATGTCAGTTTTATTTTATTTTAACTTTGTTTCCCCTTAAATGAGCCAATTCATTAAAATCTTGATATTGCTTAATATTTACTTTTCCCCCATCCCCTGATGGTTTTTGTTTTGGACTAAGAGACAGTATCATCAAAGTGTTATATGATGTCCAAGTAGAGCTGTGACTTTGTCATCTTTACCCACTGAGAACTGTGGTCAACATTATTTATGTCCAGCCAGGAATAAAATGATTTTTATTGTATAGTCAAGTCAACATCTAAGTTTGTGTTTTGATTAACAGCAAGAAAGTTTGAATGACTGTTGTGTATGAAGTTGGTCAGAATAAGAGAAATACTCGTGTATAAAGTTGGTCAGAATAACAGAAATACTCGTGTATGAAGTTGGTCAGAATAACAGAAATACTCGTGTATGAAGTTGGTCAGAAGAGAAATACTCGTGTATGAAGTTGGTCAGATTAAGAGAAATACTCGTGTATGAAGTTGGTCAGATTAAGAGAAATACTCGCGTATGAAGTTGGTCAGAATAAGAGAAATACTCGTGTATGAAGTTGGTCAGAATAAGAGAAATACTGGTGTATGAAGTTGGTCAGAATAAGAGAAATTCTCGTGTATGAAGTTGGTCAGAATAAGAGAAATACTCTATTGTCAGGATAGTTTCTTGCTTGGCTAATACCTGAACATCTAGTACAAGTAAAAAATATATTTAAATATATTTGTGATGCTTGCATCCTTCCATGGTAGTTGAAAGTAAGATGAGTATCCAGATTTAAAAAACAATTTAATTGGCACACTAAAATTACAGGACATTTCATGATGGTCTGAATGATGTTTAAATAAATTAAAATTTAACGAGAAAAACAAAAAAAGAATACTTAAAAAAAACAACAAAAGCTTGGTATGTTAAGTGTAATTGTATCAATTAGTTTGGATCAGTCATGTAATTGTATGTATAATTGATCTAGACATATAAATCTGTGGGGTTAAAAACATTTTTACAAATATTTTTTGTATCACTTGTGAAAGGGGGAGGGTAGAAAGGGAATATCTTGGTGAGTGTTTACATGATTATTTTTTAAATGCATAAAACAAATGTCACTCAGGGCTCAAGATTCCTCAAGGAGACAAATTCAACTTATACCCCTACATCTGTCAAGTACAATTTCTTTCCCGTGTTCAAGATACCAAACAAAAATAATTAGTTACCAATAGTTGTTTATTTTTGTATGGATTCTTGTGTAAAAGAAAATAACTGCAATTTTAGTTTAATCAGAGAGCTTAGGCGTGACAGAAATAATGTGTACAAACTTTGTGCCAAACAGTGGAGATGAGCTTTGTAAAAACTGTTTATAAAATGGTGCCTATAGTATTAAACAGGCTATGATTTGTAGACATAACATTTACTACATAAATTGATATGGTAATATGCTGCTTTAGATGAATAGGGAAAAATTATGCTGCTCATGACCTGTTTAGTGAAGTTTGAGGCATACTTAATTGCAAAATAAAAATGGTTTAAGCAATCATTATAATCTATGATTATTATAATATTTTTATTTCTAAAGTATTTAAAATTAAAGTGTTTTTTTTTTGTTCATTGCAATGGTAAAGTGACAATGATAAGGCAATCAATATATATAACTTCTATATATATAACTTCTAGACAATGTAGAATCAATAATTTAAAAAAATCAGAAATAACTCTTTATTTAGTTTATTGTTATGAATTTAAAATAAAAATACATTTGACTAACAATGTAAATAAAACAAAGTGATCACATCCTCATAAATTTCACTTGAACTACACATGATCAATAATTTATCTTAATGCCCTAAAAACTCTCAACACGTCTATTACATGCAGGTATGTATTAAGAGCTCGATTTTTTTTTAGTATTTACAGAGAGGTGAAGAAAAATACTTGTCATTGTGGGAAAAAAAATACATAAGATCAGTAGACTCAGAATAAAAAAAAGTAATATCTTTTAAATGATGCTCATTAATATTACACTGTCATAGGTGGAAATCTAAACATTCAGACTGTATTTTCTTTCAAGCAAAATTCTCACTAAAAACAGTTTTATGTAGGCCAAGTTGTACCACATTGCCAGCTGTCTCCATAGTCAGCTGGCTCAGCAAAACAAATGTAGACTTAATGAAGTAAATGATATGACTATGCCAGTCAAAGCTGACAAGTCTCTAAAGTTAATACAATACTTCCAGCTCATCTATGCTCATTATAAAAGCTTTAAATACAACACAGCATAAATCAAACCCCTATTATATCATCTCTCTGACCTCTCATTGAAGGTAAAAATGTTTTACATGTTTGGGATGTTCTTTCAGAGTTGGAGATAAAGTACTTCCTAGTCCAAACCTCCCACAGGACAAGGGAAAGATGGCAGTGGGCAGGGTATGAACCCAGGACCATTTAGGCAACTGCACTACAGTCCTGCACACAGCCATCCTGCTAATACTATAAGTTTAACTCAAAATGAAACTTAACCTAGATTAGCTAGTGCCTGATTAGGGAACTTATCAAAATTTTTTTAAAATGTATTTTGGGGATTTTTCACCTATATCTCCTCATTCAAATTTAGAAGTGGTCAGTTAGAAAGGATGGCTGCCTAATCATGTAGTATGCACTGCTGTTTTCACTATGGTCGCAGGTTTGAACCCCTCTGCCATCCTGCAGGATGGTTTGGGCTAAGAGATATAATGTTCATTTCCAAATGAATGTCAGAAAACTCTTTTAAGTCAAGCCATAATACGTGGCTAATTAATTTTTGAAGGGTTAAGTAATTAGTTTGACATGCAAGCTTCCTGGCACTAGTTCTAGTAGTTGACCATTGAAACAGGTGACTATGTCAATTTGTTTTTTCATCCACAAGAACACTTATAAAATTAAAATTAAATATAGTTATTTAAAATCACTTTTTTTAAAAATCTAAAAACTGACACTGTCAAATGAACATTTTCAGATTTGGCAAAAGGAAAAGCAAATTATTTCTGTGCTGCTGAGCAAGACATTTTCATCATTATTGTCTGAATGTTATATTAATGTTAGTAGAAAATTACTCAAGGTATGTACACAATAAAATCTGGCAGCCAGCACAATGACCAAATTTCTTATAACTTTGCACTCGATGAAAATTCATATGTATAATTAGTGTATTATAATTTAAGTAGTGCATAAGTAAACAAAAAATATCTTACAATAATTATACACAATCTTAGAATTCCCATTTTTTCACAAAACAAAGCCGTTGGATTTCATTTTAAACAAATAAGCTGAATATTTATACCAATCAGGGTCCATAACATGCCTGTAACTATTTAGTTGACATTAGTTAATAAAAAAAATATACAGCAACAAGGTGTGAACATTTAATTACACTAGGCAAAGAGTATCAACATTATCATAATACAGTGTATTTCCTCCATAACAGTTAAATGGATGACTAGAAGTTAACTTAAATATAAATATGATGATTAGAATCAATAATTTCAATTTATATGGCACATAATTAATATTTACACTTATTTAGAAAAAAATGATATTGATCTGGTTTATCAAATAATTTAAAATAAAATGTCTGCTGTTTGAAGTACCATACCCTTTTTTTTTCATTTAGAGGTAAAATAGCAAATTATAAGTTTATTCTACCCATAGTTTCAGCATTGTTTTAGCATTCAATTAAATTACTTTTTTTTTTCACATGTTACTGCTATTTTTTTTTTGGAGGGGGGGGGGGAGTGAGAAAACCTTGGAAACAGCCATAAAAACAGAAATACCAAAGAGTGAGTGAATGATTTGAGAGCTAAGTAATAGAATGCAAATATATCTACAAACCAATGCACTGGCTGCTAAAAAAAAAAAGCCTTCGTAACTTGCCAAACATAAAGTAAATTGGGCCAAGTAAATTGAACCATTCCAAAAATCAAAACTGTAAGGATTGAAGTAACCGCTCAAGTTGTCTTAACTACTTGGTCAATCAGTCAAGAGGGACTAGCGATTAACAGACAAGTTTTATCTTATTTTACGAAATACAGACGATACTTAAAAAAAAAGATGATTACATCCTTGCATGTTCATGTTCGTAGGTCAATCTAGTCATGCATGTTAATGACTTAAATTCCGCCTAGTCATTGGTTTTCCTGGCTGATTCAGGCAACACATTCCATGCTCTAATAGCCCTTGGGAAGAAGGGGCTTTACATATGTACTAATTTGTCCTAGCAAATGGAAAAAGGAATGTTTTCTATGTCATCTTATTGTTTCCAATGGCTGCTATAGTCCCAGTTCTATAACTGACCAGACATCATAATTACTTTAACTATTTTAACTGCTTATTAAAGATTATTAGTTTTAAATTATTCACAAAAATAAAATGCTACCAAAAAGTACAAAAGAAATGAAAGAAAAAAATACATAAATGTTTGTCAAATGTTTGTCATGTTTTGAATGCTCCTTTAAAGTTAAAGATATCTACTTTCTAGTCCAAACTTCCTGCAGGATGACAGGGAATGGCAGATGGTATAAACCTGGGACTTTCAAGCCGACCATCTATGTACTAAAAAATAACTTTTTGAAAGACATACATTGCACATAGTTAAACATTTTAAAAAATATAAACAACAAATATCGTAGCATTATTATTGAGATTGAAATCTATTTATATAACACCTTTCCTCTTTTCTTTCAATTTCATTCAGGAATGATGTACCAACTTTTGACCAACTGTGTAGAAAAATCTGGCAATGTCATCTTTGAGTTAATCAGACATTTTTGACTAAATGCCCTTTGCAACTGAAAAAAAAAAAAAGACATTTTACAGCTTACAATTGATATAGTTTAAAAAAAAAAGACATTTTTCTTAAAATGTTACTGCATTAAAAATTTTTTTTTTAAGAATACGAAACATTAATCAGGATTATTGATAACATTTAGCAATCAAAACTAATCTTTGCTATGTACTACATTATTGAATTAAATTATCTAAGAATAATTATCCCACTGTTAACTGGTAGTAGCAATATGATGCAATATTACATTATCTAAGAGAATTAATCTTTGTAGCATCTGTCAGTGATTGTCCAGTACCCATTTCAATATCCAAGATGATGCTAGCAATGGAATTGAGATGCTACGGAAAGATTCAAGCTATCACATACAAAGACAGCATCACAAATGAAGATTAGAAACAGGATAAATTCAAATACAGCAATTGGACCAGAGGATTATCTGCTAACTACTGTCAAAAATGCAAACTTAAACTCTACAGCCATATCAAAAGGTCATCAATGCTTGCAAAGACCTTCCTTTAGGGAAACTATCAGAAAAAAGAAGAAGAGGCAGACAGAGAAAATGATGGTAAGGCAATTTAAAGAATGGACAGGCCTGCAATTGGAAAAAAATTCTATCGAAGGCAAGGGACAGAGAGGAATGGAGAAAGATGGTGAATCTTGTGTGGCGCCCCAGCAGTTCAACAGACTAAGGGATAGGTGAAGATGAAATATCCGAGTGGCTACGGTTAGAAATTAAAATAAAACTGTTATCCTCTCTAGGTAGTACACTGTGATACACTTTTGTGAAGGATTCTAGGTCCAACCATTACTTTGTATTTGACAGAAATCTAATGATGACAATCTCCAACCCTGCTGTCAACCAAATCAAAACAAATGTGATAAAGTTTGTCAGTGACCAAACAAACACATCACAAACTGAACAAGTTTCCCATATTGAAGAAATAGAATAGAACCTTCTTGTAAAAATTAATAAATAATTGTAAATACTCTTCTTCTTTAGCACAAACAAGCTTTCATTTTTGATGAGTTAAATAAGATTTTTTACATTTCAATGTGCAGCAATTTGAAATAACAATTATCCCAATAGCAAACAGGTTACTTTAATTACAGAAAAAAAAAATCTGCTAACAATATGTGAATAATATCAAATGATCATTTTTGTTGGCTGCCTGCTAAGAGAATTGTGAGCATAAAACTAAGAAACACAAAAAGAAAAAAGAAAGAAAGGAGTAAAAAAAACAACAAGAAAACATTGAACGTAAAACACTTACATAAATAAGATTTAAACGTGTGAACGAGTGAGAGCCTGTATCAGACGTCTTCATACTATTTTCTCTGTCTATAATAAGCTTCTGATTAGTTTTATATTCAAAGCACTTACAATTATTTCTAAGCTATGACTTCGAGAGCCTTTGACTTAATTCAGCTTAAAATGTGGGAAAAGATGACAGTTGAAAAAAATTTAAATTTTTTAAATGATATATATTTCAAAAATACAATAGGAAACAGGTTTGCCTGGACAATTTTCAAATACTTTAAATAAGCAGCTTAAAGATAAAGAGTTAACCAAGTAGACAGTGCTATTTAACAACTTCTTAGTAGCTACCAAACAAGCCATACTAAATTCAAACTGAATTGATTGAACCAACCACCAAAGTTATCACAACTACTTCTTTTTTGTTAGCACTTGTATTTTAGATAACATCTGTGGCATTTTACGTCTCGAGAGACCATCTTTTCCCTTTGCAACTTCTTGTGTGACTAAAGAGGCCAATCCTTGATACACAGCTGCGGTCGCAGGTTAGGCATATGTAATCACCAGGCGCTGTTGCATTTTCACCCTTCTTTCTGATCGCCATACAGAATGTCTTGTGGAAGTCGACCTACTGGCATTCTACGAACGTGACCAAGGCGTTTTCTGCTGATAACAGAGCGTATGTCCTAGCACCCTGCTCTTCGTAGCACTTCCTCATTGGTTATGATATCTTGCCACCTTATTTTAAAGATCCCCTTAGGCATCGTAGGTGGAAGATATTCAGCTTTTTTTCCTGCCATCAGTAGGTTGACCATGTTTCACTTCCGTATAGCAAATTGCTCTTTAGATAATAAGGGATGACCAATCAAAAGATAGGAAGTTACCTTTCTTTCTACCAGTTTTCTGTCACCTTATTCTTTCCAATGGTTACAAAAGTCCCAGTTCTTTACCTGACCAAGATGTCATAATGACTTTACCACTTCTAAGTTGTACTACCAAGTTTGTAACAAATGAGTTACCTCTGTTATGACATGATTAGGGATTTGGTGAGAAAAGTTATTTGTTTCATAAAAACTTTAAAAGTTTGACTTAACGGCAAGTGATGCAGTTATCATTAACAGGACTAGGATTTAAAGTGCTATTAAATTAAAACACAAAATACTCTTGGCAGCTTTAGAGTGATGTCAGCTATAGTTTCTGAAATAGATATATTACTTAAACATTAGATGGTTCCCTTCATTATGTATTAAACTTCTTGTTCAACATCGTTCATCAGTCGAGTACTTTTATATTGTTGGCCTTTGCCTCTGTTATTTGATTTGGTTATTTGAGTGTTACCTCTGTTTAGACTTATCTGCACAAGACACAAAGCGGAGGCACATAACATGTCAGAGATGGTGATGCAGAAATATTTAACTACTCAGCCGAATAAAGAAACAGCTTTTCAAAATTAAGTTCTCTTTTGCTGTCTATACATGTCTTCAAAAGTTACAGGAGCTTTTCTTTTGGTCTCCAATGGCTTTTGTAAGAGATCTAATAAGAAGTTCATATGAATGCAGGCATGAATGTGTAGAGGTGCTGCCTAGTGTTTGAAAGCTGCGCTGTGGAGGGCACCTGACCGAAATGAGGGATGACCGCATGCCAAAGGCAATCTTTTTGGTTGAGATTAAAGTAAAACACTGCAACAGAGGTGCCACTCAGAAACACTTAAAAGACTAGCTCAGCTGCCAGCTTGTATTAACTGATGTAGAAGAGAGCACTTAACAGTAAATGGCTTCCAAAAGAGAAATCTGTCACATATTTAGAGCAACAAAAAAATGTTATCAACTAGCATTTACCTGCTGAATAATGTTTTTAATTTCATCAGCTGCTTTGGATTTAATGATAAGCTCTGTTAATTCTTCAATAAAAGGGCTTCCTCTGATTTCATCTCTATATGCTTTATAGCCTAAGAAATTTAAAAAAAATATTTTTTTAAATTGATGGAACTGTTAGAAATAAATTGATGAATTGTCAAATGCAACTAAATTCAGACAAACTATTCCATCCATGGAACAAAAAAAAACTTTAAAAAAAAAACAAAGCTTATCAGATCTCTAATTTTTCTATACAAAACACAATTAATATTGAGTAATTGATTGGTTAATTTTTTGTATTGATTCAAGTATTGTCATCGAATCTGAATAATTGTGCGAAAAGGAAGTAGGAGACAAAAAAAAGGTTTGAACTAGACAGACCATGGACAGACAGAGTGAGTTGAACTAGACAGACCATGGACAGACAGAGTGAGTTGAACTAGACAGACCATGGACAGACAGAGTGAGTTGAACTAGACAGACCATGGACAGACAGAGTGAGTTGAACTAGACAGACCATGGACAGACAGAGTGAGTTGAACTAGACAGACCATGGACAGACAGAGTGAGTTGAACTAGACAGACCATGGACAGACAGAGTGAGTTGAACTAGACAGACCATGGACAGACAGAGTGAGTTGAACTAGACAGACCATGGACAGACAGAGTGAGTTGAACTAGACAGACCATGGACAGACAGAGTGAGTTGAACTAGACAGACCATGGACAGACAGAGTGAGTTGATAGTAGTGGCTTAGTAAAAATGCTCCAACATCTTTTGTTGAGTCAATTCGCATAGATTTTGTTTCACAATGAAAGAGTACCCACGGGTAGGTCTGACTACTTTGACTGTTCACAAATTCTACCATTAAATTTTAGAAAACATAAATGAAAACAAATATAGACAAATATATTGCGGAGGACACACACACAAATCAGCATTGATAATACAAAATAAGAAAAACTCATTCCTAAAGAAAAAAGAAAAAAAAAAGAAAAAAGAAAAATTGTATTAATTATGAAAATTTAAAAAAAGGTGACATTAAAATTATCTATTGTATGCAACAATAATTATCAAGGTGCCATGTAGTCAATACAGTGAACTACGAACTAGCAATACAAAAAACCCATAAACTTTAGTTTCATCTATTGTCTTTCTTTTATACTTGCTTATACCTGTGCTACGTTAAGGTTTAAATAGTTGTAAATATGTTTCTCTTGCCTTGAGCGCTTAAACCCATCAATAAAACATCCTGCATTATAACACTTCCCCACTCGCTCAAATTCTGTCCTTTTTTTGTGTGTCTCTTTCATACTACAAACAAAAGTCCTGCAACCCCTTATTATAGATTATGCACAAACTCTTCTTAGGCCCATAAATTGTAGCCTTCCATCTCCATGTACTACAATACATGCACACACACTCACTTATATTCACTGTGAGAATTTTTAGGACTTTTAAATTTTGCTTTATAATAGAGGCATAATTGCAGATCTAGATCTAGTTGTTTTAAAATTGTTCTACATATTATCATTAGCTACAGTCTTTAAATTGAACGAAAGAAAGTTACACATCAAAAGTGTTAATAATTGCTTAAGTGGAAAGAATTATTGTTTTTGTACTTTATGACATTAAAAAGACCGGCTTTCAAATACATAGTTGGTAGAAATTGTGAACAAAAATTATTTGTGGTAAATTTAACAGCTGCAGTTTTGATCTTAAAAATGGCTTAGCTGTTAACAAAAAAAAGCAACAGCATCTTACTATTACAAAGATCATGTAAACAATAAAAGTCTATAGTTGAAAACTTTCTAGAGTTAAGAATAAATTTGAATTTAAAGAAGAAATTCAAAGTGCAATGTTATAAATCTACTGATGCTGGAAACAATGAATGATGAGCTGTACATCATGAAAGGAGACAAAATCAATTACCTTAACAATAAAAATATGTTTCAGTGTGTCCATATCAAGGGCATGATTTTCTTTACCACGAGCTT
Organism: Biomphalaria sudanica; assembly: GCA_036873155.1. NCBI lineage: Eukaryota > Metazoa > Mollusca > Gastropoda > Planorbidae > Biomphalaria > Biomphalaria sudanica. The sequence continues at coordinate 154,986 of JAZGLO010001116.1, read as the reverse complement.
GGTCATAGAACCAACTGAGACAGTCCTCACAACTTTCTGGGTTGGTTGCTAGACACTCCCAGAGTTGATCAGTCTGTTCCTGGCTGAGCCCTACATAATATAAAGAATGTTACATAAAAGTTGTGTACATTAAGTACATAGTTGATGCTAACAAATATTTACAAGAACCACTTATTTTCTAGTAGTGTTGAGTCACTTTCTAGTCAAACTTTATCATATGGCATTGTTTTCTAAGGTGAAGATTATTAAAGAAAGAAGGTATAACATTTAGCTATATTTCTAAGGTGAAGATTATTAAAGAAAGAAGGTATAACATGTAGCAATACTATCTTCAATAAACCATTGGTGACTGAGGACAAACGCTATATCAATGACCAGCTGAGCAGACAGACTGGTTGATGGTAACTCAGATTTAATACTTAAAATTATCAGTAGTCTGCAGCCCTATTAAAATTATGAGGATGACATATTGACATGCACAATCAAATCTAACTTACAGAAAATCTTGCATTAATTTATACCTATTTTTACTTTTTTCTCTTTTTAATTTCTTAAAAACCTTTGTTTACTATTTGATTAACTTTTTGTGTTTTTTTTTCTAGATCTATATACAATTGCTTGTTTATAAAATACACATCACCATGATTACACTAGAAGTGAAACTTTAAGTAATTCAAAGGAGGACAAGGCCTTACATAAAGGAGTAAAAAAAAAGGCATAGGCCTAAAATTTTAATGACTGAAACATGTTAGTACATCCAAAGCTGTAAAACTACTCCATTTAGAATTAGATTTCTCAAAAGAAGTGACTTCAGGCAGTAGTTTAGTATTGTTCTAGATTATGAGACACTGTAGAGTCTTTTTCTCTCTTTTGTCCACAATGCATTGATCAATGCCAATGTTCTTGCATTATGCTCAGGAATACAAAAGATAAATTCAATGATCTTGAAAGGGGTTTGATTAACATCTGTTTCATTGGACTCTAGAAACATATGTTTATGATGGAGGTTATTATGCCATGTTCACAGTACTTCCCAATTAAGTGTCAAGAAAAAATATAGCAAAACAATGAGGTCAGGATCAGCTGAAGTCAAATTAGTATTAAGTCGAATTTTTTCGTAGTTATTTTTTCATAATGACTATTTGTTCTACAGCTAGCGGACCTCGAATTAAATTGGAGTTGCTGGCTTTATATAGTAGCCCTTTAGAAAAAAAATTAATTGAAAGTTATAAAATAATTAAATATTTCACCAAATAAATTTATTTAAGACTCCAAATTTGACAATTTTAAAAATTAAAACATAGAACACTTACAGGGGAATAAAGTATATATAATTACAACTATAAAAATTCAGTTTACTTTATGAACTAAGTTAATACTGTTCAGTTTTTATTTTTTCTGATCACGTAGAATTAACTCTCCATAGTTTTTTTTAAATTAGATAGATTTTCATTGTTATTGCCCTTGGTAAAAATAAACACTATCATAAAGTAGTTTATATATCTCTAGGTAACGACCTCCCATGTGCTTAAGAGTGTGACTTTAAAAAGGCTCTATTTTCTTAAGATTGATGTTCCAGAAAGTATTGATGTGGGATAATGAGCTCAATACAATCTGTTTATGTTTTTTTAAATGTTATATATCTGAAAATATAATAAATATGGCAAGAAAAATATTTTTTTATTAATTTGGCTCATAATATATCTTCTAGATATAGTGCTTGTGATGTGCTTGTTCAGACTGCCTTGAGGTCAACTAACTATGACTGTTGGATTTCATCCAATTACTCTGCAGGCGTTTGAGTTTTATTGTTCGGGTGTATTCCGTGTAGTTGATCACTTGACAAACTAAACAAAGACATCGATTTAACTAGTAAAGAGATGTGGTCAACACTGATGAACAATGTAACAGATGTTTATTTCAAGAAAAGGCCGCAGTAAAAGTCTCTGTCAAAATAAATACGTCTTTACCCTAGAGAATTCTATCGCTAACTGATTTTCCGGTCTCTAACCCAACATATCCCAAACGTCACTAGTCCCGTTCAATATACGTCTTCTATGGTGCGTCGCTAAATAACTAATACTCTAAATAAGGTGTCTAACAGATTCCTCCCCCCCTTGAAAAAAAAATATGTCAATATTTTTCTACTACTGTCAAGTCTTACAAGGGCATTTGCAATTCATGGGGAAGACAACAAACATAAAATCTTGACATCTTCATCTTGGCTTGACAGTGTATGATGTTCCTGCCAATGTTCGTATCATTCTACTTAGGTTAAGTTCCAAAATCATCTTCGTTCAATACACAGTTTATCATGTGGCATCTCATGGGCACGTCATATCATATCACCTCACAAATGTTCTCCACTGGCAGTAATCTGACAAAATATAACATTTCAAAACACTGTGATGTGCTTGTTCAGACTGCCTTGAGGTCAACTAACTATGACTGTTGGATTTCATCCAATTACTCTGCAGGCGTTTGAGTTTTATTGTTCGGGTGTATTCCGTGTAGTTGATCACTGATCGCTAACTGATTTTCCGGTCTCTAACCCAACATATCCCAAACGTCACTAGTCCCGTTCAATATACGTCTTCTATGGTGCGTCGCTAAATAACTAATACTCTAAATAAGGTGTCTAACATGCTACAGCTATTGACTTGCTTACAATGGTCAGTTTTAATATTGTTATCTAATACTTGCATTGGTAAATAACTCAATAACCACATGAAATATATATATATATATATATATATAGTACTTTTTTTGTAAAAAAAAAAAAGGTGCTGGTACTCAGTAATTAGGTGCCTAACTTTTAACTACTAATATATTAATAATAAACGTTAAAATACAAGAAAAGTAATAATTTTTCCCCACATTGATAAAGGTACCAGTGCGTACCATAACAAAAAAAAAGCCCTGTATATATATATATAATACTGCATTCCTCACTAATCTTTAGACTCGAAGTGAGAGAGAGAGAGATCGCAAGGTCTGAAAAGGGAACTTGACTTACTTTACTCTCTCTCTCTCTCTCTATATATATATATATATATGTCTCCCCTTTCACACCTTGCGATCTATACGGCAGATGATGTAAAGGTCATCTGTTTCTGTGGCCTACGGTTAACTAGGGTGTCATGTGGCCAGAACAACAACCAACCGCCTTTATTTTTCCCCAACTAACGTCAGGTACCTATTAGAGCTGGCTGGACTCAGATACGCCCAAAGATCCTGAAATTAAAATCCAAGTCTTCACCGGGATTCGAAACCAAAACCCTCCTTTTGGAAGCCAAGCGCTTTACCACTCAGCTAACGCGCCTCTTTATCTTATCTTATATAATACAGACGTTACTTCAAAAAAGAAGATTGTTACGTCCTACGCGTCATGCATTTAGTCATGCATATTAACCAATGACTTAAGTTCTGCCAAGTCACTGGTTTTTCTGGCTAGCTCAGGCAACCCATTCCATACCCTAATAGCACTAGGGAAGAAGGAGTATTTGTACAAATTTGTCCTAGCATATGGGACGAGGAATGTGCCTTTATTTTTGTGTCTTTCAGAGTATTTTATTAAATTTTGTTTTTGTATTTGAAGATTATGGTTCAGTGTTTTATGTATAATTGCTACTTTACTTTTGAGTCTTCTGTCCTGAAGGCTTCCTAAATTTAGTGATTTTACTAATGGTGTTACTCTAGTCAAATGTGAATATTCGTTTGTTATGAATCTCACTGCTCTATTTTGTGTTTGTTCCAGTTTCTTAATGCTTTCTTGAGTTGATGTGTCCCAAACGGTGGATGCATATTCTATTATTGGTCTAACCAAGGTTAAATAACATTTTAGTTTTATGTTCTTATTTGATTTATAGAAATTTCTTTTAATAAATCCAAATGCTTTGTTTGATTTTTTTTATAGTTTCATCAATATGTGGATTCCATGACAGTTTTTCATTTATTATAACACCTAGGTATTTTGCGTTTTTAGTCTGTGTTACTGGTTTGCCATGAATAAGATAAGTGGAATTAATTTGTTTTAGTTTTTTTGTTACTCTTAAGAAATGACATTTTTCTGGCTGGAAAGACATGCTCCAATTTGATTCCCATTTCTGTAATTCATCTAATTCTCATTGTAAAATATCTGTGTCTTGTATTGTTTTTATTGTTCTATATATTATGCAATCGTCTGCAAATAATCTGACTTTTGTTCCTGAACTAATGGAAATTGGTAAATCATTTATGAAAATTAAAAATAGAAGTGTACCCAAGACTGTTCCTTGAGGTACACCTGAGTTTACTGTTATTGGTGTTGATCTAGAGCCATTTATTATTACAGTTTGTTCTCTCCCTATCAGAAAATCTTTAATCCACTGATGCAGTGGACCATTAATGCCGAAATATTTTAATTTTTTTATGCAAACTATGGTGGTGAACTTTGTCAAAAGCCTTGGAAAAATCTTAAGATATCATCTATTTGTTCACTATTATCTAAACCTTTTGAAAAATCATCAATTAGTCCTATTAGTTGTGTTTCACATGATCTATATTTCCTAAAGCCATGTTAGTATGGGGTGAGGACATTATGTTTGTCTAAGTGGTTTACGATGTTGCTACATATTATGTGTTCTAGGATTTTACATGTTATGCTGGTAAGTGATACTGGTCTGTAGTTTCCTGGATCAGATTTTTCTCCTTTTTTAAATAGGGGGGGGGTGACATTAGCTTCTTTCCAGTCCTTTGGTACTCTGCCCTGGTTAAGCGATGCCTGAAAGAGTATTTTGAACACTGGGGCTAGCTCATTGCTAAATTCTTTGAGTAATCTAGCTGGAATACCATCAGGTCCAGACGCTTTATTTGGTTTGGTGTTGACTAATAGTTTTTGAATTCCATTTTCTTGTACTACTAAATCTTCTATGTTGTCTACTTGGTTCAAATTAAGAATTGTCTTTGTCTCCTGGGGCTGAGAATGCTGATGCAAAGTATTTGTTTAGGATGTTTGCTTTAGTTTCATTATCATTATGTATTATGTTATGTTCATCTTTTAATGGCGCTATGTCTGTTGTTTCCATTTTCTTAGACTTAATGTATGACCATAGGTTTTTGTTGTTATCTTTAGATATTACATTGTTTATGTATTCACTCTGCAGCTGTCTGCTTACTTTTTGGGTTAGGTGTTTAATTTTTAGATACTTTTTGTAAACTTTTTCTGCCTTGGTTTCTTTAAATTTTTTATATAGGTTTTCCTTCTGTTTACAAAGCTTCTTTAGTCTATTATTAAACCAGCATTTATTTATTTTGTTTGATGCGTATTTAGTTGGTATATGATTTTCTATAATGCTTTTAAGATGGTTTTTAATAAAATTCCAGAGGTCATCGACTGGTTGGTTAATGTCTTTTTCTAATAAGAATGTTTGTTGAAAGTTTAATGCAGCTTGGTGTAGTTGTGTTAGGATGTCTAAATTCGCAGATATAAGGAACGAATTTATGTAAAATGCTTTTGAAACACCAATTCGAAGGTTAATTTTATTAAATAATTAAATCAATGGAATATAATTTTCATGTGTCAAAGTAAAAAAAGTATCTGTGTAATGTGTAGTTCTTAAAATTAGATCTAGATCCTTTTGATCTTGCCTCACGTAAACATGGCCTAGATCCAAGAAATAATAACACTTTCATAGAGTTAGGGAACTTTTTTTTTGAGGGTCTTAAGTTTGTTTTAGGGCTACTCTACATAAGTTGCAGTTACAGTTAGTACCCAAGGAACATTTGGTACAGCACAGTTTAACGGTGTGGTTCTGTACGGAGCATTACGACGGTTCAGTGCGGAGTACTGTCAAGTACAGTTGAGACTACTGGCGTCTTGATCTTGGTCTGCGATCGAGTCCGACACAACGAGCCTAGTGTGTGAAGTCAGTCCTGAACTGTTGAACCCAGTGCAAGCCCGGAACGAGACGGAGAGGCCAGTGCAAGAGTTGATACAGCGGAACGGTGTTATCTGAGAGATATTTGTACAGTGTACGTGTTGCCAATTGTACAGTATTGGCTGTTATTTATTCAACCATTAAAGTGTTACGTTACTTTGGAGCCCTGAGTTGTCAAGTTCTTTAGGTTGGTGATGTATGGTGCAGTTTGCAGAGTGCCTGGATAGTGAGATTTGTAACAATATTTAAATGTTTTAGCTTTGTTATTTCCCTTTGTTTTTAAAATTTGAGACAAAACTAATCTGTTTCAGCCGAATAAGGGTGAAGGAGTTACACTAAAAGCGGACACCTTTAAAACTACGACTAAGCCTTCCCCTAGGCAGTAGCCTCCCTTTGATTTAGATCCTGGACACATGAGTATAAATGCTCCTCGCTTCTAGTGCTAATAGAGCTTGGGATGGGTTGCCTGAGTCAGCCACGAAAAGCGTGACTTGAATTTATTTCATTGCTTAACATGCATGACTCGATGTATGATGCGTAGGACGTAATCATCTTCTTTTTTGAAGTAACGTCTGTATTATATAAGATAAGAAGTAGATGTAAATGTAGTAAAGCATAATGCATGTTCACCAATTGGTTAGTTTTAGTGGCCCCTGGGAAGGGGGAATAGACGCCATTAGTTTAGTTTGGTCTATCTGCCCCTGTCTCCGTGGGTTCGAACTTGGACCGATTCTTCCATTCTCAACTTCTGTCTTACCTGAGGTATGGCCAATCGGTCCTAAAATATATAGGCACGGGATTCCTAAACCGATATTATTACCCTCTCTCAATCTCTTTCTCTCTTATTTTTCTCTCTTACTCTAATCCCTTTCTCTTTGTGTTTCCGTTAGACCCTCATTATGTCTCTCTTTATCCCTGTCTGTCTCTTGTCTCTCACTTTTTTCTAATACAGTCTCCTAACAAAGAATCAATGGAAATGTTTGTGACACCAAAGGAATCTCGAAAAACAAAAATGTGATCTGGGGTGGAGTGGGTTGCAATTGGTGTGTGTTACTGAATGTACTAAACCATTGCTGCCAAAACCACGGCACGCGGGCCACATCCGCTTCTGACAGAGCTTAATGATGCTGCAGGGGATCTGAACCGTTGCATCACACCGATTCGACGATTCTCAGCGGTGATACCGATTTATTTCCTTTATGTCGAAACTTTGAATCCTAAGGGATCCCTGAAGAGAACAGTTAGTTACGGGCCCTTGACAAATATGGTGGCTCTTTAAAAAAAAATCAGGTAAAAAAGGACTAGGCAGAGTTTAAGTCATTGATTAAGCTAGCCAACAAAAAATGTATATATAAATATAATATAATATTTGTATATATTGTACCAGCTGTTATCTTTTATTGGTAAAATAAAAAGGGAGTCAGTAAACTAGTCTCAGTGAGTAGTAATCAAGCAATTTCTTTCCGTCTACCAGCAACGAGCGTTTATTACCTCCCCACATGTTATAGTATACTATAGATTGTATAATGTGACTATTTTATTCCTTGTTACTTCTCATTATACAAGGACCTTGTCCTAATTATTATTCAGAATGCATTTTCTTAAATTCTCTCAAGAAAATTAGATGGAGTTCAACTTGTTTTTATTTTTCATTCCTACCACATGCAAAGTTTAAATGACAACAGTGCTTATCCCTCTTATCTTATACAATACAGACGTTACTTTAAAAAAAAAAAGATGATGATTACTTTCTACGCGTGACCCTAGGTGTCTTTAAGTCAATCTAGTCATGCATGTTCAAAGAAGACAGGCTTTAAAGACGAGTCAGGCTCCAACTTGCTTTAACACTGGCATTTCAGAAAATTGGCTTTTTATCCAAAATTCCAGTATTCACTTTCAGGGTGGGGAATAACAGTTTAAATAGGGTATGACATAACGGTCCCGTGCTTCCCAACCTGAGCAGCGCAAACGAAAGCAAATAATATCGGCATCAGAAGCAGAGACTGGCTAACACTGAATACAGGTTTTCAATTGAACATTTAGTGACTACAACAATTGTTCAACGATAGCGACCAGTTCACTTGTATTCGTTCACAACAAAATCGTGGGTTTAGAAATTTAATAAGCAAATGAAATGTTATGATATGAATGATGAACGAATAATAAATCTAGTAGCATTTACACAGGCACTAGAATTTAAATATGTTCTTCAAATTAAATATATCACACCTTAAACTCGATGCCATAATTCAGTCACGAAGCAGAGCCTACAACCCAATGCCATGGATGCACGGACCATACCGAACAAAACACTGTTAATCAGGCATGACTACGACAGGATCCACAGCTGCGTCCTTAAACAAGAAAGATAATCATTCCTTGAGATCGCCATTCCCAAGATCATAGGAACAACGAATTTAGAGCTACACCACGAAGAATGATAAAGTAAAAAACTGACACCCAATACTGGTAAGAAAACACCAAAGAAAATCCGACCTCTGCAGTAACCCTGTTTCTAATCTCTTGGTTTGTGATGCGGTCTTTGAATGTGATGCCTAGGATCCTTCTGTAGCATCTCAATTCCATTGCTAGGATCCTCCTCTCTAGCTCTGCAGTCTGCATTCAGGGCTCACAAGCATTTAGAAATGTGGCTATGACCAGGGAGCGCATCAGTCTGATTTTGGTACCGAGGGCTAAGCCTTTGTCTTTCCATATTGTTTTAAGTTTTGAAAGGGCTGCTGTGAGCTGTGCTATTCGGGCCAGTAATTCGGGTTTTGTTCCCTCATCTGAGACAATAGCTCCAAGGTATTTGAAGCAGGTAACGCTAGTTAGCTTTTCACCTCCAATACTGATGCCCTTTATAAAGCCCTGTTGGCTATTGGTCATAGATTTTTTTTCTGCATTTATTTGCATATGCTGCGGAAGTCTTCTCAATGCACATCACTAGGTCAGCTAGCTCTTCTTCTGTGTGGACTCATAGGCGCTAATAGATCCCGAAATGAAGGATTCAAACCAGGGACCCCGGTTCAGGAACTAAGCGCTTTACCGCTCAGCCACCATCTTGCACATCTGTCACATAATAAATGTTTGTTGACTGAGGAAATATAATCTTCTTCAAACATTAAACATGTTATCTGAATGATGCTCTTGACACGATAACAACAAATGGACCACATAAACATTGTTTAAATAGAGGTGAACATAAAAAGGTTGTAACTAAAGCTAACCAACATTCCTTTCTATGAAGCCAATCCTTATTAACCAAATACTAGTTTTAAATATTGAAAATGAAACCATCTGGAGAAAACAGTTGACCTAGTAAATTATGTAATCACTTGTCGAAGATAGCGGTGTTTATTTATTTGGCTGTTCTCAGTTTTAATATATCAGGTACATATATTTTCAATTTATTCGAGCCAAAATAAGATAAAAAGAAAACTTAATATGCTTATATTTCTGTTAAAAATCTTATAATTTTCATATGTATATGGAAAATATTACTTTAAAAATATAAAAGAAAAACAATATTTTAATTAATTAATTTATTTAGCTATGTTACATTTTGTGTCTATTAGGTTTTGTCTTTTTGGGGTTGTGTGTTTATTTATTAGTCATGGCCATTTTGACATTACAGATAATCGTACATATAATTCTTTACATTTAATACATAAATAGAAAATTGCATTAATAAAGATTTAGTAAACTATAAAATTCAAAATAAAAAAAAAATGCCTTAAGCTTTGGCCGAAAGAGACTTGGAAGAAGCTGAAGGATGCGAAGGGTGTTCAATATGTCTCTACATCCAAATGTCTTCATTTTGAACGTCACATCCATCTGAAGACATACAGTGACATCAGACAAATTAGATCTAGGTCACAAAAAGTGGAATTGTGGATTTTCCTTTTCATTAAATAAATAAACTATAAATGAAATTTAAAAAAAAAAAGTTTTTTTTAGCGGCCCCGTTTAGATCTCGTAAACTAGGAAAGTTGTTGAAAATCCAAACTTATGGTATTTTAGATCTTTCAAAGTTCGGCAACAATTTTTTTTTTGAAAGCAAAAAATATAATAAAATATATATATTTTTTAATCCAATATGCAAGCAGTTTTTTTTTTCATAACAAAACACCACTTTTAAAGGCAAAAAAATCATGGGAGATAAGTGTTTCGCTGATGTCTTAAAAGGTCACAGACTTTAAAAACAAAAACCAAAGCAATCAATAATAGAATATGCATACTCTGTTTGGGATTCCTAAACTCAAGAAAACACATAAACTAGAACGAATACAAAATAGAGGATAGAGATTTATGAATTTTCAAATTTGATTAAAGTGACGCTATTAGTAAAATCACTAAATTTAGGGACACTTCGCTGATATACATAAACTGTGAAATTTCTAGGAAAATCTTAGAGCCGTTTTCAAGATCCATGTACAGGTTCCATTTGTCTACATCTGTTTTTGCAAATGAATTTGTAGCATGAATAGAGGAATTGTAAAAATGATACCTTAAAGAAGATCAGAAATAAAGATGATTTCTCCTTAATTTTTATTACTGAGCGATTATTTTATGTTATTTCTTTTATTTATAATAACTAATGAATACTATTTTTTTATCGAAAAGAAAATTTTTAACCCCACCCTCTGAGAAAAATTCTGGTTAAAATATGTATAAATTTTTTTAAATACTTTATAAATTTGTAAGGTTGTCATGCATTAAGACTGAATTCTGCTGAAAATTTAATTGACTAATTTTAAGTTTTATTTTTTAATTGATTTTTTTAAATTAATGAATTAGTTTTCTATATAAATATACATTTATACATTTACCTGATATATTAAAACTGAGAACAGCCAAATAAATAAACACCGCTATCTTCGACAAGTGATCATATAATTTACTAGGTCAACTGTTTTCTCCAGATGGTTTCATTTTCAATATTTAAAACTAGTATTTGGTTAAAAAGGATTGGCTTCATAGAAAGGAATGTTGGTTAGCTTTAGTTACATTTATATTTTAATGCCCTAATTATTTGTTGAAATGATTAAAGGTGCAGATTTAGTCATAACTACAAACACCAGAGAGATTGTTTTAGGCTTCACAAAAGAGTTGACAGTTAAATGTTCATTTAGGCAAGGATCCGTTCGGGCAGTTTCTAACCTGATTTCTTTGGTGCTTACACACCAAAGAACAAACGGCCACGGCTACCAGCACAAGGTGTCCGTAAGTAGCAGTGGAGGTCTTCTGAATAGCAACTTCTTGCAAGGAACATCTTCTGGTATATATTCTGGAGAATTAGTGATTAATCAGTCAGTAGTCAGGACCTTTGTGTGTACCTGTTCATCTGGCAGAAGAGATTTTCCATGGACAGACATACAGGTAATGTTAGATATCTGCTGGAAAAGATTTAAACCAATCATTGGCATTGTCTCAGCCTTCAGTTTAGGCATCTGAAATAGATATGTCAATTTGTTAACAAAAAAAAAGCAACAACATCTTACTATTACAAAGATCATGTAAACAATAAAAGTCTAGTTGAAAACTTTCTAGAGATAAGAATAAATTTGAATTTAAAGAAGAAATTCAAAGTGCAATGTTATAAATCTACTGATGCTGGAAACAATGAATGATGAGCTGTACATCATGAAAGGAGACAAAATCAATTACCTTAACAATAAAAATATGTTTCAGTGTGTCCATATCAAGGGCATGATTTTCTTTACCAAGAGCTTGGTCATAGAACCAACAGAGACAGTCCTCACAACTTTCTGGGTTGGTTGCTAGACACTCCCAGAGTTGATCAGTCTGTTCCTGGCTGAGCCCTACATAATATAAAGAATGTTACATAAAAATTGTGTACATTAAGTACATAGTTGATGCTAACAAATATTTACAAGAACCACTTATTTTCTAGTAGTGTTGAGTCACTTTCTAGTCAAACTTTATCATATGGCATTGTTTTCTAAGGTGAAGATTATTAAAGAAAGAAGGTATAACATTTAGCTATATTTCTAAGGTGAAGATTATTAAAGAAAGAAGGTATAACATGTAGCAATACTATCTTCAATAAACCATTGGTGACTGAGGACAAACGCTATATCAATGACCAGCTGAGCAGACAGACTGGTTGATGGTAACTCAGATTTAATACTTAAAATTATCAGTAGTCTGCAGCCCTATTAAAATTATGAGGATGACATATTGACATGCACAATCAAATCTAACTTACAGAAAATCTTGCATTAATTTATACCTATTTTTACTTTTTTCTCTTTTTAATTTCTTAAAAACCTTTGTTTACTATTTGATTAACTTTTTGTGTTTTTTTTTCTAGATCTATATACAATTGCTTGTTTATAAAATACACATCACCATGATTACACTAGAAGTGAAACTTTAAGTAATTCAAAGGAGGACAAGGCCTTACATAAAGGAGTAAAAAAAAAGGCATAGGCCTAAAATTTTAATGACTGAAACATGTTAGTACATCCAAAGCTGTAAAACTACTCCATTTAGAATTAGATTTCTCAAAAGAAGTGACTTCAGGCAGTAGTTTAGTATTGTTCGAGATTATGAGACACTGTAGAGTCTTTTTCTCTCTTTTGTCCACAATGCATTGATCAATGCCAATGTTCTTGCATTATGCTCAGGAATACAAAAGATAAATTCAATGATCTTGAAAGGGGTTTGATTAACATCTGTTTCATTGGACTCTAGAAACATATGTTTATGAAGGAGGTTATTATGCCATGTTCACAGTACTTCCCAATTAAGTGTCAAGAAAAAATATAGCAAAATGATGAGGTCAAGATCAGCTGAAGTCAAATAAGGTGTAGAAATTTTCATGAATGACAAATTATTTGCTCAAGGTTACTACAGCTTGCGGACCTCGATCATGAAATGTGTTGCTGGCTTTATATAGTAGCCCTTTAGAAAAAAAAATTTATTGAAAGTTTTAAAACATTTAAATATTTTTCACCAAATAAATTTATTTAAAACTAAAAATTTTGATAATTTTAAAATTAAAACATATAACACTTACAGGGGAATAAAGTATATATAATTACAACTATAACAATTCAGTTTTTTTTTATGAACTAAGTTGATACTGTTCAGTTTTTATTTGTTCTTATTACGTAGAATTAACTCCCCATAGTTTTTTTTAATTAGATAGATTTTCATTGTTATTGCCCTTGGTAAAAAAACATTATCATAAAGTGACCCAAGTGCCCAACTGGAGAATGTGGTATGTACATTCAAGCTATGGCTCATGCCCCTAGCTGGATTAGTTTTTTTGTGAATTATTGTAGGCACTGTTACATTTTGCAGATGAAGCTCTGGCATGTTTACTCAATCGTATGCACTAATAGTTTTAAACTATGCTCATTAAAGCTGTTTCATCCACTGTAGTTTGTCTGTCTAGGAAAGAGAAAGGAGAGCTAGTATACAAGCTGAGGCTAGAAGTCTATCTCGTGATGTTTGGAAGCTTTTGATGATGCTGCCAACTAATGAAAGTCTTTTGAATGGTTTTATGAAAATTTCAACTGATCAGGTAAATTGATTGATTGGGAAACAGTAATACTCACTAAGACTAAAGACACCGTTATTTTGATTAGCTGTTGTTACAATGACGACTTTAACCATAAAGAATTATTTGCTCTCTCATAGCAACTGTGCTCCCAAACTAATAACCATATGGATTTAGCACTGTTTTCCTTATAAACTAGAAGTGGATCTGTCTTTGTATTTCAGGTTGTAACTCAGGAAGAATGGAAACAGCTGTTACCACCCAACAGTCCCCATAGACTTTACTATTCACTACAGACAGTGGAGTTCTTGGCACATGGAGCTTAAGCCTCTCAGAAACAGTTGGTAAGCTAAAGCCTCTCAGAAACAGTTGGTAAGCTAAAGTCTCTCAGAAAGTCTTTTAGCTGTACTACATACTTAAGAGGGTGCATGCAAAAAATGTCCTATTGCTAATATAAAGTAAGGAATGAAGTAACTAATATTGATTGATATAAACATGTCTGTTACTTGTACGTTTATCTAAACAATAGGATTTTAATAAGCTAAGGAAAAGTGTTTTTTAAAACATATTACTGTATAGTGATACATGCTTGATTATGATTGTAACTCTTCTGTAGACGCGTACAGGAAGTGGTGATGCTACTGAAGATAAGAAATCCCAGGCAATCAACAAGTCCCAGTGGTGTATTAAGGTGACTATGTTATTGAAGAGTTTCTTTTTAAGAAATAATATTTTATACACATTTCATTCCTAGTACCAAGCATGTTATAGTTGTTCTTCTGTTTAAGTTCTCTCTATAGAACATGACTAATACGTGAACTCTTCTATTTAAGTGAATCTCTATATAGGACATGACTAATACTTGAACTCAAGTATTTAAGTGTATCTCTCTACAGGACATGACTAATACATAAACTGTGAACTCTTCTATTTAATTGTATCTCTATATAGGACATGACTAATACTTGAACTCATGTATTTAAGTGAATCTCTATAGGACATAACTAATACTTAAACTCTTCTATTTAGTTTATCTCTAAAGGAGGATTGAGTCACATGATGGATATATTCATGAATGGATCTCTGCAGTGTAAAGAAGGCAATATATGGAGCCAGGTTTGTTGTGCATTCTTAACCTGAACAATAATAATTTCTTGTAAGCAGATTTTATAAATAATGGTTTCACACCATCATTGGAAACGTTGATCTGAATTACAGCCTACCTGTGCAAATTTATGGCTCTAGGACAGTTCTTGAACAACTTAATAAAATACAGTCCCAAGCCCTAAGATTTGTCTGTGAAACCTTTAGAACAAGCCCAGTAAATGCGGCTGAAATAATGGCTAATGTAGGTCCACTAAACCTTAGGAGAGAAAGGTCAGTACTGACCTGCTTTGAGCGGTATAAAAGGCAGGATGAATACCTCTGTAATGATAAATAAAAAAACACTGAAGAGAAACCTAAAACAAGGCTTTATTAAACTAGAATGACACATGAACTGACGAAAGAGACTTGGACACTAAATAAATGTTGTGAACACATTCTCACGACGTTATGCAAAAATAAACAAATAGTAACTATTTTACCAAAACCTCCCAGCTAGAAAATTAGTGGATAGTTGGAAATGCAGAAGACGTATCCGGATGCAGTCTTTTATGCATCATGCCACTAGACTATCTGATAAAACTGGCCTCTCCACCAACCAACAAAACATTCATCATTTTCATCCCCTTCTTATCTTATCTTATATAATACAGACGTTACTTCAAAAAAGAAGATGATTACGTCCTACGCGACATGCATTTAGTCATGCATATTAACCAATGACTTAAATTCTGCCAAGTCACTGGTTTTTCTGGCTAGCTCAGGCAACCCATTCCATGCTCTAATAGCACTAGGGAAGAAGGAGTATTTGTACAAATTTGTCCTAGCATATGGGACGAGGAATGTGCCTTTATTTTTGTGTCTTTCAGAGTATTTTATTAAATTTTGTTTTTGTATTTGAAGATTATGGTTCAGTGTTTTATGTATAATTGCTACTTTACTTTTGAGTCTTCTGTCCTGAAGGCTTTCTAAATTTAGTGATTTTACTAATGGTGTTACCCTAGTCAAATGTGAATATTCGTTTGTTATGAATCTCACTGCTCTATTTTGTGTTTGTTCCAGTTTCTTAATGTTTTCTTGAGTTGAGGGGTCCCACACGGTGGATGCATATTCTATTATTGGCCTAACCAAGGTTAAATAACATTTTAGTTTTGTGTTCTTATTTGATTTATAAAAATTTCTTTTAATAAACCCTAATGCTTTGTTGGATTTTTTTATAGTTTCATCAATATGTGGATTCCATGACAGTTTTTCATTTATTATAACACCTAGGTATTTTGAGTTTTTAGTCTGTGTTACTGGTTTGCCATGAATAAGATAAGTGGAATTAATTTGTTTTAGTTTTTTTGTTACTCTTAACAACTGACATTTTTCTGGGTGGAAAGACATGCTCCAATTTGATTCCCATTTCTGTAATTCGTCTAATTCTCTTTGTAAAATATCTGTGTCTTGTTTTGTTTTTATTGTTCTATATATTATGCAATCGTCTGCAAATAATCTGACTTTTGTTCCTGAACTAATGCAATTTGGTAAATCATTTATGCAGCGCTATGGTACCCCTGTAATAATGCAGTGGTTACCAAGTCACATAATTCAAAAAGCAGAAATGGAAAAGTTGTTTGAGTGCTGGGACAAGTCCCAAAAAGCCCGTGGAGTCTGGGAGCGCATGAGGCACCCTGACCGCAATTCCCCGTGGTGGAGGCTGTCCAGGCCTGAGCAATCTATTATAGCACAGTGCAGGACAGGCCACTGTCCTGTTGGCTCATATTTCTCATGGCTATGGCCTAATTTCGATTCACTATGCCCCCGCTGCGGGGAAGAAGAGGAAACTGTGCCTCATATTCCGTATGACTGATCTCCGCCATAACAGGTCTGGGAAACCAAAAATTCTCGACATGTATGGTGACATATACGCAGGGTTTCTGTCCAGGGCTTTTGTAAAAGAGGATTTAAGCCTCTCAAGCCCTCACTCTAATGGAGTTTGATGATGATGACTTCCAGCACTTCTCAAGCACCGCAAAGACTGTGTAAAGAGAAATGAGAAGTTGGAAGAACAGACAAATGTGCTTAAGTCTGTGAATAGTGCCTGAAGGTCTAGACATGAGCGACTGGTAAGGAAGACTTATTGGTGAGTGGAGTACAGGAAAGCAAGTGATGCAGCATTGATGAAAGAAAAACTTTATTAGTGTAGCAGTGTGTGGAATCTGTTCCTGAAGTGAGAGTTGTAAGGTACTTGTCTTTTGAAGGTGCTTGAGATATGAACACCTGTTTTCAAAAGTATTCAAGAATTGTTCAACCCAGAGGAGTAGTGGGAAGGGTGACAAGAGGGCTTGATGCCCCGGGCGCTACCCCGCTAGCTGGGGGGGGGGGCTATATATGTTCATGGGGGGAGGGGGGAGCCAATAAAATACCAAATACCTTGCCCTGGGTGCACATTTTGCTCACTATGCCTCTGTTTCAACCTGCAAACTATGTGTCAGATGTGAACCTAAAACCTGATGACTACGGTCATCTGTTTTTTGTCGTCTCATTTTGTCATTATAGTACATTGTATATCATTCTCAGTCTGTTCTGTTCTGTGGCATTTTACGTCTCGAGAGACGATCTTTTCCCTTTGCAACTTCTTGTGTGACTAAAGAGGCCAATCCTTGATACACAGCTGCGATCGCAGGTTGGGCATATATAATCACCAGGCGCCGTTGCATTTTCACCCTTCTTTCTGCTTCTGTTGTGTATGGCATCTGCAATCTTTGACCCTTCCTTTATGCTCTCTCTCCATAAGGATCTGTCCAGTGCCACCTCTTCCCAGTTGCCAGTGTCGATTTTGAAGAGCTTCATGTCGCGTTTGCATACATCCGTATAACGTAAAAGTGGGCGACCAGCGGCTCTCCTGCCTTCTATCAGATCGCCATACAGGATGTCCTGTGGAAGTCGACCTTCTGGCATTCTACGAACGTGGCCAAGCCAGCCAAGGCGTCTGCTGCTGATAACAGAGCGGATGTCCTGGCACCCTGCTCTTTGTAGCACTTCCTCATTGGTTATCTTATCTTGCCACCTTATTTTAAAGATCCGCCTTAGGCATCGGAGGTGGAAAACATTCAGCTTTTTTTCCTGCCATGAGTAGGTTGACCATGTTTCACTTCCGTACAGCAAGGTGCTCAACACACAGGTCCGGTAGACTAGGGCTTTAGTACTGTTAGTCAGCAATATATTGTCCCAGACTCTTTTCTGCAGCCGTGACATGGTGGCCATTGCCTTGGCTATCCTGTTGTTTATGTCTTTATCCAGTAGAGTGTTGTTGGATATGATGGAGCCAAGGTAACAAAAGTGATCAACAATTTCTAGTGGTTGGCCATTAATGCTTACTTGAGGTGCAGTGTTTGTGTTTTGGACAAGTATCTTAGTCTTGCTTTGACTGATGTTTAAGCCGAACTTCTGGCAAGCAGCAGATAATTTGTCAACCAGGCACTGTAGCTGAATATCAGAATCAGCCACAATAGCTGCATCATCAGCATACAGGAGTTCCCTGACGAGTAGCTTCCTAACCTTGGTTTTTGCCCGCAGCCTTGAAACATTAAATAGTTTTCCAGAGGATCTTGTATGGAGAAACACACCTTCGTTTATGTCGTTGTACGCATAATGCAGTAGACAGGAGAAGAATATGCCAAACAGAGTAGGTGCGAGCACACATCCCTGCTTAACACCACTGCAAACCTCAAAAGGTGCTGATTGGGCTCCATTGAATTTGACAGTGCATTTAGTTTCCTCGTGAAAACACTCAATGAACTGCAGTAGTTTGGGAGGGCAACCTATTTTCCTCAGGAGTTTGAAAAGGCCACTTCTGCTGACCATGTCAAAAGCTTTAGTCAGATCAACAAAAACGATATAAAGGGGTCTGTCTCTCTCTCTGAATTTCTCCTGCAGTAGTCGTAGAGAAGATATCATGTCTACAGTGGATCTACCACTCCTGAATCCACACTGAGACTCTGGGTAGACTCTAGAAGCTATCACTTGCAGCCTGGATAGTGCCACTCTAGCAAAGATCTTGCCCACTATACTGAGGAGAGAGATGCCCCTGTAATTGTTGATCCCCTTTGTTCTTGTATATTGTGACTATAGTTGCGTCACGCATGTCCTGTGGGACATGACCTGTTTCCCAACAGCGGCAGAGGAGAATATAGAGTTCAGGGAGCAGGAGTGATTCGTTGACTTTCACTACTTCCACTGGGATACCATCACTCCCAGGAGATTTTCGATTTTTTATGCAGTTAATTGCTTTTTTAAGGTCAGTGAGGCTCGGAAGATCATCTAGGCATTCCAGTACTGGAAGATCTGGTAGAGAAGCCAGGGCGACATCGTCTACTGTGTTCTGTGTGGCATAGACTTCGAGGTAGTGTTCTGTCCAACGTTCTAGCTGCTTGGTTTGATCTGTAATTTTTTCTCCTGATTTGGATAGAAGGGGGGGGGCAGGCTTAGACACTGTTGGACCCAGGGCCGCTTTAATGCCATTAAATAGAGCTTTGCTATTTCCTGAGTGGAGACTGTCTTGGATTCTGTTGCAGGTATCCCTCCAAAAGTTGTTAGCACATTTTCTAGCCATTTGTTTCGCCTCTTTATTAGCACTTTTGAAGGCCTCCAAAGATCTTGGACTTGGCTTTGTCTTGAGAGCGAGTTGTGCAGATCGCTTTTTCTCGATGCAAGGTTCCATTTGTGCTAGATTCGCCTCAAACCAGTCTACATTTTTGTGTTTTTGAGGCCCAAAGGCGGTGATTGCCGAACTGTAGATTACATCTCTTAATTTCTCCCATCTGATAGAGATGTCTTCTTCATTACTTAACGAGGGGATTGAACTGTTCAGGAGCTCGCCAAAGAGTGCACACTTCTCTGGGTCACCTACATGGTTGACGTTAATTCGTCTAGTTCTGGGTTGAGTGGAAGTATAAGCCTTCTTGAGAAGTAGTTTGATTTTGCTTAGCACTAGTGAATGGTCTGAGTTGCAGTCCGCACTATGGTATGAACGGGTGTGGATGACACTTTTCAGATCCATCCTTCGGGTGATGCAGAGGTCAAGCTGGTGCCACCTTTTTGAGCGTGGGTGCTGCCAAGAGACTTTATGGCGTTCCTTGCCAGAGAAGAATGTATTTGTTACACACAGTTCATAAGAGCTACAAAACTCTCAGTCTGTACATTATAGTAAATTGTATATCATTCTCAGTCTGTACATTATAGTACATTGTATATCATTCTCAGTCTGTACATTATAGTACATTGTATATCATTCTCAGTCTGTAACTAAACATCCTCATCCACCTTGAATTATTTTCCTTGAGTTTGTTTGTCCTTGTTTTATCACAGTGCTTCAAAACTGTCCAGTAAAATTATTTTGAAATTATAAAATGACATAAAATGAATGTATTCAATATTCTTACTGTTATGAACATAAAGATAAGTGAGTCGAAAACCATGTCTGTATAGTATGGCCTTAATACACTGAATGACTACATAACACACATTTCGTGAACACATTCTCACGGACGAGTTACAAGCACATGTAAACATAAGAACGACAACCGATACAGAATATCATTTTCATAACATTCCCCCCCCCCCCCCGGTTCAAATAATGCTAACTAGTATTATAAACAATGAAAGAATTAAGTAAGTGCAGAATAATAATAGAGATTCAAGTAAACAAACAATGTAGAATAGCATGACATAATGTAACATGTTGATATAACATGGTAAATCAAATAGCTTATTAAAATATATCATGATAGATCAAATATCACATTAAAGTCAAGTCAACAAAACCAAATGAAAGTAGTAAAATAAATGTCATTTTGAAGACAAAACTGAATGTCAAAGTAAGAGCTCTAGAAAGCTGATGAGCTTTTACACTTTGTAGTTGGGCCTAGTTCTCCTTACTCTAAGATTGTATGTATGTGTAGTTTCATCTGCTTGAGTTTCGGACGGTCTGGCTATGTCTTCGGTGGTGCTGGTGGTTTCTTCAGGCATGATAGAATCAGTAGGTTGATTCCTGGGAGGTGAGCTTTGGATGGGGCAGCCAATATCAAGCTCTGTTCTACTCTGATTCTCATTTTCTATAACTTTTTGTTCCTCCCTAGGGGCTAACATTCGTAATGAGACAGTTTCCTCTCGGCCGTTTGGTGTTCGGATTACAGCGTACTGAGGGTTGTATGTTACCAAATCAACTTCCTCTGTTATGGGATCATATTTAGATGATCTAACGTTCTTCTTCAGCAGGACAGGACCAGGACTGGTCAACCATGTTGGCAAGGATGTCCCGGAACCACTTCTTTGGTTGAACCCATGAAGTCGTTTATGTGGTGTCCTGTTAGTTGCAGTGCATAGTAATGACTGGATAGATTGCAGAGCATCGTTTAGTACTAGTTCCCATTTAGCTATGTCCAATTCCTTAGAATGTAGAGCCAAGGTGATGGCTTTCCATAAGGTCCCGTTAATTTTCTCTATCTGTCCGTTTCCTCTCGGACTGTAAGGGGTCGTTCTACTGGTTGCAATTCCTCTCTCGTGGAGGAAATGCTGAACCTCTGTAGACATAAACGAAGTTCCTCTGTCAGTGTGGACGTACGCTGGAAATCCAAATAGTGCAATAGTTCATTGAGACATTTAACAACCGTAGAGGAAGACATATCGGGACATGCAAATGCAAATGGGAATCTAGAGAATTCATCTATAATGGTAAGTAGATATTTATTTCTTTAAACAGTAGGGAGAGGTCCCTTGAAATCCATACTAATTCTCTCAAAATGTTGAATTGCTTTAATCAGTTCTCCGGTCGGCTGTCGAAAAAAACGGGGCTTTAGTTCTGCACAAGCTTGACATTGTTCTATTACAGTTCTGACGTCATCACAGGAAAATGGAAGATTTTTAGTCCTTACGTAGTGTGCAGCAATTTAAGGTCATTGCGAGTGATGGCAGATAGATAGTTTCTGGTAAATCTATCAGCTACAGTGTTCTGCTTGCCAGGACGATAGATGACGTCATAGTGGAAACACGAGAGTTCAAGTTTCCACCTTTGAATTTTTTCATTTTAAATTGTTCCTTTGTTTGACCTGTTATACATGAAAGAGACAGATCGCTGACCCGTAACAAGTGTGAACGCTTTACCAACTAAGAAATGTTTCCATTTTCTCAGCGACTCAACAATGACATATGCTTCTTTCTCAACTGAAGAATGTTTTCTTTCACTTTTTGTTAATGAGCGAGAGAAGAAAGCAACGAGCTGGCCATCTTGGTTGAAGGAAGCTTCAATGGCTATATCATAAGCATCCGTCTCAACGGTTAAAGGGCGATTTGGATCAATAGTATATACGGCGGCTTTTTCAAGCTCATTTTTCAAACTTTCAAATGTTCTTCTGACTTCTTCGGAGACAGGAAATTGTTGATTTCTTGTTAACAGACTTATTTTTGTTGAGAAGTTAGGTATCCACTGTGAGTAGTAAGTCAGAAGACCCACTACTCGTTTCTGTTCACGCATGTTCACTGGTACGGGTAATTCCCTTAGAGCGCAAAATCTCTCAGGATCCGGCTTAAGTTGTCCTTTGGAAATCTCGTATCCTAACAGTCTCACATTAGCAGTGCTAATTTCACTTTTTGTTTCATTAAGAGTGATTCCATACTTTTGAGCACTATCAAGAAATCGCTGTAGGTTTAGAGTCCACAACGCAGATGGTCACATTGTCCACATAAGTGTCAGTGAGTCGTTCGTCTTCGATGATTTTGTCAATCGTACGCTGAAAACAGGCGACTCCATTCGTAACGCCAAACGGAATCCAACGGAATTGATAGTTTCCCACATGCTTCGAAGGCTGTGAACGGCCTTTCCTCTTCTTTTATAGGAATCTGATGGTATGCCTTTTTCAGGTCTAAAGTGCTATATACAGAGTATTGCGAAATCTTCTCTGCCAGTTCGTCAATTCTGGGCATAGGGTAGGCGTCTAGTAGAGTGAACCGGTATATGGTTTGGTTGTAGTCCACAACCATTCTTTTCTTATGTCTGTCATTTGTTGTGACCAGGACTTGTGCACGCCAGGGAGATTTAGATGGTTCAATAATTTCATCCTTTATTAGTTGTTGAATTTCCTTCTCTATAAACTTTCTATCTGGAACTGAGTATCTGCGAGACCTTGTAGCCACGAGGGTACAATTTGTTGACAGATTACTAAATAGGCTAGGAGCCTCTACCTTCGCTGGCTGGAGAGTACTCAGGCATAACGATGGTTTCTGACTATCGAAAGGAATAAACAAGTTTTGGTGCAAACTTATAAAGTCAAGTCCAAGAATTACGTCAGAGCATAAATTTTCTAGTAGAGAAAGTCTAACTCCCTCGTATCGTTCATTTTTGAGACGTATGTTAGCGTAGATATGTCCTTGAGTGATTCGAGATAGATGGGTGGAAGCCATAAAGATTCTGTTGCCTGAGGAACATGACTGCCATTTGTGCTTCTTAGCGATGTGCGTCAAAATATAGCTTTCACAGCTCCCAGTGTCTACTAGGGCTTTCAGTAGCACATTGTTGATGCAAATAGGTATTGTAGATTTGTTTAGATTCATAGGCTGTACAGTAGCGATAGCCGAAACTGTTGAAGATCTAGATTTGCAAACTCTTTGAAAGTGGCCCTTTTTGAAGCACTGATTGCATGTCACTTCCCTTGCAGGGCATTGAGAGCGGAAATTCTTAACCCTGCCGCAAAAGTAACACTTGCTAGCTAATGCATTTATTTCATGTGTGTGTGAATTGCTTGCATTTGAGGAATCGTTACATTTGGCAAGGGTGAGGCTGAAGAATTGGTGAGAGTAGTTGCCGCGCAATTAGTTTCCGCTGTGATGATTCATACTGTAATGAGTGCTGATAAGCATGTTCTAGTAAGCGAGCCTCCTCGAAGAAGGCGTCCTTTAAGCTCAAAACTTCAAAACAGTCTTTTCAAGTAGACGTTTTCGAATGCTGTTGGACACTAGTCCATTGATAAACGAATCTCTAATAGCCTCTTCTCGGTATTGTTCAGCAGTCACCGCTTTGAAGTTGCAATCTTTAAATAGAATTCTTAATTTCTGCATGTAGGCTTCTATCGTTTGACCTTGCTCTTGTTTGCAAGTAGCTAACCTGTGCCTAGCAAACACCTCATTCTTTGGTTGAATGTAGATGCCGTTTAGAGTCTGGATAGCTTCATCAAATGTCTCTTTATCAAGTATCATTTGATATACAGCAGGAGAGATATAGTTTATCAGTAGTTTCTTAGTATCAATATTGTCTACTGATACTACCGATATAAAATTATTAAACGTTTCATACCAGTGCTGCCAATGCTCTGCTGCTTGAGGTGCTGTGGGCTCGATGTCAAACTTCTCTGGGCGAAATATCCTATCCATTTCGAAATTCTAACAACTTCACAGTTTTGGATTTAGTGTATTAAATTGTTATGAGCACAAAGATAAGAGAGTCGAAAACCATGTCTGTATAGTATGGCTTTAATACACTGAATGACTACACAACACACATTTTGTGAACACATTCTCACGGACGAGTTACAAGCCCATGTAAACATAAGAACGACAACCGATACAGAATATAATTTTCATAACACTTACCCATCATTTTCTGCACCTGAGGCCTTGCATTTATGGGTGGTATTCCAGACTCAAGTAGGTTTCTGGGATGGGTCTTAACGTGTCTTGGTAACACTGAATGGGTACCTAATGAAATGTGATAAATCAACACTCAGAACAGCAAAAGAACGACTTCACAAGAACAATGGCATAGCCAATCAAAACAGCTGACATTCCAGCACAGAAAGGGGAATAGCTTTTCTTATACCTTTCCGTCCTGGGCAATCCTTTCAGAGTTAACATCAAGATCAGGTAGAAAACAGTTGTTAGAAGAGATGATTAGGCCAACAGAGGGAGCAAAACAGAACTCAAGCCCAAGGACTGAGTTTATTGCACTAATAGGGATAAAAGAAAACCTCAACAAACATTCACAATCCATACACCAATCCTAAAGACACCAGGTTTATGGGAGACACCTGCATGGCTGATGTCGTACAGAGATGGAATATGGGGAATTTCCCTCAGTGTGCTCTTTTTCGGTCATGCATCTGACCTGATCATCTAGGGATATGAGCCATCAGTAATAGAGATTGACTTCTGCTTGGATCTTTACCAGACAGAACAGTTGTTCAGTCAGGTAGATGGAGACAAGCTTCCATGGGCTTAGAATTCCAAGAGTCTTATCTCTGAGGACAATTACAAAGAAGAAATAATTCTCTTAGACAAGGGCCTCTGTTTTGAACATGTGTTGGTTCTAGTGTATGCTCTGCAGTTCCTGGTTGTTGTTTTCATGAAAGAAACATTTTAATTTGCTTTTAATTTAAAAGACTATAGATCAATGTAACCAAAAAAGACTATGTTAAATATAATATACTCAATTAAAAAACAAAATAACCAAGCCATATTTTCATTATTTTGTTTCATAACAAAATCCTATCTTTTTTACAAATCACATCAAAAAGTTAAAGACAGATGTATTCAGGGTTGAATTGTTCAGAATTGTCACAAACAAAAATATGAAAATCCAACGCTCAAAACAACCCATTTCAATAATTTCTTCAATACCTATAAAATCTCTGTAACTTCAACATATAAATCTTTATTAAGCAATTCAACACAACAAATAAGTGAATATGTATTTGTAAGATGAAAGAAAACTATGTGAACATATAGAAGTAATGCTCACTCTACAAACTGTAGACCAGATTTGGCCTGCAATGCCCCTCAAAATTTCTGCTCACAGGGTATAATGAAGCTGACTTGCTGGATTTGCCACATTGGATATATTTTAGACCAAATTAACAGTTTTTTAAAAGAAATAAACTGTAGTTTAAAGCATAGTACTAGTAAAGTAGCAATTATACATAAAACACTGAACCATAATCTTCAAATACAAAAACAAAATTTAATAAAATAATCTGAAAGACACAAAAATAAAGGCACATTCCTCGTCCCATATGCTAGGACAAATTTGTACAAATACTCCTTCTTCCCTAGTGCTATTAAAGCATGGAATGGGTTGCCTGAGCTAGCCAGAAAAACCAGTGACTTGGCAGAATTTAAGTCATTGGTTAATATGCATGACTAAATGCATGACCCGTAGGACGTAATCATCTTCTTTTTTGAAGTAACGTCTGTATTATATAAGGTAAGATAAGATAAGCTAGTAATTAGGTAAAAGTGATAATTAATTACATTGTTTAACCTGTGCGTCCAGTGCAGTTGGCAAATGAGGCAATTCGTTCCCTGACAAGTCTTGGTATTTTTTTCTAATTTCTCTAACTCTGTTTGGGTAATCAGCATTAATGGCATCAACAAATCTGATAAAATCTTCTTTAGATAGAAGCTTAGCACTATTACAAATATTGACCATTGTGTCATAAGATCCCTTGCCTTTAGCCTAGGGAAAGGATATGCAAAGTTAACATTAACAACAGTAATTAAGAAAATCGTTTTTTAAAAAACAAAGCTTATCTATACCTTTAAAAATGCAGAAGTTTTTTTCCCTTATTTAATATCAAACAAAAAACAAATACCAATAATTAATTGACTAATTGGTTAATGTTTTTATTGATTCATATTTTGTTAGGTTCATAAGAAAATTGTTTAAAAGTTAAAATCACAACATCCTGAAAAAGACCTATACCAGTTACTTAAGACCTGTACTAGAATATGGTGCCACAGCATGGGGCTCAGCAGCCCAAACCAACCTAAGAAAAATAGACAAGGTTCAAAATATTGGTCTAAGGATAATGACAGGAGCAATCAAAACAACACCCATAAGAGCTATGGAAGAAACCGCTGCCCTGATCTCTCTGGATGAAAGAAGAGAAATAAAAATCCTTTCCCAATTCACTAAATTGGAAACCATGGAGAGGCACATACTCAGAACAAAAATCCACAAAACTGGCACAAAAAAACGTCTCAAAAGGACCAATTTCATACAGGAATCTCTAAACCTAAAAAAGAAACACCAACTTGAAAAAATTACTCTGGAATCCTCGATACACTATAATGAATCTCCACCCTGGGACGAAAGCCATCTTCCTACTATAAGGGACCATATTGAAAGCATAAAAAGAAAATCTGATTACAGACCAACAGAGCTCAAGAAAATAGTGAACTGTTTTCTACATACCAATTATCCTAGCAATCAGTTGATCAGAGTTTACACGGATGGCTCAACCCATAAAGCCACCACAAATGGAGGAGCTGGAATACTTATGGAATGGCCAGATGGAGGAAAACTAAAAAAATCCATTGCAAATGGAGAGCTCTCTGACAGTCACAGAGTAGGAAGGGAAGCACTAGCACTAGTTGCTACCATGCTAGCAAATCATCCAAGTTCCCCACACAGTCAAACTTTCTTTCTAACCGATGCAAAAACAACCCTCCAAAGCCCCCCAATATCAACAGTCATCATGGTTTCACATAACATTAAACAATGCTATGGCATCCCTGTAATTATGCAGTGGGTACCGAGTCACATAGGTGTGACTGGCAACACAATTGCAGACTCTTTGGCCCACCAGGGAGGGCAAATTCCACCCACTAATGAGGCTGTAAGCTTTCATCAAGCCCTGGCTATAATACAAAAAACAGAAATGGAAAAGTGGTTTGAGTGTTGGGACAAGTCCCAAAAAGACTGTGGAGTCTGGGAGCACATGAGGCGCCCTGACCGCACTTCCCTGTGGTGGAGGCTGTCCAGGCCTGAGCAAGCTATTATAGCACACTGCAGGACAGGCCACTGTTCTGTTGGCTCATATTTCTCGCGGCTATGGCCAAATTTTGATTCTCGGTGCCCCCATTGCGGGGAAGAAGAGGAAACCGTGCCCCATATTCTGTTTGACTGCCCCAGACTTGCTGATCTCTGTCTCAACAGTTCTGGGAAACCCAAAATTCTTGACCTGTATGGCAACATTTATGCACTACGCAAGACAGCAGGGTTTCTGTCTTGGGCTTTTGCAAGAGAGGATTTGAGCCTCTCAAGCCCTCACTCTAATGGAGTTTGATGATGATGACAGTCACAGAGCAGAAAGGGAAGCATTAGCACTAGCTGCTACCATGCTAGCAAATCATCCAAGTTCCCCACACAGTCAGATTGTCTTTCTAACCGATGCAAAAACAACCCTCCAAAGCCTGCAAAACTCTGATTCCTCATATATTAAAAACCTCAGAACAGCACTTACAAAGCTCAACAACAACAGCAAAAAAACTGTAATTCAATGGATACCAGCTCATATAGAACTAGAAGGAAATGAGAAGGCTGACACACTCGCCAAGAGTGGGAGAACTAACACACTAATAAACTCTATCCAGAAGAAATTAATGGTAAAAAAAAATAAATGAGAAATGGACGAGCTCTCATCCAAATCACAAGAAAGATGACGCTTACTATAAGCGATCCCGACAAGACCAACGTCTAATCTTTCGACTCAGGACCGGACACAACAGAATGCGACAACACATGTACCAGAAGCTCAAAATTGGAACCAGTGAAATCTGCCCATGTGGAGTATCACCAGAGAATGCAGACCATGTCCTCCAAAACTGCTCTCTATACCAAGAGGCCCGTATAAGAGATTGGCCCCAAATCACCCCAATAGAAAGGAAACTATATGGAGAGCTCCCTGATTTGGAATCCACTGCGCAGTTCATCTCTTGTATTGGTCTACTCATCTGAACACTCCAATATAACAATGAGAACGAAGAAGAAGAAGTTTAAAAGTTACAACTTGATCCAGGAATGGGTGTGGGAGAAATAACATATTCAATTATCTAAGGGGACAGAGCCCTATATATGTAGCCATATATGTGAATACTGAAGGTTGATTTCCCCTGTTGGTATCAAACAAAATAATTAATTACCAGTAGTTAATTGACTAATTATTTTTATTGATTACATTTTGTCTATGCCAATGAATAGTTGTGCAAAATTTCAATTTCATCCAATAATGGGTGTGGGAGAAATAATGTGTACAAACTTCTTACCAGACAGACAGAGTGAGTTCAAATAAGCTTTGTAAAAAGAAAAAACTATGCTATCAATCAGGTCCATAAAATTTCTTGATTTAGCCTGTAGATTTTATTTGTTTATTTAAAGTATAAAATTAGACAAGATAAAGATTAGATAAACTGACTTCAAAGTATGTTAAGTGGAAACTAGTGGACAAGAGTAATCACAAAGTTACATGTCATATGCTAACTTAAGCTAAAAACTATCTGATGAAATAAATGGACATCTTTTCTCACATTTCAAAGATTTTCAGAAATAAGTAAAATAGCAATTTCAGATAGTGTAATCTACAGGGCATCGGTCATCTGTTTCTGTGGTAGGACAGTTAAAGAGGGTATCACAACGACCAACTTCCTTTACTTTCCCCAACTAAAGTTTGAGTTGGCAGTCTCATAGGTATCCTAAAAATCCTAAAATTCAAAATTCTAGTCTTCACTGAGATTCCACCTTGAGACCTTTTGGTTCAGAAGCAAAGTGTTTTACCAAAAAGCCACCACGTCCCCAGTTCCAAAAGTAAATAGTCTTAATTCTATCTACATATTACAAGATTATACGAATCTTTCTAATAAAGTATTACCTACGTGAATGTTGTTCGTGTTTGCATCTATATTGTTATTGTAGTCAAACTGAATTTCTTTTTGTTTGGACCAATAAAATTATCTTATCTTATCTTAATGGGAATGAGTGATGAGTTACCAAAACAAACATCTTAGATCTGAAATTAATCTACAGTGCTAATCTGCTAAATCTCATCAGTAGAAAAATGGTAGTAATAGAAGATACAGGAAGACAATAAAAATGAGAAGACAGCTGACTCAAAACCAAATGGTATGGTCATGTATGACAAAACCCCCAAAATGGTCTTATAAAACAATGCACAATACAAGTAGGCCTATACAATGTAGGGATGTTAGAAAGTAGATGGTGTTGTAACATTCAGCAGAGATGTTACCAATTATTCACACATTATTGCATGAAATAATAAAGTAATTTACATAAATTCCCCCTTACATGAGCCTAATAAAATAATTAGTGATGGGAGCTTAGCTAACTTTTAAAAGTTAAACTAAATCTAGTTTTCAACTAAAATAAAGTAGTTAAACTATTAGTTTATCATGAATTTCAAAAGATAGTTAAACTAAACTAAAGAAAGTTAATTAAACTATAACAAACTTTTTTTTTGTGGGGGAGGGGTTGAACTAGACCTATATAGATATAATCTGTATGCCTATGGTTCGATCTTATTCTTCTAACATTCTAGTAATATTTATCTATAATAAAATCAGTATTAATATTAAGGAATGTTTCTTACATAAACGTTAATGCACAATAAAATAAAATGTCTAAATAAATATGTGTGCTTGTATTTTTGCCTTGAATTAAAACCTTTAGAAAATAAGGTACTCTTTTTTTTTTTAAATTATATTAACTTGTTATATAACAGAAAATCTTACTTATACTGGTAAAGTTTAAAATTTCATTAAATAACATATATTTAAAATTTCAAATTTAGATCTAGTATCCAAAGAAATAGAAACGAAATCGTTGGAGTTTTTAAAACATTTGACCTGTATAACTATTTTATAGTGTAAAATACATGCTCGACTAACCATGCCGATGTGCTATTTTCTTGTCTGACCACTAAAAATACAACTAACACTAATGCATAACTGTTAAACGCGCAAGAGAAAAAAACTGGGTGATCTTGTCATTATGGACTGCACACTCAGTACACTATATAGACCTACACGTGTACTTCTATCTGGCCAGGTTGTTAAAATCAGTCGGACACACTGTATATTTACTTTCTGGACAGGGAGGGTGTGTAACTATTTTAGTGTAAAGATATATCTATGAACATACTTGACTAGCCACACCAGTGTGTTATTTTCTTGTCTGACCTCTCCACATTAAGCAAACACTATATATTGTATAACGCTTAATGCAGGGTAGTATTGACTACACACGTACAGTACACTAGGCCTACATGTGGTCATGTGTATGTCTAGCTGACCAGATTGTTAAAATCAGTTGGACACATTTTATTTACTTTATGGTCAGAGAGGGTGTAGGTTAAGTTTTTTTTTTCTAGAATTGGTTACCCTAATGCTTTTAGACCTATATAGCCCTAGCTCTTGATTTAGACTTAATAGATCTCAATAATAAGTCTCAAGACTATAAAAGGGTGTACTTGATGTTTCTGCAGTTAAAAAAATATTGTTTGACGCAAATGAATTGATTAAAACCACTAAATATTGACCTAACTCACTAATCAGATTCCCACTAGAAACAGAAATTAAACACCTCCACATGGCTCACAAAAAAATTCAGAACAACCTCATTCACAGTACTGCATAGAAGATTTTGGCAAAAAATGTTTAACATTTTATAATACTGCTACTTTCAAGTGCAAATATTTACTCTCATAACTTCAACTAGGATCTTACTTTACCCTCTTCAAATGCAGACTGTCTAAATAGTTGTTAACTGCATCATTCTTTTGATAATCAAAGTTATTGATATCACATGACCAGAAAACAGGGAGTGCGTTTTAACCCTAACCACATGTTGAAAAGTTTTACAAATTTTAATTAAACTTTTTAGTTCGTAACTAAAAAATATTAATTAAACAACGATTTTAACTAAACTTTTTTTTTCCAATTAAACAACGGCCTTAACTAATTTTTTTTAGTTAAACTAAAAGTTTCTAACTTTTTAGTTAACTTTTGCCCATCACTAAAAATAATGTATATGTATGCTAAAAAAAATTCCCCAAATCAGCATATTTAAGTAATTTATAAGTATGCTCAAAATATTCCAACATCAGCCTCCCCAAATTATTGACAAATGGAGTGAGTTAGTATAAGCTTTGTAAAAAAATGTTATTAGGGCTGTGGGCTTTTCCTATTCACTCATCCTCAACTAATTTCCCATACCAGGGGTAACCAGTCCAGCAAAAAAATAAAATAATATAGACTAGGGGTGCACCGGATAGTACTTTTTGATATCCGGCCGGAGCCGGATATGACCGGATAGTAAAATTTGATATTCGGCCGGTGCCGGAGCCGGAGCCGAATACCTAAGTGTTTTGTAAATAGCTTGTATTGCTGAGCATTTTACGAAACTGTTAAATAACATACCTATATTTGTTGGTATTTTTTTTCCTTTTATATGCCTTATTGTTTTAAACTCTTTTGCTGATTGGTTTATTAAAGATTAACAGTATTTATAAACATAAATTAATCTGTGTAGCATGAGCGTGTCTGTGTGTATGTACGAGGCCACCAACTATAAAGGCTGTGTGTTGGAGGGTCAATGTAAAATATGTTAGTATATATTTAACTAGTTACTAATGTTCAATAATTTCTGACCAACAACTGGTCATCAGACTTGTAATTTTAAGTCCAAAGACTGCTTCTGGTTCTGGCTTCAAGGGCTTAATACTGATAGCTGTTAGTTAATAGTTGGAATCTGAAGCGTAGTAGGTCATATATTTATTAATCCATTTGCGGCAAAAAATATTTTATTAACAGCAGGAACATCTATTATACCTACTCATAGCCTGAGCTTTAAATGTTGCGAAGCATAGATTTAATTGTAGTCTGTAGGCCTATTATTGTTATCAATGTTTAGATCTACTGTTATATAGATCTAAGAGAATTAGGAAAACCAACTATAAAAGAAACAAAATCACCAACACCCTCCCTACCAAAAAAAAACAACAACATAAATAGACTTTGTGTTCGACTGATTTTAACAACCTGATCAGATAGACGTAGTGAGCCTACACATGTAGTCCTAGTGTAGTGTGTATAGTTGATGGTGTTGACCTTCGCGCGTTTTTTTTCCTTGGGCATACGCAAGTGTTTAGTGTGCAGGCGAAAAAAGATAACACATTGGCATGATCAGTCAAGCATATAGATAAATTATCTCTGTACCTTAGTTACAGAGGTCAAGTGTTTCTTAACATTCCAGCATATTTTTCTTTGTTTGCTAGATCTAATTGTGGTGCTTTAGATCAATTTATTTTCTGCGATGTTAAATTTAACTGTAAGGTTTTCCTTTATATATTAAGTCAATAGAATTAAACAATGAAATTAGTTTTCTTTCTAAAGGTTTTAATACAAGGGGAAAAATACATACACGCACACATGCACATATTTGTTTTATTTTATTGTGCAATGAACGTGTGTTCAGCGCCCTAAATGATATTTCTCTCCAAGTAAACAAACTTAGTGTCACCATCTAGTGACCTCTAGACAGTCTCAATATGTCTTAACAATTTGCGTTAATCCATTCTGGCTTAAGAATGGTCAATGTCTATATTCTCTATCAATACATTGTCATGGATTAAACAAATAAGAAGTTGGGGGTGTTGAGTCTCTTGAGCCCTCCCTTTAAAGATACCCTTGGTCAGTGTCTGTTTGGCTTGTAGTCCTGACTCATACGTGAGACTTAACTCAAAGTAAACAAACTTACTACCCGTCCAATAGTATAAAAGGTGTGGTTTGTGGTCCAGACCCTTGATTGACAACCTATCTCATAATAAACTAACTCATACCAAATTAACCTTATAGAGATTTGGCTTGTAGTCCCGCCTCTAATAAAAATTCTAATCCAAGTAAACAAACTCAGTTCCCTCATAAGATGTGACCTCTAGACAGTGTCGACACGTTGACATCTGGCTTAATGTGGTCAGCTGCCTATTTGTGAACTCAATGTTATGGAATAAACAAACAAAAGGAGGTGGGGTAGCTCATCTCTACCTCTGGAGATATACCCGCACATCTAGACAGATTATCAGCGTGACGTAGTTAAGGAATATGACATGTTTACTAGACCACTCAAAGGTCAAGACAAGCCAGTGTGCCAGACATCGCTGCTACGTATGTAATACGAATTTATAATGTAAAGTCTAGTCCCCCCCCCCCCCCCACCCAATAACAAACCTAGTTCCCTCGTGTGACCTCTAGAGAGTGCTTACGTCCATCGTATCTGACGTGGGGTCATCTGTCAATCAATGAACTCAATGTGATGGGCTAAACAAATAAAAGGGGGAGGGAGTTGTTCATCTAGAAATATACCTGGTTACCTTAGAGGTGTGGCTCTTGTAGTCCAGCCCCCCCCCCAATAAAGATTAACTACTAAGTAAACAAACTCAGTTCCCTCGAAAGGTGTGACCACTAGAGAGTGTCTATACGCTGACATTAAACCTACGTCCATCGTATTTAACTTGTGGTTACCTGCCTATAAAAAACTCAATGTGATGGACTAAACAAATAAAAGGGGGAGGGAGTTGTTCATCTAGAAATATACCTGGTTACCTTAGAGGTGTGGCTCTTGTAGTCCAGCCCCCCCCCCCAATAAAGATTAACTACTAAGTAAACAAACTCAGTTCCCTCGAAAGGTGTGACCACTAGAGAGTGTCTATACGCTGACATTAAACCTACGTCCATCGTATTTAACTTGTGGTTACCTGCCTATAAAAAACTCAATGTGATGGACTAAACAAATAAAAGGGGGTGGGAGTTGTTCATCTCTACCTCTGGAGATATACCCGCACAGCTAGACAGACGTCTGGTCAGCTTGACGTAGTCAAGGAATGTAACATTTTAACATGTTAACTAACTTACTCAAAGGTCAAGACAAATTGAAAAAAGTGCCAGCCATTGCATCTCTGTATGTAAAGCGCATTTATGATGTAAAGTTTCATCTCTATTTATATTAAGTTATTAACATGCCTTGTCTTTATAATAAACGATGTTTGGTGCATATTTATAATGGCTCTATTTTTAAGCACATTATTTTGTTTTCATATAAACATTAATACATTCTATAACAGACAGTAATGGAACGAGGTCCACTTTATGCATATTAAATAAGTGTATTTTTACTATCCGGTTTACTATCCGGTAGTGATATCCGACCGGAGCCGGATAGCACCGGATAGTAAAAAATGCCGGATATTCGCCAGAAGCCGGAGCCGGAGGGACTATCCGGTGCACCCCTAATATAGACTATATATAAGCAAGTTTTGCCTGAAAGATTTACCTCCTCTCTATCTAGAGTCATTGGTGGAAAGATGTCCACTATACGTGGATATAAATATGCATACTTTACTTCCTTAGATATATCATGAGTGCATGCATTCATTACATCTACAATAAGATGATACTCTTTCATAAAGTCTACAGCCATGTTGAGACTATGTAGAGGAAAAAAAAAAGTTTTACAAGTATTTGCATGCTAACATTACATTATATATACTACAATTAAAACAATTTTGACAACACAACTTTAAGAAATATTGTTATATATATATATATATATATATATATATATATATATATATATATATATATATATATATATATATATATATATATATGTTATTATTGTATTATTATTAAAACATTTTTGACAATAGCTAGATCTATAAATCAGTAGAATTTTTTTTATTGAAGGTGCTCATCTGTGCACACCAAATCAAAAGCTTTTTTAACAAAATCATATCAGAGTGCTGCTTTTCGATATTTACTTTGTTTATGGTATTCTAGTCTAGGAACTTACTAAGCTATAATATAGTCTATAAAATGCTAGCTAAAATAACTCAGAAAGTCATCTAGGAACATCATAAAGAGCTACTGTAGTCGTAGAGAGGTATCTAGGAACATCATAGCTATCTACCTAGGAAAACTGATATGTTGAGAGCTATATATCTAGAAACTAGCAGTGAGCTATCTACGATTATAGGAGCATCTATAAAGCTATCTCAGAACATCATAGAGAATTTTTTTTGCTGCACCTAGATCTAAAACAATCACATACACTGACACAGCTAAACATGTTCTGCATTCTAATCAATGTCAGCAAAGTAAAACATCACTTAACTATAAAATCTAGTGACTAAACTTTTATCTAAAGACGAAATAATATAAGAAATCACTAATAATAATATAGAATATAGATGTATATGACTACAAATAGGCCTACAAATATAAGGAATAAGAGTTAATAAAAGTGTACCTGTAATAGTTGTTTATATAATATATCTAGATCTGTCTGTCTCTTCTCTAAATCTAAGTGTACATTGTCTAAAGTACACGTATAACTTCTATCATAAATATAATAACTAACCAAAACCAACACAAAACAGCCTTGTCCTATTTTTATAAATAAAATTAGACTACTTTGTGGAAACCATAATATAGATCTACATAAGACCAATACAGGCAGTAGCAATATAGTCTCTCTACAGATTCCACATCTATCCATTAAATCACTAGAGATAGATCTATTCTAGATTTATAATATTTTATAATCTATAAAATAAAACAGATGATATAGATCTAGATTTAAGGGTAGTTCTATTCACTATTGGTTCCTGTTGTATGAAGACCCAGCTAGGCTAGCTGTACTTTAGTCTCTATAATATAGAAATCTATAATAGATCTAATCAGTAGGCATACGACAGCGACGGAAATAAAAAAAAATTGTGTAGGTCATCTTCGCTTAAAACTATTTCAGAGAAAAGAGGAGTATCAAGCAAACTATAAAAAAAAAAAAAAAGAATCCTTAAAAAAAAGGTTATCTTAAATGGGAAGAACTCTGCCCTTTAAACTATATTTACTAATAATGTACAAGCTATTTCCCTTATTCGATATCAAACAAAATAATTAATTACCAATAATTAATTGACTAATTGGGCATTTTTCACCAACTAATGTTAGGTACCCATTAGAGCTGGGTGGACTCAGAGGTGCCAAAAGATCCAGAAATTAAAAATCCCAGGATTCAAATCCAGGCCCGTGGTTCAAAAGCCAAGGGCTTTACCACTCAGCCACCGCACCTCCAGATACCCCCATGGTAAGACACTAAGCCCCATAAAACTGCTTTTAATAACACGCTCAGTTGGGTACCTGATAACCCAAAAAACAGGGATATTTGGGCAGATGGAGCAGAGTTAAAATAGGCAATTTATTGTATTCTGACTTCAAACCCAAGCTGCAGTGTGAGGTAAAATCAGGACGTATGCATAGCATTCCTTTGAATCACACCAGCTAGGTCGAGAGAGGAGCAGATGTGCCACTTTATTCCTTTTATCAAGGACCCAGGAATGCGCCATGAAGAAGAAACTCCTATGCTGATGGAAAACCACAAAGTGTAATTCATCAGATTGCATCCACTTTTGATTGAAAGAGAAGTACGGTAGCCATATATATGCATATACGAAGTGTGAACATTGGATATAGGATAAAAAAAACATCCAAGAGTATTGATATATACATAATGCCGTTTATTTCATCATAAAAGTTAAATAGTTGAATTCATGTAAAACGAAGCCAAGTCAATATTATCAATATCACAAAATTAATATTTACAATTATTTAAAAAAATGTTTATAAAATGAAATGAAACAAATGTTTACTTTTTCAAGGAACATACCATTCAATCATTTTTTTAGATACATAAGGAGGTCACTCACAAAGGCCATGGGATACACATCTGAGATACATCTGAGATCAAAAGAAAATCCGCTGCCATGGACAGACGCAGACAGTGAAAAGAAAATCTTAATCTTGGGGGACAATGGCTATGCTTGCCCTGGATGTGGCAAAATATGTACATCACGGCTGGGGCTGCATAACCATGGGAAATACTGCATTCCTCATTAATCTTCAGACTCGAAGACAAGCCTTATTATAAATAACACAAATCAAAGATAAG
The DNA here is from genome assembly GCA_036873155.1 of Biomphalaria sudanica. Taxonomy (NCBI): domain Eukaryota; kingdom Metazoa; phylum Mollusca; class Gastropoda; family Planorbidae; genus Biomphalaria; species Biomphalaria sudanica. Next base: position 117,605 of record JAZGLO010001116.1, on the reverse strand, counting down.
TAGCTGTTTTTAATAGAAGAAGGCTTCTCTACACATATGGAGGCATGGTGGATGAGGGGTAAAGCACTTGGGGTCTCAGGTTCATTCCTGGTGATGACTGGGACATAATTTCGGGATCATTAAGTGCGCCTCTGAGTTCACCCAGCTCTAATGGGTACCTGACATTAGTTGGGGTAAAGTAAAGGTGATTGGGCTTTGTGCTGGCCACATGACACCCTCATTAACAGAAACAGATGACCTTAACATCATCTGCCGTATAGATCAAGATGTCTGAAAGGGGAATTTTACTTATATATATATATATATTTTTATTATATATATATATATATATATATATATATATATATATATATATATATATATATATGACCATGGCATGGACCACGATTAGAAAAGACATACACTCTTTTTCATATCCCTCAACTTGAGCAAACATAAAAAAACTAGAACAATACATAAAATACAGCTAACATGTTTAAATTAAATAAATATTGACATATGACTGGCGTAACACCATTAGTAAAATCCCTAACTAAGAGACATAATCCTAATACTAACAAATACAAAAACATAATCCAATAAAATGCTCAGAAAGAAGCAAGGATAAAGGCACATTTCTTATTCCATATACCTATAACAAAATTGTTTAAGTGCTTCTTCTTATGAAGAGCCACTGGAGAATGGAACGGGTAACACTAATCAGCCAATAAAACCAATGACTTTGAAGAGTTTTCACACATACATACATGCAGGACATATTAATCTCTCTGAAGGAAAGTCTCTCAGTTATAGGGAGTAAATACAAATGTGACGCTTAGTCATGAAACAATGATTGATGCATTCAAGTTATAAATGTATTGGCATCAATACTTTTTGATGAAAGAAAACAGTGAATTAAACAAATTAAAAATAATTGACAGTCCTGACCAGAGCTAAACCATCAACTTGACAATTCTGCATAGTGCAATACAGTACCAAAACCACTCGACCGGTAATACTACTGATAAGAGAGATTCTTTTAAAAAGAGTCTGTTCCATTGGTCCTGTGTTGCTTCTGGGCAGAGCTGTCAAGAATACTCTAGCTATTAATAATGGATGGTTTCAAACATTAACAAGAAAATATTTTTTAAAATACTTAAAAAAAAAACAAAGCTTATATTAAGCATATCAATTAGTTTGGATCAATAATATAATTCAATTTGAAAAATAAAAATCACCAAGTAAACTTTCAAAGCTAGGCTACAATGTGTATAATGTAACATGTCAATAAATTAGGGCTACATAACTATTCAATCATAATTTCTCAATATGGCTTTTGACATATACATGTCTAGTTCATGACTTGCGCAAAATGTACGTTTTTTCTTCATCTTGCATTTTGTGAGCAAAGTGCTTCTCATTAGTTGAACAGAGAGCCTATTTTTCTCTTTTAACTGTGATAATCAGCAAAAGATATTCTTTCAACTTTGATTATTGTACTTGTAAGTTTCAGAAATGAATATTAATACAGAAGGGGATGACAGTGTCGTGGCTCACAGTGGATATCAGTCTTACAACAGTTCCAAGTCATTGCAGTGCAGAATATTTGGAAACTTTTTAAAAATCACATATATTCAGGAAGTCTAAGTAACAGCCTATGTTTCTTACCATCAGTCTTCAATAAACGAACAGCCTTTTAATGAAGGAGATTCTCAAAAGCACTTGAGGGCTTTGCCTTCCAGATGGAGGATAAAATCCCAAAAAAGGAGGACATGTCCTACTTTAGTGGGACATCTGGCAACCTTAACATGACCACTGCATGGTGAAAGTAGGATCAGTTAACTCTAAGAGTCACATGAGAAGACACAACACCACAGTGCAAAGCCCTCAGCCCCCTGGATGACAAACGTCATCATCCTATCATGGTGAATGATCTTCACTGAAGGACACCCATCAATTCAGTGATTCCTAAGATGCCAGTGAAAATACTGAGAGCTAAATAATAAATAGCTTAGCAAAACATTACAATGACCAAAACCAAGGTACAGACTGCAAAAGAGCATTCAGCTCAGCAAACTTGGTTAGAAGAAAACAAACAAATGAACATGATCTCTGGAGAAGAATAGTTTTACATTATTTACACACAAAAAAAAACAACAAAACAAAACAAAAAACAATTGTTTCCAGAATTTCAATAAAAGAATAAGAAAAGATATATTAGTGTACCAGTACTACAACAGTTTGAATGTCACAGGGATACATTTCAATTTAGTGAAATATCTTTCAAAAATGAAACAATAAATGTTATAATTATTTATGCATTTTACACCAATCCATTAGACTTTTAAGACTATGCAGGAATGATATACCTTTAGTGAAATATCTTTCAAAAATTAAATGATATAATTATTTATGCATTTTACACCAATCCATTAGTCTTTTAAGACTATGCAGGAATGATATACCAACTTTTGACCAACTGTGTAGAGAAATCTGGCAATGTCATCTTTGAGTTACTCAAAAGTTTTTGACTAAATGCCCTTTGCAACTGAAAAGATATTAAAAATTTTATACATTTAATGCTTGATATGGAAAAAAAAAGAGAAATGTTTATTTTCTCTTTTAAGGTTATTGCATTGTAAAAATTTTTTTGTTAAGAATGAAGTAAATAAAAAATTAACTGATTTCATTAGCTATTTTAAGTAATCTTTGTCTAGAAGTATAATTATTATATTATTATACAACAAAAATAAAAAAACACCAACCTGTGGGAGATGAGTGGACAGAAAAATAAAGAGGCTCAGATCTTAGGAAGTGGAGATGGATTGGTCACACCATCAGAAAAGGCACCCCCAGGGCAAAAGATGTAGAGGGAGAACAAAAAGAATGTGGCAACGCAGTGTACTAGAGGAAGCCGAGAGGACAGGAAACAGCTGGGAAGCCATTAAAAAACTAGCAAGAGACCATGGAGAGTGGCATGATTTTACTGAGGCCCTATGTTCCATAAGGAACACAAAGGAAAGATGATGATAATGATAATTATTATATAAGTTCAAGTTGTGGCTACTGTTACAATTTTTTTAAAAAATAATAATCTATTTATAGTGTAACATTCTTGTTAAAAATAAAAATTCAAGTCTTGTTATAGCTTTTTTTTTGTGTATAAAATATAGGAATAAAAGAAAACACCAAACTATTCAAACTCAAAGCCTACCGTCAACCAAACCAACACACATGTAAGAGACTTGAAAAGAAACCAAAACAAACTCCTCACTAACTAATAACTCAAGAAGTCTAGCAGATTGAGTAAAAAACAAAAATTACAGTAAATTTTTCATCAACTGTGGTGAGCTTATTTTGATTTTTATTGAGGTGTAACAATATTCCAACAATAACGATTTTTACATGTATGTGTTTTTTTAATAACTTCTTTTGACTCTGAATATACAATGACTGCCATAATGGGCGACCTAAAATGTGAGGTATGCAATGATTAAAAAAGGTAAATGCAAAATAGAATTTAGAGAGTGAAGACTAAACAAAAAAACTACCTATAAATAATTAGCTATCTCTCTCTGTGGCATTTTATGTCTCGAGAATCAGCTTTAAAATTAGACAAAACCAAGTGAAAAGAAAAAAAGACTTTGTATCTACCAAACCTAACTGAACCCAATTCAAGACTCCAAATATGATAGCAACCAAAGCTTGTCATTACAGACCAGTGGTCACTGAAGCAAAAAGGAAGCTACTATATATGTTTGTTTGTTTGTTGTTTGTAAAATGTTTTACATGTTTCGGATGTTCTTTCAGCGTTGAAGATAATTACTTCCTAGTCCAAACCTCCTGCAGGATGACGAGGGATGGGAGCGGGCAGGGTTTGAACCCAGGACCATCAATAAATCTGAATGACAGTCCAGCACGCAAACCGCACAACCAGGCAGCCATCCAAATATTTCTAAGTTAACACTCACTAAATAAGATTAACTGTTGCAAATATTCGCATGAAATTTCGTTCCTTTAGCCTCCTAAGCGCTTGCTAGGAACCGTTTTTTTCTTCTGATTCACAGTCTGACTACAGCTAGTCAGTCATATTTCTCTCTATATTTGGACTAGTCAAGATTGTATCTTAAACATTCATTTAAGTTACATAAGTATAACAATAAATCATGATAATAAAATGTTCTTTTACCTTTTGAACAATGTGTAAAAATTCATCAGTTGCACTGGATTTATTCATAATAAGATCTGTGAAGTCCTCTATAAAAGGGCTCCCTCTGGTGACATCTCTGTAGGCTTTATAACCTTTAAAATCAAAAAGAAGTATTTAGTTACTAATTGGAGAGTTAAAATTAAATCAAAGCACAGACAACCCTTGATATACTTATAATGTTTTTTTTCAATGCACACATTTTAAGACCAAATTACCTTTTGGGCAATAAAGATTATTATTATAATTATCACCGGTACATAGAAAACTGGATTATATTGAATATAATTAAATACAAATATAAATGTATCATCTTATGAAATACAGACATTAATTAAAAAAAAAGATGATTACATCCTACTCATGTCCCTAGGTCAATATAGTCAAGCATGCTTACCAATGATTTAAATTCTGCAAAGTCATTGGTTTTCCTGACTGACTCAGGCAACCATTCCATACTCTAATAGCATTAGGGAATAAGGAGCATTTGTACAATTTTGTCCTAGCATATGGAACAAGGAATATGCCTTTATCTTTGTGCCTAAGTATTTTAATAGATTTTGTATTTTAAGATTATGGTTCAGTGTTTTATGTAAAATTGCTACTTTACTTTTAAGTCTTGTTTTAGTGATTTTACTAAAGGTGTTACTCTAATTAAATGTGAATATTCTTTTGTTATAAATCTCACTACTCTGTTTTGTGTCAGTTATAGTTTCTTAATGTTTACTTGAGTTGAGGGGTCCCAAACAGAGGATGCATATTCTATTATTGGCGTAACGAAGGTAAAAATAATATTTGAGTTTTATGTCATTACATGAGAGAATAGACACTGTATTTCAAGCAATAATACACACATAATTATAGTTTAATTATAAATTCACAGGACATAAAAATGAAACTAATAACACAATGAACTGATTGGGCCCCCTTGAAACAAGTTGCAAATGAAATAAAATATAAAATGTGTTATTTCTAATAATCCTCACTACATGTGTAGAAACTCAAAGCTACTAGAAGCCAATGAGTCAAAAAAACATGCTTTTAATATATATTTCTCTGGCAACCTTGGTGTATACCCCACGTGACAGTCACTCTTCTCTACATTCTGATTGGTTTTCAAGAACATTAGGATGGTTGAAGGGAATGTGGTATGTGCTTGAGAGTTAAAACCCCTGCCTGAATTCATCCCTTCACCTCAGCAGGAGATTTAGGGCTAGGACATAATGATCAGTAACTGACAAGGGAAATGATCGGTGATTACCCACACAATTTTGTTCCAGACAATAAACAGTAATTACCCATAGAAGATGAGTGAACAAAGCACATATCCGCTGTATCCGCACGAGGTGACGCATATGGAACTTGTGTTGGAGAATCCTCCTGGATCTCACTTCTAGGAGTGTCAGAGTTAATGTAAGGCCCAGACAAAGACTGATACTTTGTTTCTGTTGGATTTTCATCCTCTAGAGAATGAGTTTGATGTAAATTTACATTACAATCAGAAGTCTGTGTAAAGTTTTCTTTTTTAATGTATTGATTTGTGTTAAATTTAACTTTTTTATCTGTAACTTATGAGAAAGAACAAGCTAAAAAGGGCAAGAAAAAAAAGAACTTGGTACCACTACTTCAATCATTTACAAAAAACATGCTGAGAAAAATCTCATCTCATTTTTTTAAAGAATAACTCAGCATTGGGGGCAAGGTGGCTGAGTGGTTTAGTACTTGGCTGTCAAACCTGGGGTCCTGGGTTTGAATCTTGGTGAAGACAGGGCTTTTGAGCTTTGGGATTTTTAGGGACGTCAGAGACTACCCAACTCTAATGGGTACCTGACTTTACTTGAGAAAGTAAGAGGGTTGGTCGTTGTGCTGGCTACATGACACCCTGCTTGTTAACTGTTGGCCAAAGAAACAGATGACCTTAACATCATTTGCCCTATAAATTAAAAGGTCTGAAAGGGAAACTTTACTTTTAAGGGGAGCAGTGGCTGGGTGGTTAAGGACTTGGCTTCCGAGCCTGAGGTCTTGGGTTCGAATCCCGGTGAAGACTGATATTTTGAATTTCTGGATTTTTAGGGCGCCCCTGAGTCCACCCAACTCTAATGGGTACCTGACTTTGGTTGGGGAAATTGGTTGGTCATTGTGTTGGCCACATGACATCCTGCTTGTTAACCATTGGCCAAACAAACAGATTACTTTAATATCATTTGTCTGATAGATCACAAGGTCTGAAAGGGGTACTTTTATTTTTTTATTCAGCATTTTTATATGTACACCTTACCTCCCCTGCAAGCCTGAATAATAAACAGCTTGGGTTTCTCTTTCATTAAAGGACAGTTCCTTGAGTTGAAGATTTGAGCCAGCTCTGTCTTGGTGATGTAGGTGTTCTTAACTGGTATGTTGTCACGGCCTATAACTCCATCTATGCCAAAATAGCATTCATTTGTTGAGCCATGTGTCAGTATAACCACTGATAGAGCTGAGACATTTTGAAGATTTCGATCTTTGGCAAACGTTTTACATTCTTGTTTCATTTGCTAGAAAAGAAAATATTACGTTAAAAGTTTAGAATTTTATCACAATATTTAATATAATAGATTCTTCCTTTCTGCCAAAGAAAAGTACATTATTTTTGTACACATAAGCTGGAGGTCATACAAGTTTTAACAAACGAATGGCAGCTGGCAGGGTATACAAGGGGTGGGATTTACAAAATTTATTTTACTCATAAACATAGCCTAGTGGAAACTATGGACATACAGGTCTTTATACCTCCTACAGTTAGCAGTGTGGTTGTGATATGTTAGTTTTCTGAACATTTCATTCTAAACCCCAAGAAAACAAATACCTGTATACCAGTAGTTTACACCAAGTCACATTTTGCACATGCAGGTGTATAAGGGTGTAGATTGTAAAATTTTGTTTTTACTTATTTTGTAACTTGTGCAGGGTATACAGATTATACCTGTATGGGCGAAAATACAGTACATTCTTGGGTGAATTGCAATAAAATTATTATGTATATAATATGTAAATTATTGCAATATTGCATGCTTTTACAATAAGTTTTTGAATGGTCTTTACTTTTCTTTGTTGTCAGAGATGTATTTGTGGTCAGAATTACAGTAATTTTCCATAATCCTTGAAGGAGTCAACAGTCTATGTCAACTGTAGGATTTTACAGTCTGGTTTGTGATTAAATTATAACGATAATCTTATTCTATTAACATTTACCCTCACTGTGTACCTATGATGTTGATTACAACAGCCTTGAAAGCTACTAGTTACAGAAGTTTCTGGATGGCCAGGCTAACAAAACTACCAAACAACATAAATTTTGACTAAGAAATGGTTAATTTTTTGCTTGCCATTACTCTCTATTATATATCAGCTTTTTCACTATTTGAATGTGTGCTGGGATACTATGAAGAACAGTTTTCTTGCTATCCAGATATATAGTGGTACATGTCCTTTGTAAGATAGCTTCTGAAAATGCTAAAGGCAAAACCATTTAGATCTACATGTTTATCACTGTTGAGAGGAAAAATTGACAGAGAACAGGCAAAAAGGACGACCGCTGTTCAGTTATTGATTTGGGATTAGTTAAGTTAGTTAAATCAATCTAGGCAACCACTGCAATCCTTGTCATAGTATCATTCCCCTTTCAAAGGTTTTAGATCACAAGACAAAACTTTAAAGTATAATCTAACAAATTGGTCAAAAATGGGCATAGTCACATGGGCTATTAGAATAAAATCAAAATTGATTATGTTATGACATATGACTATTTTTTTAATGAATAGTAATTAGATGTCAACTATTAGTTAGTAAAAAATGTTGTTGTTTTTTAAATCTTATTTCATCTTTTAATTTTAATAAATCTCAATTTGTGCAACAAACTAGTGAACTTAACATCATCTGCCCTTTTGTTTTAAAGGTCTTGAATATACTTTACCTGATTAAAATAATTAAGCATGAATGATTGATGGTGCAATCCTCCCTCCGACTGTTATTAAATTACAGAAATGTAATTGTATTTAAATATATAAGTTCCCCTTTCAGACCATATGGTCTATAGGGCAGATGATGTAAAGGTCATCTGTTTTTGATGCCCACGGTTAACGAGGGTGTCATGTGGCCAGCACAACAACCAACCGCCTTTACTTTTTACCCAACTAATGTCAGGTACCCATTAAAGCTCAGAGGCGCCCAAAGATCCCGAAATTAAAATCAGTCTTCATCAAGATTTGAACCTGGGACCTCCGGTTATGAAGCCAAGCGCTTTACTGCTCAGCCACTATATAATGTCAAACAGTCTGTATTGTAAGACTAATAAGAAAATCATATTCTAGCTATTGTTTGTCACACTTAAAGTTTTCAACTGGCTAACCTACTCATTATATAAACTATGCCTCTGCCACTATCAAGCAATATAAAAGCTGCACTTGATGTGTTCAGATCTGAGCCAAAAAGAATCCCCTGCTAAGTCATAAGTATGGGAGAAATTATTCACTGTTTAAACTGAATTTTCCTAATTCAATTACAAAAAATCACAAACCCATTACAAATTTGAGCTCAATAGATTATGATAATAAAGGTAATGGCAGGTAAGTTATCATTATAAAGTTAGAAGATTTTATAGCTGGCAGTAAAAATGGGGGATTTTAGGATTTTATTAATATTTCATGATTCATATTGTTATAAACTTGATGGTAAACAAATGGGGGTAGCGCTGTGTGTGAGTTTTAGCCCACGCAAATCCCCCCAGTCCAGCGCTAGTTGAGCGGTCAGCCGTGACGAGTGACAGTACACGCCAGTTAGGAAAGGACCTGTGTTGTAAATAGCACGCACGCAGGTCATGACAAATGTAGTCATGTATTAACCAGAATGGTCATCTGGTTCTAGAAGCCCTATAGGGACCCTATATAAGAGCAAATGTGTCAGAGTCAAGACGCTTCAGGAACCAGCACGGTGTAAAGTCAGTCAGGAACAGAAGCAAGGTTTTTATACAGTCAGCATTATGTTGTTGCTATTGTACAGTATTGGCTGTTATGTATTTGACATTAAACTGTTACGTTATTTTGGAGCCCTGAGTTGTCAAGTGGTTTGAATTGGTTGTGTCATGTGATGCAGTTTGCAGAGGGCCTGGATAGTGAGAAGCATTACAATATTTTACTATGAAGAACATGAATTATTAAATGAAACTGTGCCATGAGATCAATTTACCATGGCAATAATTACCTCAGCTGTCAAATTATCCTTACAGCAGATTGAAAATTTCAGTTTATCAAACATCTTGGACAAATGACTAACATCCGTGTCACTGCCATTTCTGACAGAAAAAGATTTAAAACGAACATTGTTGATGATCAATGCCATTCCTCTTGGCTGCGTGTCCATGCAATAAACCTAGTGATAAACATACACACAACATGAAAAAAAAAATACAATATGAATTCAAGTAAAGATACCCTTCAAAATTTCTATAAGGCCTATTGGGTGGTGGAGGCGCGGTGGCTGAGCGGTACAGCACTATCTTCATAACTGGGAGTCCCGGGTTCAAATCTTGATGAAGACTGGGATTTTTTATTTTGAAATATTTGGACGCCTCTGAGTCCACCCAGCTTTAATGGGTACCTGACATTAGTTGGGGAAAAAGTAAAGGCAATTGGTCGTTGTACTGGCCACATGACACCTTAGTTAACCATGGGCCTCAAAAACAGATGATATGCTTGCAAGTCTTAAAAGCTGATTGCAGACCTAGAGAGGAGGGTCCTAGCAATAGAATTGAGATGCTATGGAAGGATCCTAGGTATCACATTTAAAGACTTGCAAAGACCTTCCTTCAGGGAACAGTACCGGGAAAAAGAAGAAGGGGCAGACATAGAAAGCGATGGGAAGACAACATAAAAAAATAGATGGGCCTGCCATTGAAAGAGGTTCTATCCAAGGCAAAAGACAGAGAGGAATGGAGAAAAACAGTTGACAATTATTGTATGGTGCCCCAATGGTCCAACAGACTAAGAGATAGGTAAAGGTGAATTGATAGTTTGGTTTAACTAATTTTTTAAAGTGATTTCCATATTTTGTCATTCTATCAAATGTGAATATTCTTGTTAGATTTTGTAATATGTTTGTAATGTACAATGTCTATTCTTTGATTTGCTTGTGTGTTTTGTATTTTATAATGCTCATCGGAGAACAGAGGATCTTCTAAAATCTATTACAACTACTGAGAATACACTCCAACAAGCCAAACACAATGTGAAAATATAGGCATATGCAAACATGTCATTTACTATTTATATACAGCTACTAAAGTAGTTATTGATTTGCTGTAACTTTTTCTGACGACAAGATAGAAATAATTAAAACAGACAATGAACGCAAGGTCCGCCTAATGCTATTTTAATAGTATGCATCTAAGCAAGAAATGAACTATGACTTCAATGTTAAACATCAAAGTTATATGTAAATTAGCTATACATATTACTGTACATACCTCTTCATCATTGGATGCTGAAAAATCAAAAGAAACAATAATTTTAGTTTAGAAGCCATGGAAAATAGAATAAAATTAATCCTCTAGTTCCCCTTTTACCATCTATAGGGTGATAATGGTAAGGTCATCTGTTTCTTTGGCCAATGGTTAATCAGCAGCGTGTCATGTGGCCAGCATAATGATCAACTGTTTATACTCAAGCCAGGTGCCCATTAGAGTTGGGTGGACTCAGGGGAGCCCAAGAAATCCAGAAATTCAGAATCCCTATCTTAAAAAGAGATTCGAAACCAGGATCTCAGTTTTGAAAGCCACCGTGCCTCCATTAATCATTATTTATTACTATTATTATTAATAACATTTTAAGCCAACACTTTTTTACTTTTGCTTTCACCAATTATTATGGCCACACTATTTTCAAGTATTTCTTGACCACTGCGTATATGAATCAAGAGAGCATTATTTATATGTAGGGCCAAAAGAAAATTGTTTCAGATTTTTAGAACCTTCTAGAAAAGAGCCAAAAGTTAATCTGACTTTTAGAAGTCTTTCAAATACTATAAAAGAGAAAGACCAAGTTGCATACCTGTGTCAATTCAGTCTACAGTCAGTTAATCTCCATTATTGTCATTATTTTCATTTTATATTGTATTAATTACTTTTGATTTCTAATTTGTTTTGATTTATGTTGCTTATATAAGGATTGAGTTTAAAAAGGATTAAATGTTCAATCAAGTCAAAACTGTGCCACTTATCTTATCTTATATAATACAGACGTTACTTCAAAAAAGAAGATGATTACGTCCTACGCGTCATGCATTTAGTCATGCATATTAACCAATGACTTAAATTCTGCCAAGTCACTGGTTTTTCTGGCTAGCTCAGGCAACCCATTCCATGCTCTAATAGCACTAGGGAAGAAGGAGTATTTGTACAAATTTGTCCTAGCATATGGGACGAGGAATGTGCCTTTATTTTTGTGTCTTTCAGAGTATTTTATTAAATTTTATTTTTGTATTTGAAGATTATGGTTCAGTGTTTTATGTATAATTGCTACTTTACTTTTGAGTCTTCTGTCCTGAAGGCTTTCTAAATTTAGTGATTTTGCTAATGGTGTTACCCTAGTCAAATGTGAATATTCGTTTGTTATGAATCTCACTGCTCTATTTTGTGTTTGTTCCAGTTTCTTAATGTTTTCTTGAGTTGAGGGGTCCCACACGGCGGATGCATATTCTATTATTGGCCTAACCAAGGTTAAATAACATTTTAGTTTTATGTTCTTATTTGATTTATAAAAATTTCTTTTAATAAACCCTAATGCTTTGTTGGATTTTTTTATAGTTTCATCAATATGTGGATTCCATGACAGTTTTTCATTTATTATAACACCTAGGTATTTTGAGTTTTTAGTCTGTGTTACTGGTTTGCCATGAATAAGATAAGTGGAATTAATTTGTTTTAGTTTTTTTGTTACTCTTAACAACTGACATTTTTCTGGGTGGAAAGACATGCTCCAATTTGATTCCCATTTCTGTAATTCATCTAATTCTCTTTGTAAAATATCTGTGTCTTGTTTTGTTTTTATTGTTCTATATATTATGCAATCGTCTGCAAATAATCTGACTTTTGTTCCTGAACTAATGCAATTTGGTAAATCATTTATGTAAATTAAAAATAGTAGTGGACCCAAGACTGTTCCTAGAGGTACACCTGAGTTTACTGTTATTGGTGTTGATTTAGAGCCATTTATTATTACAGTTTGTTCTCTCCCTATCAGAAAATCTTTAATCCACTGATGCAGTGGACCGTTAATGCCGAAATATTTTAATTTTTTAAGCAAACTATGGTGGTGAACTTTGTCAAAAGCCTTGGAAAAATCTAGTAAGATAGCATCTATTTGTTCACTATTATCTAAATCTTTAGAAAAATCATCAATTAGTCCTATTAGTTGTGTTTCACATGATCTATATTTCCTAAAGCCATGTTGGTATGGGGTGAGGACATTATGTTTGTCTAAGTGGTTTATGATATTGCTACATATTATGTGTTCTAGTATTTTACATGTGATGCTGGTAAGTGATATTGGTCTGTAGTTTCCTGGATCCTGTGGGCGGCCTACTGACACTTCAGTGTGGAATGATTGAGTGTAGGATGTAACTAAAATATTTTAGCATTACTGGTCCATTACACCAAGGGATTCAGGATTTTCTGATAGAGAGAGAACAAACTGTAATAATAAATGGCTCCTAATCAACACCAAGAAACATTAGACACACTCATAATTCTAATTGACATAAATGACCTACTTAGTGGTATTTATTCAGAAATCAAAGTTTGACACTGAAAACACAGAGACAGAGGCACTGTCACAATAATGTTATAACCCTATTGGCGGCGCAAAAGGGTTAATGTGTGGGCGGCCTACTGACACACACGACTCAGGCCAATCACACAGGTCAAGGGCTGTCGATAAACAAAGGACAGTACTGGTATGAACTTTCCACGCAAATATGACGAGCGTTATGGTCATCTGATCATAGGCCTGCACAGACCAGAGACACAGTGTGTAAAAAAGTGGCAGATCAAGACCGGAGACCGGGAGGGTTAGTCAGCCATGAAGTCGGTCCCGGTGCAGTCCTCCAGTGAAACGTACGAGTCCAGGAAGAGACAGTAGAGTTTATGAGTTGAGTACAGTGATATACAGTCTAATCATGTAGTAGTAGATTGTGCTGCCAACTGTGTCACTTTGGCTGTTTGAGTTGACCCTTATTAAAGTACCAGATTATCTGGAGCCTTGTTGTCAAGTTCTTGATGTGTTGTGTTGTGTTTAGCAGTGTTTACAGAAGGACTGAGTAGGAGAGAACGTAACAATATGGTTATTGTGACGTGCTGGGGATTCATATGAAGATGTTAAATATCTTTAGAAATTCTAATAATGAAGATCCTTTAATTCAAAACACAAAACTTTAATTCAAGGACTAGGAATCACTCACAATATACAAAAATGTACAAATGAAACTGTATCGATCGAATATCTTCTTCTAAGCTTATTAACAAATAAATTCTAACAAATAAATTAATTCTACAACTGAAATTTATGCGAATAGTCTCTTTAAATTCCATCTAACAACTGACGCTTAAAACAATTTTCCAGCAAACCGCGCTTTCAATGGCGTCTAAGCACTTCCATAATAGATTCTTCTAGAAAAAAGGTGGAGTTAGTTGCTAAGGTTACTGCCGGCAGCTAGTCTGCTACGTGACAGGCACATTTCTTATTCCGTATACTCATACAAGTGCTCCTTCCTTAGTGCTATTACAGCATGGAACAGTCAGGAAAACCTATGACTTAATAGAGTTCAAGTCTTTAATTAACATGCATGACTATATTATATATGGATACATGTAGGATGTAAGCATCAAGATAAATGGACATGATATAAAAGCAGTGGACAGATTCCCTATCTTGGGTGTTGGTTGGTTTGTTGCATTTTTATCGTTTTGTCATTATTGTCCATCATAGATCACAATATATATAAACATCCTTATCCACTTGCTATTTTATATATATATAAACATCATTATCCACTTGTTATTTTATATATATAAACATCCTTATCCACTTGTTATTTTATATATATAAACATCCTTATCCACTTGCTATTTTATATATTTACTTGCTATTTCCAGGTAAAAATTTGATTTAAAAAAAAAACATGAAATAAATGAATACAATATTCTTACCCATCCGTTGCGGCACCTGAGGCCTAGCGTATGTTGGTGGTATTCCAGACTCAAGCACAGGTAGCTGTGTAACATGTTGTGTCTCGGGGGCTGAGTTCCTTGAAATGTCATGGTGACACTGAATGGGTAACTAAAGAAAAGTGATATTTACAGAAATAAAATGAAGCCATGAGTATCAGAGTTTCAAGATATAAGGCAAGGAGATCAGCCATCAGCAAACAACAGAGATCTAAAATAAAAGCTGAAAACAGAAGGCATATCTGCAGCAGACGTGATAGACTTTTTAAAGTGAGGATTGGACTCCATCATCTGAAAGTTCATAGGATTAAGAAGTGTTCTCATCGTCAACTAGCTATAAGGAGGAGGAGCCATAAAAATGAAAAATATCACAGTATCGGAGGTGCAGTGGCTGAGTCGTTAAGCACTTGGCTTTCGATTGTCAGGATTGGCGGGAAGGAGGGGGTTAAGATGTAGGAGTGTGTTTGTATGTTAGTTTTTTTTTAGTTTTAGCATGGGTTTTTCAAAGGGGGGGGGGGGGTAATAAGTATAGCCAGTGGTCAGTTTGTCAGTTGGAGAGCTGACCTGGTCTGAGTTGGGTGTTAGTTGTTGTTTTTTGGTAATGTTTTTCTAGATACTCATTATTCTTTCTATGTTGTTACTTGGTAATGTTATGGTATTTGATGATACATTGTTATTATACATTATTGAATGTGGTCTAAGCGCCATTGAGTATTAATTAACCTCTACATTGTCTTATGAGTTGTAATTATATTATATATGTGTAACCCATATATGTTCATAGAGAATCATACCTTAACTGAGCCATGGGTATAAATCACACACAACCCACATGCACAGTTACACTTTTACATGACCAGTATTCATTGCTCCATACATTTAGCATCACATCTATAATACTTTAGTTCCTTTAGAGATCTAAAGTTGGGGCATTGTATTGTACCAAACATGGGTGTCCCGGGTTTGAATCTTGGTGACAACTAAGATTTCTATCTCAGGATCCTTAGGGGGACTCTGATTTCAGCCAGCTCTAATAGGTACCTGACATTAGTTTGGGAAAATTAAAGGTGGTTGGTCATTGAGCTGGCTACATGACATCATTGCTAACCATGGGCAACAATCTACCCTAAAGTTTGCAAGGTCTGAAATGAGAACTTTACATATCACAGTATCAGTATTCTCAGACTTGCCAACACTTCCTGTAAAACAGCATACAGTACAACCAGGCAGCCATGCTACCCTGAAGAAGTTGTCATGTTTCAGTCAAAATTAACAGATTTTTCTTAAAGGAATAAACTTTACTTTTAAGCATAGATTACTAGCTATAGTCACTGAAAAAAAATTACCTGTAATTCCATGGGAGCTGGCAATTCATTGCCTCCAGATAATTCTCTGTATTTTTTTCTAATGTCATTAGCTTTGTCTGGGTAATCAACACTTATGGCATCTACAAACCTGATGAAATCATCTTTAGACAAACGCTTAGCACTGTCACAAATATTGATCATTATATCAAATGATGCCCTGCCGTTACCCTGCCAATAAAAGAAATCTAATATCAGCTAGGTCCATATAACTTCCTTGACTTTGCATATAGCTTTTATTTATTCCCTTGAGACTATAAGACAGAGCAAGACAAAATTACCACAGGCAAAAGTAGTTCACCTGACATGGCACAATGTCACAGGTTAACAAGAGAAACATACAAAATACTTTTTAAAAAACAAAGCTTATATGAAGTGTAATTGTATCAACTAGTTTGGGTCAGTCATGTAATTAAATTTGTAATAGATCTAGACCAGCAACAATTAATCTGTATGAATAGAAATATTTTTACCAATTGTTTTTGTTTAGCGTTATTTTATGCTATTAGCTTTCTCAATACGCTACGATCCTATCACTTGTCTGGACCAGTTGGGAAAGAATTGGGGGGGGGGGGGGGGGAGAGAAAAAAAAAAGAATATCTGGATGACCTAGAAGATTATTTAGTTAGTTATTGTTTTTCCAAACTTACTTTAAAGCGGCAACCTATAAATAGGACTAACTCAGCTTATAAAACCACTTTAGTAAAGTAACATTTCTTTCGTTGTTTGAGATACCAAACACAATAAAATTAATTACCAATAGTTTATTAACTAATGGTTTAATTTTTTTGATTGATTCTTGTGTTGTCAGTAAAATGTTGGCAGATAAAGTGAGTTGATGTAAGTTTTGTTAAAAAACAGTTGACTAAAATAATATTTGTTTGTTTGCTTAATTTACATGTTTTTTAATGTTCTTTCAGAATTGAAGATATTAATTCTTAGCCCAGACCTTCAGCATGATGGCAGGGGATGGTGGTGGCTAGAGTTCGAACCCAGGATCATTGAGACAAAAGTCCAGAGTGCATACCACACAACCTGACAGTTTTTATTGTAACATATTTTTTCTGCCAACTTTTCAAAGATTTTTAAAAATGCATTGTCTTAGTTATATCTTCATATCAAGGGATTGAGAAAAAAATAATAAGTTGCTTGTCCTAGTAATGAACATATATGTATAGACATAGGGCTCCTTCTGTCTCGGAAGATAATGGATGCCCCAGATGAGTCACTGATTTTGGTGCCTCCCTTGTCGTTTTAGCTGCTTTGTAGCAGCACCAGAGTTTCCTCCCTGGGCCGCATTCCTGTGCACCAAATAAAGGGGTATCTTGACCTTGCTGATAGATTCAAAAGAACGTTTCACATTACACTTGGCACCAACTCAGTTGCAAAAGCTTTCAGAGGGAATGTCATAGTTGATACTCCCAATGCCTTAGGGGCTTCACTCCTGATTTTTCCTCAAGTTTGTCTTCTGAAGCCTTAGTACTGCAAGGCAGCAGGGTTTTGATGCCAGACTACCCTTCTAGATGAACTGCTTTACAAGGCTGATGAGCTCCATCTGCCCGAAGCTCCTGTTTGTAGTTGTGCCAGATATTCGCCTTCACCACTTCACCTGTTAGAGCAGTTTCGAAGGGCTTAGTATTTAAGCCAAACGAGCAGGCCAGGTGCTGGACTTAGTTGTCAGAGGCTGTTTGAGATTCATGACTTTAGGAGCTTATCCCCACTGACAACATGTGGCCATGACAACCTTTGAACCTTTCTGCTAATAATAAGATGAATAGGGATGTAGTGAAGAGCATCCAATCCAACAGTTCTAAATTTAAATCTATAATATGATGCTGGCCTAAGAACTATCAGAGAACCCTAGAATAATTTCATTCAACTAGATCTAGGTCAAAAAAAATAAACCATGTAAAGTATGTCATAGGTTTGGACACAAAATACATACCTCATCTCTACTTAGAGTCACCCGTGGAAAGATATCCACTATACGTGGACGTAAATACTTATAATCTACTTCCGAGGATAAGTCATAAGTGCATGCACTTATTACATCCGCAATGAGCTGATGCTCTCTCATAAACTCTGCAGCCATTAGTCTTTGAAGTTCTTGCAATGTTGAGACTAACGCAAGGGAAAAAAAAGCCTATTATTTCATAATCTAATAATAATTTAATAGCTATAATTAGTGTTTAAAGTTATTTTTAACTATATGTTATTAAAGTTATTTTGACAATATAGTTTTATTCTAATAAACATTATTGAGTTCAAGAATCTCCTTTCTGGCCATGTACAAAGAGGCTTAGCTAGCCATAAGTGGGTGGTGCGGGCCGCACAGGGCATCAAGTAATGAGGGGCATCAAACTGAGGACTAACTTTCTCAGTAAAAACTAAGCATTGTACAAACACAGGTTATTTATTTAACTACTTTATTAATTTCCTTATTCTTTCTAAAATTAAATGTAAACTGAAGACTAGCTTGAATAAAATTTACTAGACTTGTTTAAATCTCTAAAGTCAGCCCAATTTTATGCGTACCTTTTCTTTTAAGGCTAATGCCAAGTTTTAGAAAGTGGATTTGCTAAGACAAATCCCCTTTGAAAAGAGTAAGTATAAACTACATCTTCATTTCAAATCCAACAAAATAGATTCAATGAATGGTGGCTGTTATCATCGAAAATAAAAAAAAACAGAGACCAGCAGAGTTCACATTTAGTCATCGCTTGTTTGGAAAGAAATTGAAATTTGTCTGCATGTAAAGAACAGTATTAAAAGCAAAGCTCAACATTTATTGAAACAAGAAGGGAAAAAGTGGAAAGACTACATAAAGAGTCTCTTGGACATCATTTGTTATTTTTCTCAAATCAGAATCTGGCACTCATTGGCATCACAAACAATGAAAGAAGAATTGAAAGAAGAACAAAAATGAATGTAATGTCTTGGAGTTTGTGAAATTACTATCTAAGTAGTGGAACCAAACTTACACAAATACAAAACCAATTTATTGTAATTTTGGGTGGTCATGAAAATAAATTAGACAGCCAGTAAAACTAGCCAAATATTTCTCGATTATTTTTGATAGTACACCTAATTTAACATTTCAATATTGGATCTAACATTAAAATTTTACAATAATGGATAATGACTGAGTACAAGTTCTTGAATCTTTTGTTGACTTAGTGAGCACTAAGGACAAGCATCCCCCTTGGAATTGATGCAAATGCTATTAGAAAAACTATGTTCATATGGTTTAAAAATAATGGAATGCAGAGGTCAAGACTTTAATAATGAAAGGTCAACACTATGTATTCTTGAAGTCAATCCTAAAGCAGAATTCATTATCTGCTCAAACCATTCTCTAAATTCTAGATGCTTAAAGTCGATGCGATTACAAAATTCCTGTACTCTACCATTTACACAGCTTTCTTTTTAATGTCAGCACACACCAGTGTTGTCTTCATCAAAATAACCGGAACTAGCTTTAAGTGCTTAGATAAATCCTTTGGAGTACCAGAGGTTACGGATGAATTTCCAAAATTATGCAAACATTGCGACTATTACAGATACAAATTCTTCTGTTAGATCTGAAGCAGGCAGATTGTTATCTGTTACAAGATCTTTTAACTTTATCATCTTTGGATTTGGGTGCTGTATTAAAATCAGAATTAAATAACACACAAGTCTACTTTCAAAAAACAAGCATTGTCAATTCAGAACTGCACGTATTCAAACTGAAAACATTAAAAACATTATGATATGACTGATAAATAAGATTTGTTGTCGACATTTTAACTATTGAATCCTCAATGAAACAAATATTGACAGTGCTCCTAGCGACAATAACTAAAAAAATTTTTTATCTAAAGCGAAAGAGACTTTAACTGTTTATTGCAGTTTCTTCAGAAGCTTCCAAACTTTACAAAACAAAAAAAAAACCTATGACCTCTTGAGTTTTAGAAAACAAAAATCAGCTTGATAGCTCAGTCTTGAATATTGCCATCTCATATTTCTGACCAGTGAAGTTAACTTATTTTTTCAAACTAAAGTCTTGATCAGGAATTATTTGCAATCAATGACAATAAATTTACAACTCTCTAATTTGGGAATGTTGCTAAGTGAACAAGAATTGGTAAAAAAAATGGATTTTACTGTTATTGTTTTGCCAGTAAGAAAGCATATGTAACATTAATTAGTAGTATTATTAATTTTATGTAAAATTATTATTATTATTTTTTTTTTTGCTATTAGCAATACACATTGAAATTATATATTTTTTAAAAAGTCTTTTGGCTGTTATAGCCAATATTAGATCTATATTGTTTTCAGGGAGGGGATCACGGGGAGCTGCTGCACTGGGCCTGGGCATCAAATAACCTAGAGTTAGACCATAGTCTGCCATAGATCTAATTCTAGCTATAACGCCACTCACCAGTCTGATCTTTGACTTTGACACACAATTACTGAATTAGAACAATATAGATTCTTAGTGATTCTAGATTGATGAGATACTAGAATCTAGATGTAAATAGATTTCACAGTTCAGTAAATTACTTACTTACTAAGTGACAGTAAGTGTAACTAAGTCTAAGTCACTCTAAGTCGACTAAGTACATCAAGTCCAAACTGATCGACTGACTTAGCAGACTAATTACTAATTTAATAAAGGCTGACATAGTACTCACTGTATAGGCAGTGTATACTACAGACTAGCTATTCTAGACTCTAATAAGTCTAATACTAATACTCACAAAAAGTAACTACAGTCTACATCTAACAGTAACTAGGTTCTAGATCTAGTCTAGATCTAAATCTAGAGATCTAACTAAAAAAGCAGCCTTAACTAGCCAGTCAATAGCCCTTGTTGAGCACTTGCCGTGGATATTGTGTAGAAAAAAAATAGATTAAGAAATTTCCCATTTTATAAATAGCTTTGTAGAAAATTTCCACCCATTATTTTTAGATCTAGACTCCAGATCTAAAAAAATGTGTGGACTAGATTTAGATTTATTTTTTTTTAGTGATCACAGATCCACAGAAGACATATTGACAATGAAAAACCTAAATATATATATATATATATATATATATATATATATATATATATATATATATATATTACTTACTTACTTAGACTTAGACTTAGGTCCTCCCGCGCCGTTCGGCGCATTGGGCGGCAAGCTGTCTCCATAAAGATCTGTCACTGGCAATGTCTGAAGCCTCCTCCCACCTGGTGTCCACTGTTTTGAGGTCCTCCATGAAGGTGTGTCGCCAAGTAATACGAGGGCGTCCCTGTTTGCGCTTTCCTTGTTTTGGCTTCCATGTTATCGCAACTCTTGGTGTGCGTAATTCATTTTGACGTAGAACATGTCCCGCAAACCTCATGCGACGCTCAGTCACAACCTCACCAAGTGTTCGACTCCCAGTTTGGCATAGGATTTCCTTGTTTGAGACCCGATCTGTGTAGCTGACTCCCAAAATCCGTCTCAGCCATCTCTGTTGAGCCACATTTAGTCTTTTCTCAATTTTGACAGATGACTTCCACGACTCACATGCATATATAGCAGTTGGGATGACGATGGTGTTGAGAAGGTGTATTTTTGTCTCGAGTCCAATGGCTTGGCTAGTCCAAATAGGCTGCAGCCTTTGGAAAATGCTCCCTGCCTTTCCTATTCGGCACTCTACATCATGGTAAGCATCTCCATCATTTGTTATGATGCTGCCAAGGTACGTGAACTTGTCCAGCTCTTCAAGCTTTGAATCGCCAAGTCTGACGGGGACACCCTTTGCCTTATATCCCACTCGCATAATTTTAGTCTTATCCAAGTTTATGCGGAGGCCAATTTTGGGTGCCTCTCTGTCTAGGCTCTGCGTCATTTCTTGAATGCATTTATTTGTAGCCCCGAGTAGTGCAACATCATCAGCAAAGTCCAAGTCCGTCAATCGGAGCTGTTCATGCCATGGAATGCCAAAGGCAGTCTGGTTCATTGCTCTCCTCATTATGTAGTCGATGGCTAGGAGGAAAAGGAAGGGAGATAAGATGCACCCCTGTCTCACACCTGTCTCGATTGTAAAAAACTCTGTTGTTCCTTCTTCTGTTTTAATGCAGCAACTAGATTGACTGTAAAGGTGTCGTAGGATCTGGACGAATATACATATATATATATATATATATATATATAATCCATATTTATATATAAATTTCATACAAGCATATTCATATATTGCATTCATATTCATTCATATATTATTTTTATTTTTATATTGATCCACACATGAGTCACATGACATGATATTCATGATAATGAAATCGATTTTAAATATTTTAAATTACTATTAAACATTGTGTAATTCTAACGTGTCATTTTAATAATCTTTTTTTTAATGTTGTTAAATTGTCTATGTTTTAATATATAGCCTATATAAATAAAAAAATATTTATATTGAATTGGAAACCAATAATTAGTGAAATTTTTGGCATATAAAAAAATGTAGCTATAAAATTACAGGTACGCGACGTTTAGGCAAAACGTAACGTTTATACAGTTCAGTGCAAGTATTTAGACGAGAGTTATCGTTATTACTTAGACTCACCTAGTCTAGTAAAATTAAAAAAGCAATCGACGCCGATGTGATTTGCCAACCACGGACACATCTGTTTATTGCCAACATAATAATAATATTATTATATTATAGATCTAGTCTAGATGTAATCTATAAATGATAAAGGTAGATTCTTAATCTATCTAAATCGTCTCTAATTCTAGTCAAGTAAGTAACTTAGTAAGTCCATGCATGGACTCCACTTCCACAATCAGTCACCATCAGTTACATTACTTACATCATGATCAGTATCACTGAGTATCAGTATCAGTAGTCAGTAGTATTATCACTAGTGACTAGTCACTAGTTTATTAGACTAGTCTTAAAGTCTAGTTAGTCTAGTACTATTAGTGGGGAGTGCCATATTCCAGGCACCTTATCATGCCTTGCCTTATGATTATC
The DNA here is from genome assembly GCA_036873155.1 of Biomphalaria sudanica. Taxonomy (NCBI): domain Eukaryota; kingdom Metazoa; phylum Mollusca; class Gastropoda; family Planorbidae; genus Biomphalaria; species Biomphalaria sudanica. The sequence goes on along the minus strand of JAZGLO010001116.1, from coordinate 94,801 downwards.
ATGTCTATGTTGACTATGTACTCAATTATGTACTAATGTAGCCATTGGATTGGACCAAGAATCTTTTTTTGTATATCCATAATGCCATAAATGATAAATCACTTAATCAGCATCATGTAATCATGTATGCCATCAAAGAACATGTTTGTCACCTATGGCCCTATGACCAATATCATATATTATAATAATTTTATGCCATCAATAATGTCTGAGTCACTGGTTTGATTAGACCATATTAATAATTAATTAGCTACTGTCTACTGTACTCCAGAATTAGCCATGGCACATGGGCAGCTCGTCTGTACCCTTTGAATCCATGTCGCCAAATTCCCCTAGCCTAGGTATCTTAATCTTTATAGTTATCACACTTATCTGTTACAGCCTTGTTTGAGACTCATTGTGACATGAAGTGATTTGTTGTCACTTATGATATACCGTGGTTTTAGAACGAGGAAAAAGCTCGGGGTGTTGTAATTTGGTCCTCAGAGAAGAAGGACATATATTGATTATTTGTTGTAGGTCGAGAATTAATATTGTATATTGCTGTATGTGTGTTCAGAAGCTGGACTTGTAATTTTGCTCTTAAAGCTATTGTTCAACTGTGTACTATTGTGGCTGGATTACTTAACAGTTATTGAATTATTGTCTTTTTATCAATAAATTTATTGTCTGCTATACTTGTGATACTTAATTACAACACATGCTGTACACTAGACTACACATTAAGAGCCTAAATTAACATCAAGAGAATTAAATGAAAATAAAGGTGTTACAATGTTGGCAAAATCACCTGAGGCATCTGCATTTTTTTCCCAGGCCTCCACATCAAACTCTGTAGCTATGTCATGTTCCTGCCAGATGCTGCACATCCTACTCACCATCATTATTGACACTCTAACCAGAAGCTTCCACATCATACCCTGCAGCCTAATCACCAATCCCACCTGCACCCTCTACATTTCTAGTCTTATTGAAAACCCCTGCCTCAGCATCACCTTAAGCTCTACCAGAGGCTCATAACTCCACCTCAATGTATTTTAAACTTAACTGTATAAACTTAGCTCTTGTGATATGAAGGGAGAATAACCCCTGAGGGATTACGGGCACAACATGGCCTAAATTGTGCCGATGTGCTAATAACCCAAAATACATTCTTACTATGTATTTTAATAGTCAGCAGATTTAAACATTAAAAGAACATTCCCTTTTTATTCATGACAAAATATCAAGAGATGAACTTACGTTCTCTTCCAGACTAGCCACACTTCAACACCAGACATTTCCAGATCAACATGGTTAAAGAACAGTTTCGTGAAACAGATCTGGCTAAAAAGATTAGTCATGTGACATTTGGTTCCATGAGCCCTGAGCAGATCCAGAGAGCCAGTCATCTTCATGTTGTGAATAAAACTTTATACAGGTATGTAATGAGTTAATCAAGTGTAGTGAAGTGTCTGTTTTGAATTTGGGAGAGCTTATCTTTATGTTGTGAATAAAACTTTATACAGGTATGTAATGGGTTAATCAAGTGTAGTGAAGTGTCTGTTTTGAATTTAGGAGAGCCAGTTATTCATGTTGTGAATAAAACTTTATACAGGTATATAATGGGTTAATCAAGTGTAGTGAATTGTCTGTTTTGAATTTCAGAGAGCTTACCTTCATGTTGTGAATAAAACTTTATACAGGTATAATATAATGGGTTAATCAAGTGTAGTGAAGTGTCTGTTTTGAATTTAGGGTGTCCAGATTTCCCAGTCCCAGAGTCCACCTGGATTTCGAACCAATATCTTTGGTGCAGAGGAGAAGCCACTGTTAGGGTCAGAGGGCAGCATGGTGAGAAGTTGTATTGAATAAAAGGGGGTAAAAACAGTTGAGAAAGCAAAGATATAGTATGGTGATGTTTATTGATATTGGTATTATTGTTGGCACTTGACAATTAAGTATAGATAATCAAAGAATTGTAAGTTTTTGTTAAAATCATTACTGAGTCTTGTGCTTTAAGTCACACAACTTATCCCATATGACCACCAGTTCTTCAAAGTATTTTTACTACATGTCTTCATGCATCCATCAAAGTTGAAAAAGAAGCCAGTGAACTTAACTTGGATGGCTGCCTGGTCGTGCGGTTTGCACACTGGACCGTTGTTCAGATTTATCGATGGTCCCGGGTTCAAACCCTGCCCGCTCCCATCCCCCGTCGTTCTGCGGGAGGTTTGGACTAGGAAGTAATTATCTTCAACTCTGAAGGAACATCCGAAACATGTAAAACATTAAATATTAACATTAACTACCTTCGCTACTGAATTTTTGTTAGTCAGTGGATAAAATAATTATTGTTTGTTGTATTCCTAAATGGACCAGAAACTTAGATGATGAATATATCCCTTAGCTACTTGTATTCCTAAGTGGATCAGAAACTGTGTAGATGCTGAAAACAGAGATTATCCTCATTCCCTTGCCTGTCAATATCATCATCACTTTGTATTGAAATAGAATTCATCGTTATTTCCATTTTGGGTCTGGTGTGACTTAACCAATGTTTGTTATGTACACAGACCAAAGGCTTGGAACTCACTCCCCACAGACAGTCAACATGCCTCACTAAATTTAATTAGAATGCTAAGTCCTATCTGTTTTAAATTTTTTAGATTGGTTTGTCATTTTAGCTCTCATGTTTATGTTTGTAATGTTATTACAGCGCCTTGAGCCTACATCATGTTTGTTAACAACGCTTTATAAATTAAATTATTATTATTAAAGGTAAAAGAACCATTGTGGTATTTTTTTAATACTCTACCTGATGTATATTTTTCTCTTTAAATCAAAAGTCAAGATGCAAGAAATAAACCCTGTCCTAATGGGGTGCTGGATCACAGAATGGGAACCAGTGAAAAAGAAAACAGCTGTGAAACCTGTGGCAAAGTCTTAGCGGACTGTGTTGGGCACTTTGGGTAATTTTTCTTTAAAGTCTTGACAAAAAAATTAATTTAGAAATGTATTGATTTGACAATTGAATGTGCACGTCATAAAAAAACAAATTTAATAGCATTTTAAATGATGAATATTTTACACTTTAACTTTGATATAGTTGTTGGAGGGGTTGAGGCTGAGGGGTAAAGCACTTGGCTTCCAAACTGGAGGGTCCCCAGTTCAAATCCTGATGTTGATTGGGATTTTTAATTTCAGATCAATAGAGCACTTCGGTCCACCCAACTCTAATAAGTTGGAGAAAAGTAAAGGAACTTGGTCATTGTGCTGGCCACATAACACAGAGAAAAGTAAAGGCACTTGGTCGTTGTGCCTGCCACATAACACCCTTGTTAAATGTGGACCAAAGAAACAGATTATGACTTTTACATCATCTGCCATATGGTCTGAAAGGGGAACTATAATATTGCTATTACTTGTGTTTTTTTAAGCATTTCTTGAAATATGTAATTTAAAATAATTTTATTTACTTGTTACCAAAAACAAATTCTGATGGTGCTTCCATTTATCCCTTTTTTTTTTCAGTTACATAGATTTAGAACTTCCAGTTTACCATGTCGGTCACTTCCGTACCATAATCACAGTTTTGCAAATGATCTGCAAGTCCTGCAGCTCCATATTGCTGAATGAAGAGCAGAAGGAGTCTTTTCATCGAGCCATCAAAAAGCCTGGATTAACTTATTTACAAAAGAAGGCGTTAAGGAAACGTATTTATGACACATGTAGAAAATTGAAAACATGTCTTGTCTGTGGAGATCATAATGGAATGGTATGTTAAAATTTATAAAAAAAAAACAAGTATTATGAAATATAAATAAATGAATAATTTTTGGATCCTTTTTTTTTTCTCTTTTTATTGCTATTTATCATTACCTCTCCCTTTTTTTTTTTAAATTATTTTTTATTTAAAATTTGCAAGGAAAGTTTTAAAATTTAAAGGTATAGCTTAAGTCATTCTGGCTAAAGGCAAAGCAATAAGTGCGGAACTGATGATTTTGTCCAAATCAATTTGTCTCAAATAAACTACTAACTTTAAAATGGAGTTACTATGGTTGAGTGTTAAAGAAATTTGCTTCCGAAACGGAGGTCCTGATTTCGAATCCTAGTGAAGACTGGGATTTTTACTTTCCGGATCTTTAGGGTGCATCTGAGTCCACCCAGTTCTAACTTAGGTAAAAGAAAAGTAAGGGCAGTTGGTCATTGTGTTAGCCACCTGATACCCTTGTTAACTGTGGGCCACAGAAACAGATGACTTTTACATCATCTGCCTTATAGATGTAAGTTTTTAAAGGGGAACTTTACTACTACGTCTTACCTTAATCTCAGCAAGCTTCAATTATTATCTGTAATAATATTTCAATTAAATTTTTACAGAAACAGTATTTAAATATATCTTCCTTATGTTATGACCGCAGGTCAAGAAAGTGGGTCTTTTCAGGATCGCACATGACAGATCCCAACAGGGTCGCAAGTCGGAAGCAATACTGAAGGAGCGGGTGGAAGCCTTTGACTTAGCTGTGAAAGCCAACGCTGAGATTGCTAACTTGATGAGTAAAAATTATGATGTCCTGAACCCACTGATAGTTCATGAGCTGTTCAAGAGGATCAAAGAACTTGATGTCCCCTTGCTCTTAATGAATTCTGAGGTGGGAAGGCCAGAGGATCTGATCCTGACTAGGATTTTTGTACCTCCTATCTGCATTCGACCATCTGTAGTGTCTGATTTAAAGGTTAGATTTTGAACACACATTTTTAGTTTACATACATTTAAGCATAAAAGAGGTATTAGACTATAACATATAGTTACTATATGTTTTATAGACCATCTGTGATGTCTGACTTGTAGGTTATATCTTCTGAACCTTTGGATCATAAAGAAAGCTCCCAGTATTGGTTGGAATATACTTGAACTTATCATTGACTATTTATGGGTCTACAACAATGATACATTCATTTCCTTTTTCTCCAGTCTCATGGGCAGTGTCACAGATGAATGTGTACAAATCTATTTTTATTTGTATATGTCAGTTGAAATGCTTGCACAAATCACCGGAAGTGTGTTGGTATAAATAAAATCAGAACCCAATGTGTGATATATGCTATCAAGAATAATAAAGTTTTGTTTTTGTCTTGACCAAGTTATTTAGCATTTTTTTTGTAATTACAGTTGAACCCCGGAACACCTAGACTTGGTGAGAATGTAGTTTCTATTGAGCTAAATTAAATATAATGTTGTAGCATGCAGAAAGTAAACCAATCCTCTAAACTTGAACTTAAAAGCAACCACTTGGTTGATAGTTTTTATTGTTAATACAGTTAAACTCATTGTGGCTTCTCTAGACATAGACATACAGTAAGCTATAGTAAGGCCTCCCAAATATAATAGCTACTTTGGCATTCAACTGTAATTTGCAATATTGCTGATACTTAGAATATATATATTTTTTTTACACATCTTTTTCCATGTCAAGTTTTTGGTTTAAAGTTAACCTTGTGTTTTTGTTACTTCCCTTTCCCTGCAGTCTGGCACCAATGAAGATGACATCACCATGAAGTTAACAGAGATCATGATGGTGAATGAGATCATACAGAGGCTGAGATCCACTGGGGCCAAGATGCAGATGTACATGGAGGACTGGGACTATGTACAGCTTCATGTGAGTGGTTCTTCCTTTTCTCTGACAAAACTGACAAGTTTTCTACAAGCATGAAAAGTCCAAGGAGCCTGAGAGAGCCTCCTTTTAGTGGAGACTTTCCCAATATCAGATGGGCTCATGTACTGTTAGTTTTTCTCTTGCACATTGCAGGCTTACATTTAAATTCATATTAGAAACTCTTTTTAAGGTTGTTATGTCTGTTGTAGACTTGCAAATCGTCATATTTGACAGATAGGGGAATCCAATACATTGACTTCAATGGAAACATACACCCCACTAGGTTCAGCAACAAGGTTGTAATCCAGAGCAAGGGAAGGAATTTTTAGCCTCTCAAGCTGTCATTCAGAAGAGCTTAATTGCAACGATGTTTAATGTGAATAATCAAATGACTTATCTAATTTTTTTTTGAAAGAAAGAATAACTCAGTCTTAATCCTAGATTTCAGTTTCTTTCTCGTGGGTGACTATTTTGTAACACATTGCTTTTAAATATATTTAAAATAAAAAGCAATAAACCAAAAACGCTGTCACATGTTGGGCTTGTTTGTTGTAGATCAGGGGTTCTAAGCCTATGGGTCGCGCCTCCCTCGGGGGTCGAATGGCAAATTTTCAGGGGTCACGCTGTGACAAGCATATTTGAACCGTACTTGGTATTCAAACTATTTCATATCCCATTCTGTTTGAGATTTTGTTGCACCTTCTTCAATTTTCGAGAACAAATCTTTGCAAAACAATGTTTTCCAGCTTGTTAGTTATTAAGTCCAAATTTAGAAGCAGATTTGATGCAGAAAATAACAAAATAACATTCATTGTGCTACTGAATTCCTGAACAGAAACAATCTCAACCTTCGTACGACCATTGGCGTGTTTGTAAATGCAGTGGAAACACTATTTCTGTAACAATATAGTTTACTTTATAAAAAATAATTTGCAACATTCATCAAATAGTCACGTAAGTATGCAAAATGTATATTGTGAATACGCAATAAAAAAGTAAATAAATGCAAGTCTAAATAACAACACAATCTTTTTTTTTATTTTGATTATGAGCACAAATTTATTTATCTGTAAATGAAAAAAAAAATACGAATGGGGTCGACTCCTAGTGGGAAATTATATTAGGGGGTCTAGTTGAGAACCGCTGTTGTACTATTAAAAATCTATCCAATAATTCTTCAGGTTGCCTTATTATATAATTCTGAAACCTCTGGGATCCCTCTGAGCATGCAGCCTAAGAAAAAGACTAGAGGATTTGTTCAGAGGCTCAAAGGTAAACAGGGAAGGTTTCGAGGGAACCTTTCTGGCAAACGTGTGGATTTCTCTGCAAGAACTGTGATATCCCCCGACCCAAACATGCGCATAGATCAGGTAAAAATGATAAATGGATCATTTTATTTTATACTGAAAGTTTAATTGATAGTTAACATATATCAACTTGGCCATACATTTTGTTTCAAATCTTTTTTCACTGTGAAGTTTGAATATTTCTTTTTAACTTTCCTACAGTATTCATTGAAATATTTATTTCTTGTATGATCTTAAAAAAGCTTACGCTGTAAAATGTCTGCATCATTAACTAATTGTTAAAAAGCTATGTCTATTAAGGAAAAGAAAAAAGAAGTCTTAATACATTTTGATATTAAAATTTAAAAAAACTAACAACATTTGCATTGCATTCTCTTGTTTGAACAAAACATATTAAGTGTCATTTTGTTTTTTTCATTAGGTGGCAGTACCTGTTCATGTGGCTAAAACTATGACCTATCCAGAGCGAGTGTGTGCTGCAAATCTTGCTTTAATGCAAAAGCTTGTCAGGAATGGATGTGATGTTCATCCAGGGGCTAACTTTATCAAAGTAATCTTTCTTTTCCACTTCAACATCTCTAGTTTTGAGTAAAACTTCTAAGCCTTCTGTTTATCACATAATTTTTTTTATAGATTACATTCTCCATTCTTTTTTTTTTTTTTTTTTTTTTTTAAACCAGCATATAGCTTTTATTTATTGTGTGTTGTTACCATTCTTGAAAAATCAGGACTAACTCATTTTGCTTATTGATTAAATTGTTCACACTTAATTAAGTTAGCAGAAAAAAAAACAAGATAATAAAATAAAAAAAAAAAATCAATTTATATATGTATGTTCATCATCATCTCATCTGTCCCTTGCCTTTCGTCTTAGGGATGCTGTGACAGTTCGTATAACCAAATCCATTTTTTTTTCCCAGAATGAATGTTAGATAATATAAAATATATATACATTTTATACTGATTAAAAGGATAAATATAATTTTTTATTTTAACAATGTATAATCAAATTTAGCATCAGTACTATTCTTACCGAAAAGTGCTCAATTTTTTTAATTTGCTGTACAAGTTTTTTTTATCCTTTTTACTTTACTTATAGATTCATTCTACTGGTGAGCGCAAGTTTCTGCGCTATGGCAACCGTAACCACATAGCCAACAGCCTGAGGTATGGGGATGTTGTGGAGAGACACATGATGGACGGTGATGTGGTTCTGTTCAACCGACAGCCATCTTTACACAAGCTCAGTATTCAGGCTTTTTATGCCAAGGTCATAGCTTTTTTTTAGATTTACATAAATGTTTATTAGTTTTGTATCTGTTAAGCAATAGTGCTTTGAGCCTACATTATTTTAGTTAAGAGTGCTAAATGAATTAAATTATTACTACTATTTTTTAAAATTAATGATTAAATTCTTATTATTACCGCTGGTAATGTAAAAAGAATTAACAATGAAGAGTAGAGCTTTATTATGTATCATAATCATAGAACATTTAGATTCAACATACTTCTAGCAGGTCAAGCCAAATAGAACTTTTAGATTTAATATATCCTCTTGCAGGTCATGCCAAATAGAACTTTTAGATTTAACGAGTGCTGCTGTGGGCCATTCGGAGCTGATTTTGATGGTGATGAGATGAACCTTCACCTTCCTCAGACTGAAGAGGCCAAGGCAGAGGCCATCACCTTGATGGGGTCAAAGTCCAACATCATCACGCCTAGAAATGGAGAACCCCTGATAGCTGCCATTCAGGACTTTATTACAGGTAGTCTTACAAGTTGTAAAATTTTTTTTTTCTTTTTCTTGTCTTACAAGCCGCTTGTCACACTAATCTTATAATTGTATAACCCACAAAGTGTGATTTGATAACAAATGTCAGGCTCTGAATGACATTCTCAGTGTGGCTCTGAATGACATTCTGAGTGTGGCTCTGTACTTTGTTATAAACTTGCTTGTCTCCTTTAGTGCTCACATAAGGATGTTATTGTTTAAGCTGCAGTAATGTTTTTGTGTATTAGATGGGTTTAGTTTAAAAGAAGCAAAATACAGAAAAATACTTGGTTTTGATAACAACAAAGCTTATATTAAGTGTATCAATTAGTTTGGACCAGTCATGTAATTAAATTTGTAATAGATCTTGACTAACAATAACTGCGATTAGAAATATTTTGACCAATTGTTTTTGTTTAGGGCAATTTCATGGTTTTAGCTTTTTCAATATGCTGTGAATTTATCCCTTGTCTGGACCAGTGGGAAAGGGTTGGGGGAGAAAGAATAGGGCATCTGGGTAATCGCTTTTTAAATGTATTTATTAAAAAAAGTGAATAACTTGAATTTGAACTCATGGACTAAAAACTTCTCAGGTTTCTCAAGTCAACACTGTTACCACTCTGCTAGCAAATAGCGTATGAACAAGGAAGTTATCTTTTGTTTCTATTTTATGTTTGTGTTCACTAAGCCTCAGACAACGTCCTGTAAAGGGGACTGACTAATTTAGCTTGTACCACCATTTTGTCAAGTACAATTTCTTTTTCTTGTTCAAGATACAAACAAATTTATTAATTTCCAATAGTTTATAACTAATTGGTTAATTTTTAAAATTGATTTTTTTGTTGTCAGGTAAAAGAAATTATTATGCAAAATTTCAGCTTGATCCGAGATTGTGTTTGGGAGAAATAACATGTACAAATTTTTTACCAGACAGACAGAGGGATTTGTTATAAGCTTTGTAAGAAAATATCCTCAGTGGTGCTCCACATTTGAAACCCAGGGCTAGCCTAATTAATATCAGGTAATGTGTCCATTTTCCAGGTGCCTATTTGATGACCCAGAAAGATGTCTTCTTTGATCGTAACAGAGCCTGTCAATTAATTGCCTCCATGCTTGTGGGTAAAGAGGCCACAATGAAGATTGACCTGCCCCCACCAGCCATATGGAAACCTTGTCAGCTTTGGACAGGGAAGCAAGTTTTTTCTCTCTTGATGAAACCAAATAAAGAGTGTCCAGTAAAGGTGAGATCTTATTCTCAGCAGTTGTGGAAGGTAAAAGTTTCTAAAGGTTTCAGATCTTGTGGTCTATGGAGCAGATGATTTAAAGGTCATCTGTTTTCTGTGGCCTACGGTTAACGAGGGTGTCATGTGGCCAGCACAATGACCAACTGCCTTTACTTTTCCCCAACTAATGTCAGGTACCCATTAGAGCTGGGTGGACTCAGAGACGCCCAAAGATCCCAGAATTAAAAATCCCAGTCTTCACCAGGATTTGAACCCCACACACCAGTTTGGAAGCCAAGCACTTTACCGCTCAGCCACCACGCCTCTACTGATGGTCTAGACTAGTCAAACGATTCTAAAAGGACACATTGCTTGCCAAAAAAGAAAAAGAGGCAGGTGAAAGAAATGAGGTGAAGATTGTCTTAAGTGAAGGATCATTCTCTCATTGAGAACTTTAAAATGGAGACGAATATAGAATAAAGTAAAGTAAAGATACCTGTTTCAAACTACTGGGAGCAGAGGATGCCAAGTTCTTTTGTTTCTATGGCCAACAGCTAATGAGGGTGTAATACTGAACAGCCGCCTATACTTTAAGGAGTGTCCTAATTCCAGTATTCACCAATTCAAGACCACCTCAGCTCGGAAGCCAAACTCTGTACCACTCTCTCACCACACCCCCCAAAAGAATAGGATATCTAATAAACTGTTGACATAGTGATTCAATTTGTTTAATTAACTGTCAACACCTAGATTTAAAATTTGTTTTAGCAACTTTGTCAATATGTTATCACTAATCTGTTTTTACAATGCATGTCTAGTTGTATAAAATTATCACTATATGCAGATCAACCAGCGAATGAAAGGCAAGAACTATACTAAAAATGAGGATCTTTGCACCAATGACTCGTTCATTGTTATCCACAACAGTGAGATCATGTGTGGATACATGGATAAAGCCACACTGGGCTCTGGCTCCAAGCAGACCATTTTCTATTTGATTCTTCGAGACTATGGAGAGCAGGCCGGGGCTGATGCAATGTCAAGACTGGCCAGGTTGAGCCCAGCCTTCCTATCCCATCATGGCTTCTCCATAGGGATTGGTGATGTCACACCTGGTGAAGGTAATGATGTTAAACACTTAGTCTTTGTAGCTTTCCCTTAATAAATTAAGGTCATGATAATTAAAATTGTATAGATTGTGATTTGGCTTCTAATTACAGGACTAGTTCTCAGATTTGTCATCGATTTTTTTTTTCTTTCTTTTTTTAAACGTTCACATTTTCAATCGCTTTAGATTTGTCAGTTATTAAATATCTCTATTAACTCTTTCTCTCCGTAATTATTTACCACATTCTGGTGGAATCAACGCTGGTATCGTCAGTTAGGAGAGAAAGAGTTAAATATAAATTTGACACATATATGTCAAATACTTTTAGTCATGAGGTTATCTAAATGTCTTTTGTTTTAAAAACAGGTTTGATCAAGAAGAAGGAGGTCTTGTTAAATACAGGCTATTCCACATGTGATGGCTACATCCGTGATCTTGAAGAAGGCAGGCTGCAGCCTCAGCCTGGTTGCACTGAAGATGAAACATTGGAAGCTAAGATTTTAAAAGGTGACAGTAGAAAGATGTCTAGCTAAAGAAAAACTTAAAGGTTTTTTAAACATAAGGAAATTAACTACCCGACAGCTGTAGATACGCTATTTAAACTAGTAGTCAATTTTACAAAGCTTACATCAACTCACTCTTGTCTCTGTCTGGTAAAAATGTTGAACTTGTATTTCTCCCACTTCCAATTCTTGGATCAAGTTGAAACTTTGCACATTTGTTCATTGTTCCTAACAAAAACAGGAATCAATTTTAATAAAATTAACAATTAGTTTATTAAATAATGGTAATTAATACATTTTGCTAGATATTAAAAATGGGAAATGATTCTGACAGTGTTGATATTAATGGCTGTAAATGAGGAGTTCTTTCCCTTAGATAGGTATTCTTTTGTTTGTAAAGAATTTCTTTATATTTTGGTTGTAGATCTAGTTTATTTTAATAGGTTAATGTCAGCAATGACAAGATATTGTATCCTGTAATTTACACAAATGTTACATATCTTCTCTTTGTATAAACTTGGAATTAAAGTATTTGTTTATTACATAACTTGATAAGTGAAGAAAAGTTCAGGGGATTTTTAAATTTCACATTCTAGAATACCATAAAAAGAACTTTTTTATATAAATTATATTTATATTCTAGGTAGTCCATCATCAAATACATAGTTCTTAACTCTTTCTCTCCTAATTGAGGATACCATTGTTAATTTGACCACATTAAATTTTTTTTTGGTCTTATAAACAATAATTTGTGTTATATAAAAAGAGCTCGCACTCCCATTTAATTCTATACCAAATAAAATATTTTTTGATTAAAAAGTTATTGAAGTTTCATCACAACAAGGAAATGAACTATAAATCAGCAAAATGAATAATTCTGTCAGATCATGGAAAGTAATTACAAAGAGAAAGAGTTAATATTATTGTCCATATAATTTTGTGGCTTCTACGTACTACTTCAGGTTACCCTTTTAATAAATCATGGCTAATTAGCGAAGAAATGTTCTTGAACTAATTGCTACACAGCCAGCAGTTGTTAATTGTTCTAAACTTAAATCATCATCAGTGTGAAAACTTATTTCTTCAAAATTATAGAAACATTTGTGGCTAGCAAATTTGTACTGTAAAAAACACATTTTAAAATTAGTATATTTTGGTTTGCTATTAATTCCTATAGTTTTGGTAGTCATTCTAATGGGTATAAAAAAACAAACAACTGTAAATAATAATTTTCTTGATTCTATTATTGTCACTGCTCTTTAATTGACCAATTTTATGCACAACAGAATTGTCTGTTATTCGAGACCACGCCGGGGACGTCTGCTTTAAAGAGCTGCATAAGACCAACAGCCCTTTGAACATGGCTATCTGTGGCTCTAAAGGCTCTTTCATCAACATCTCCCAGATGATTGCCTGCGTGGGGCAGCAGGTAAATATATAGACAACTAAACTATCTAGGTTTCGATTGTGTAATTTGAATTAAAAAGTAAAAATAAAACTTGTGTGAGATAGTTGTTGAATTTAAGTCTAAAAAAAATACATTTTATTGTTGAGCTATAAATTTGAATAGTCTTATAGTGAAAATTGTGGATTGCAAAAAATTTCTAGTTAAATGTATTTTTAGGCTATTAGTGGTACAAGGGTACCAAACGGGTTTGAAGACAGAGCCTTACCTCACTTCCCAAGATTCTCTAAAGACCCAGCTGCTCGTGGCTTTGTATCTAACAGTTTCTACACAGGTTAGTGCAAACTAGTTTCATCACAAATTGAGTCTTTGGCTACTATGCTACTTCTATTATTACTTTCTATAGAAAAATAAACTGAAATAGTATTAGGAGTCTATCTCTATAGGTACATGACATTTGTTTTTGCCGTTGAATTTTCAGGACTGACTCCTACAGAGTTTTTCTTCCACACCATGGCTGGACGTGAAGGCCTTGTGGACACAGCTGTGAAGACTGCTGAGACTGGCTACATGCAGAGGCGACTGGTCAAATCACTGGAAGACTTGTGTTTACAGTACGACTCCACAGTCAGGACCTCAGTGGGAGAGGTAAGTCTGTTCTAGTTCATACATTAGTTGTTGTTTTTTTTCTAAAAAGTTTTCTACACCAAACTGAAATTTTTTTTTTTATAAATCCAGGAATCATGATTGAAATTTCCAAATTTTTTTTTAATTTGATGTATTTCCAGCTTGTAAATTAAAATTTGCAACCGAAAGTGACAAAAAATCCAACCAATAGTCAACTCGTACACAATTTTGTGTGCTGCACTTTTATGTACCTCTAAATAGAAAAGGGGCAATGGATAGCAGATAAAAATTTTAATCTGTCAACATATATTAGTAAAAAATGTTTTATTTTATTCGTTAAAAAACATTTTTTTTACATTAACAATTTTTGTTTTTGATTTTAAATAACTTGATCTACTAATATTTTGTTTCATTGACTTTTCAGGTTGTGCAGTTTATATATGGAGAAGACAGTCTTGATCCAGCTGCCATGGAGGGCAATGATCAACCTGTTGCTTATGGTCGTCTAATGGTCCACGTTAAGGCCAACTTGGCCTCTCAGTGCAGGCATGAGCCATCCCTAACTAGACAGGAGGTAGACCTTCACAGTATTGAAATAACCTTTAAATATTGAATTCACAAATGTTCTTCTTTTTGTTATTAGTGATAAATATTTTTGCCATACTGGTATCTGTTAAAGCATTTCTTGACTGTGAATTAGGGTAAAGATCCTTACCATCTAAGAGCTTATTGGAGTCACTTGGGACTGAAAATCTCATTTGTAATGCATCTAGTTCCAAAACATATTATTAACAAATAGTGTATGGTTGTCCTGTCATCTAAGATTAAAAACTGGACATTATCCATTCTTCTGTCCCTCTTTTTCAACCAAACAGAGAAATGTGCTGATAAATTTTTAAAAAGTCCAACATATAGATGCTTTGGGGGCGCTGAGTGGTTAAGCACTTGGCTTCCAAACCTGGGTTCAAATCTTGGTGAAGACCGGAATTTTAAACTTCAGGATTTTTATGGGGCCCCTGAGTCCACCCATCTTTAATGGGTACCTGATTTAATTTGGGGAAAGTAAATGCGGTTGGTCGTTGCACTGGCTACATGACACCCTGCTTGTTAACCGTTGTCCAAAGAAATAGATGACCTTAACATCATCTGCCTTATAGGCTGCATGGTCGGAAAGGGGAACTTTACTTACTTTTATTATATAGATGCTTTGCTATTTTTGTGTGTTTTAACAGAAATAACCTCAAGCAAACATTTCTTACCAGTGATGGACTGCCAAGTTAGAGCTATGTAGAGTGATAATTTATTGTTTGCTGTAATTATCTTGTAATATTATCACCTTGACTTTTCAGGTTCTGGATCTAGTAAAAACTATTTTGGAGCAGCCTGAGTGGGAGAAAGTGAGCTCTAGGCTGAAAGAGGACTTGAACAGTTTTTTTCAAGATCAGGCCAAGAAAATTGATCAAGCCCATTCTGTACTCAAGGTGGGCATGTTCAGTAAACAGTCTCACAATGTGTTGAGCCAAGTTGAGCGTCTAACTAGGTCACAGGTGAGCAAATACCTGGAGATATCACTGGATAAGTACAACAGGGCCCTCATTGAGCCAGGTGAGGCTGTTGGGGCCATTTGCGCTCAGTCCATCGGTGAACCAGGCACGCAGATGACCCTGAAGACCTTTCACTTTGCGGGTGTGGCCAGTATGAACATCACTCAGGGTGTCCCCCGCATCAAAGAGATCATCAACGCCAGCAAAACTATCTCCACGCCCATCATCACCGCCAAGCTGGAGAACAGCCTCGACGAGGAGTTTGCAAGGCTGGTGAAGGGCAGGATCGAGCGCACCACCTTGGGGGAGATTTCTGAGTACCTGGAGGAGGTGTACATTCCAGATGACTGCTTCGTTCTAGTCAAGCTTGACCTAAACAGGATCCGTCTCTTGAAGTTGGAGGTCACTCCAGAGACCATTGCAGCATCGATTGTAGCCTCAAAGCTGAAAGTGAATTACCCTGATATTAAGATTCACAGTGAGGCTGTGTTCTCTGTCTCCGCCAATGCCTCATCTAAAGTTTCAATGTACTACAGGCTGCAAGCACTTAAGAAATCGCTGCCAGATATCACAGTCAGGGGAATCCCCTCTGTGACAAGGGCAGTAATTCACAAGAGTGACAAGTCTGGGAAATACAAACTGCTTATTGAGGGGGATAACCTCATTGGGGTCATGGGAACACAGGGCGTCCTGGGGGCAAGGTGTAAGTCCAACAACACCCACGAAGTCTGGCAAACTCTAGGCATTGAGGCCGCTCGCAGCACCATCATGAAGGAGGTCACTGTCACCATGAAGAGCCACGGCATGAGCATCGACGCCAGACACACCATGCTCCTTGCTGATTTGATGACTTACCGTGGCGAGGTGCTAGGAATCACCCGTTACGGCCTGGCCAAGATGAAAGAGTCTGTCCTCATGCTGGCCTCCTTTGAGAAAACAGCTGAACATCTCTTCCAGGCTGCTTATTTCGGCCAACGTGACGCCATCTGTGGTGTCAGTGAGTGTATCATCATGGGTATCCCCATGAACCTTGGCACTGGCATCTTCAAACTTCTCTATAAAGCAGAGAACCCCCCCACAATCTACTCACGCCCTGTTCTTCTTGACTTTCACACTCCTGAGTACTCACTGGACCCATCCTAGCAAGTCCAATTTAATAGTTAAATAATGATTTGAATTTCTAATTGAAATGGTTACAAATGTCTGAAATGATGATTCTGTTATTATTATTTTTGCATATTTAATAAAATATGTTAAAATTGTTTTTATGTATTAAAAACATTATTTAAATTTTTTTTTGTATTTGCTTTGTCTTATTAACAATGTCTCTGTTACACTGAGCACCCTAAATTGAAAAGACCTATTTAAAGAAATGGACATTTCTTTTTCTACTAATCTTCTCCTATGGTTGCACTTGAATATTTTTTGTCCAGAAAAATCATTTCAGCTTTTTCAGTGATGTATTAAAAGTGGAATTAAGAATGATGTTTCTCATTAACGGGAGATAACTTATGCTAATTTTTTTTATTTTATTTTATAATTAAAAAAAAATTATATTGCTTGTTATCCACCCACTTGATTGCACTGACCAATGTAATCTTTGTCACTTTACATTTCATATATGTCAGTGTTATGGCTGACTGAAGCGATTGAATGCTTTCATGCAATCACAGAAAACAAAGGCTAGTACAGTTTGGAGCAGTGAAATATCAAGACTTTAAGAACCATGAATAAAAAAAATGACATTTAATGGCATAAAAATAAATAACATCAAACTGGCATTTCTCTAGTTATGATTAAAATAGTTCATGATCCAGACATTGACATTTTCTCTCATGATACATTTACCACATTGAGTAGATACTTTCAAAAATAATTGTTTTACTAGGTAACTCAGAAATATCAAATTAATTTTTTTTTAATGTTTGAACATCACCTGAGCTTTGTTGCATGGCTATTACAGTTCAATGCATTGCTGAGGGTCTAGAGCTTCTATGTAAATTAAAGCTACCAGTATTTCCTTTTTTAATTTATCTTGAGTGCCTTCTCCAGCGCCGTTAGGTTCAAGGAAAACCACTTTGTTGGTTCCCTTCATGAATGTTATGTGGACTAATACAACAATGGAATCTTCACATTGCTAAGTAAAAAGCCAGTTGGGAAGCACTAGAGTTTACACAAGAAACACAAACTTACAATTGAGAGACAAAAGAAAATGACCTCACCAAATTTTGTTTGAATCAAGAGCTAAAAAGAACCAAACAACTATATGACTACGTAAGCACTGATAGACCTACCTTTTTTTAAACAAGGCATTCTAATTAAACTTGATCTAGTACATTCTTAGCTTTAGTTGCTCTAGTTTATATACAGCCATTGGTTTTGGGTTTTGTAGAAACTGAGTGTGATATAGTTACATCTGCTTGGATCCCTTCCAGACAGAACTATTTTTCATACAGATCGACAGAAGGGAGCTATCGTTGACCTACACTTTTAAGACAATCTCGACTAATACCAGTTTGGTAGGCGCATACTCGCATGGGGCTGGGAAGCGTACCATGTGTAACCTATGAATTGGTGTGCTGAAATTTCAAATTCCCGCTTCATTGTTGTCGTCTGCCTTTTTTTAGTTTTGATTGCATCAACCTAAAAAAATAAAGAATGCTGCTTAGATTCGGGGGCTGCTTTATATCCAAGAATAAATAGTCTCTCTCTCTTTTTTTTTTATCGTGGAGGCAGTACGCAGTAAAATAAAATATGAAAAAAATAAATTGGCAGCACATTTCGAAAGCTCAAACAGCGCTTGTAGTTGGACAGACTTTTGAGGGACGTCATAACCCTAAAGACCTTGGTGACACGCCACAGCGATTAATGACGACTAAATAACATCGTATTGGCAATAACTAGACAGTCTGCTGACTACTGACACATACGAACTGTACACCGTCTGTTTACCTCTGCCATAATGAGTCTGTTTATCAACTAGTTTATCTTATCTTCTTATCTTATATAATGCATAGTGCAAGTTTATAATTGTATATCATAGGGCTAGGCATTAATTATCATAATATGCCCTTTAAGGTTACTGATATTTTTTTTTTAAACGTGGCGAAATTAAGTTCAAAAGGCAGCCAAAAAAAAACAAAAAACAAATAAGGCACAATAAATTAAATGTCACAAGATGTATTGACAAATAGATTTCGAATTCACAATTTGAACTATTTTTAAAAATGTAGACGTGTTCAAAACGGCGAGTGTATGTTCGTGTCAGCGTATGTCAGTGACAATTGGTGCGTGTCAGCGTTTGTCGGTGACAGTGTATTCCAAAATACTTGAGAACAAGAACAATGATGGTCGCCATATTTGGTTTCTAGTTTTACAAAATACCACTAGGTCTATTTTATGAAGATGTTGGTCTGTAATGCAGGCCTATCATTCTATTTGTTTCTTCTAATGCTTCATTATTGCAAGTAGTCTAATATTCCAGTGAGCTCTGCACAATCAAATTCTTTTATTTATAGTCCACCAGCTAATATAAGACGGTACGCTAAATATTAATGCAAGTCAATTATTTATTTAACTCATTAAAACAAACATTTGAGTCGAGTACGGAAATTCCCGCTGAACCCATGTTAAAACTAAAAGAAACCTAAGCCTAATTAAGCCAAATTTAAAGTTGATTATGTTTTGAAAAATTATACCACTCAATCCAAGATTTCACTGTATGGCCAATCAGCTTGTTTTTTTTTTGTTTTTTTCTCAAAGATATACATACACTTTCTAATATCTAGGAAAATGAGAAAGGAAACTACTCGTTTATTTTCCATGCAGTTTCCACCTTTTAGAACTAATGGAGAGTTTACAAGCCAATAGGAGGAATTGTAAAAAAATATTTTAATATTATTTACATTCAATCTACCACAATGTTAGCACAGATTTCAAAGATATTAAGATACATTTTAGTTGTATTTATATATACCAATAAATAAACCATAATTATGTCGAAATGAAAAAATGGCATATTTAATATTTAGATTTACAATTAATTATAACTTCATTAAAAAAACCTTCATTGTTTCTGAATTCTGGCTCATCTGACAATACTTGTAGTCAAATTATTGCATTGTTACATCTGTTAAGGAAACACTTTTCTAATTGTCTAGGTATTCACGTGACTAGTATCACACGGTTGTTGAATGCAGCGGACGTCAGTTAATAAACCACGTAGAGACGATATGAGTAGAGATTGTATTAAAATGACGCCGTGGGGTTTGTAATTAAAGCATTTATATAGCGTTACTTTCATGCTTATAGCATGCTCAGAGCGCCATGGTCCAATCTCATTTGTGGACCGGTGGGAAAAGGGGGTAAATGGGAGAAGGTTTTCCGTGCTGCATTTAGGCGCTCAGTAAAACTCGAGCCCCCTTCATAAGTAGCCAAGCCAAGCCAAGTTTAAGTGTAATTATCCTCTCGACCACACTTCCCACAAAAATACGTTTGCTAAGCTACAGTCTTGAAGTCTCTGGTCCTGAGTCTAGCAACACACAAATCTAGTTGTGACGTACGTCTACTCTTGTTTTGTTTGATAAAGTCAGACGTTCTTCCAGACATGAACATTAGGTCCTAGTCCAAAACCTCTTGCAAGACGGCAGGGAATTGTAGCGGGTAATACCCCGGACAATCGCGATGACAGTTTGAAGCTCAATCCCACACGACCAGCAGCCACACATGCCTAAGTTATCTTGAACGCAAAGCAAAGATCACAGAACATTTCTCAAAAAAACATAGCCACATTAATAGGACAGACTTTCCAGGCTGGCAATAATAGTGTAGATAAGTAGCAGAGATTATCATGAAAGCAGATAATGCGCTACAGCTTCAGACTTTTGATCTCGTTGCTTGAGAGCTCCATCTCTTTTGCAGGCAGCACTATGGGTTATATGCTTACAAGAATCGTGGATGTACAAATGATTTCCACCTTTTGTCTTTTTTATAAATTTCCCGTACAGTTTGTAAGGAAAGATTTATAGTCGAAGAATTCAAACCGCAGAGATTTCCTCGAAGTTGTAATATTCAATATTTACTTAACTGGACCTAACAGGACATAGATTTAGGACCTTGAGCCTTTTTTCGCCATGCTCATTGCTTTTGATGTATTCCTTGGGCCATGGCTTGGTACTGGATGAGCAGGCTGAACCAAGTCTCTTTTACTTTGGGGGGGGGGGGGGGGGGGTTGGGATTTTAGTTATATTATCTTCCATTTAAATTACTTAATGACTTGCAGTGCAGCTAGGAATATTAGTAGCTTATATCTTGCTCACTCCATTGAGATTCTTCGATCTGTTGATATGGATTCGATAAATGGGCAAGTCAGAATGCCATGATCCTTACGATTAGTTGGATTTTGAAAATGTTTGAACCAATTTTTATCAAGTTTAGTCCAATCGGTACTTCACTTTTCAAATTATCCTCGGATACTTAAGCGACAATGATCATATGAACTTTGTTCAACAAATAATGTTGATAATGTGGATTTAGCAATATTACAAAATATGTAAGCGAAACGTGGACGAAATGATGAATTCGAAAATCTGTTTGCGAGATCACTTCCGGTCCCGTCTTCTTTTCTCTTCGCTCTTTTTTCTGCTGCTTTCAATATCTTTAATGGCTTGTATCCTCTTGTTCTTCTCCTCCATCAGCCCCAGTCGCATGTTATAATTGATGATAGAAAACAGTCCTGCCCATGATGCCTTGATGTCATGTGACCAAGCGTTGCCCATTTTGGGCTCAATGGCACCGATAAATTGTTTTCCAATAATCTGGTCAAGAAGAAAGAAAAAGTAGAAATTTTAATTTTAGCTTGAAAGAACTTCTCTCCCAATATAAAGAAATACAATTAGGTCGTGAGAGTTAGGAAGTTGAGAAAGAAAGAAAGAATCAGTGGCGTAGTGTTATGGAGTGCATGTATGTATGCAGTGGGGTAGAATCCATGGCGCGAAGGGGTTCAATGAACTCGGGCCAACGACCATTAGGGACCCACAGCCTGTAAAGCAGGGGTTCTCAACCTGTGGATCGCGACCCCCTTGGGGGTTGATTGACGATTTGCCAGGGGTCGCCTAAGACCATCGAAAATATGGATTGTATTAGTTTACTCTTCTATTGATGTATTTGAGTATCGGGGGAGGGGGTCGCGGCAGAGTTCGGGGTTGAAAAAAGGGGTCGCCGAGAATAAAAAGTTGAGAACCGCTGCTGTAAAGTAACAACAATAGCGCAACGGGGTTCATTGCGCTTGGGCCCATTACTCGTGACTAGTTGAAGCCCACATGAAAACGTAGCGATGAAACTAAAGTGAACCAAATAATAACAATTTTGTAAGATCCGATTAAACAATTATCTAAAAAGCTCCCTGAAAATGTCCTAAACTTTATACCAAAACTTTATATTCGTTTCAAAACATTAATGCGTGTTTTTAAGCTAGAGTCAGCCAGCTTACCAGCGGCTTGGATTACTTTAATATAAGAAACTACTTTGCATCAGGTTTATTATAATGGTGTCTAGCCTGCCTAAATGCATGACGCGTAGGACGTAATCATCTTCTTTTTTGAAATAACATTTGTATTATATAAAATAAGATAAGATAAGATAGGGATAGTCCTGCCGGTCACGAATAAACATTTTGACACAACTGCTTATTATTCAATTTTCTCAAAGCTCAATTAGTTTCTTTTTTTCTGTATTTAAAATCTAGTTCTAAAAAATAAAATAACACACGGGATACAATATCATATGGAAAAAAATTGACTTCTTTGAACTACTTTACAAAACAACGCCTTGATCCAACTGTCTACAAAATGTTCACGATCGATCAGTTGTGGTTGAGAATTTATTTCCGGTTTCTGTCTAGTAGTATATATAAGTCTTTGATTCTACTCTAAATATTTTTGCATTTTTAAGCATAAATTATGGATAATAGTCCCAAATTTATTAACTAGAAAATTATCTGATTGAGTAAAGGTTGGAAAAAGACGACTACGGAGACAATATTTGGGCTCAGAACTCATCTCATTTGTTACTCTTATACTGAACAATTTCGTATGAATTCTAAATTTTCCAAAACAAAGTGTTTCTTAAAACAGTTATGATAAATTACATAAACTCTGTCGTCATCTTGGACTATTCTGTTTTAAAACGTAGAGTTTCCGTCTGATAAGGGGAGGTAGGCGGTAGAGTAAATAACGATTAATTGAGTAAGAGTACTCGCTCCTTTTTTATACTTTCTGCTAATGATTGCATTAAAGAATAGGAAGTGGGCCGACTCGATATAAGAATTTAATTTATAACATATATAAATTATATTAGTGACAGATTTTTTAAGCATTTTATAATTTCATAACTAATATACAAAAAGTATTCGTTTGTCCGATGGGCGGAGGGCGATTGTATGTTTCGCCCCTCCAACCTGGTACAACCCTTTTTTATTTTATATTTACAAATAATAAAACTTGAGATTAGATTCATACGACAAAATATACAAATAGGTTCAAATATCAATATGTAGCTTATATAATATAGATAGTCAGCTAATTTTGTTCACAAACTATGATTTCTCCATAAAACTAGGACTAGAGTGCAAGGTACCGGTTCAAGAATATCAAGTTAGGCACTCGGCAGTAAGTTCACTATGACTAAGCTCGAATGGAGCCGTACTGTATCTCATGTGAGAGTAATGAAGTAGAAAGGTAAGTTCACTATGACTAAGCTCGAATGGAGCCGTACTGTATCTCATGTGAGAATAATGAAGTAGAAAGGTAAGTTCACTATGACTAAGCTCGAATGGAGCCGCACTGTATCTCATGTGAGAATAATGAAGTAGAAAGGTAAGTTCACTATGACTAAGCTCGAATGGAGCCGCACTGTATCTCATGTGAGAGTAATGAAGTAGAAAGGTAAGTTCACTATGACTAAGCTCGAATGGAGCCGTACTGTATCTCATGTGAGAGTAATGAAGTAGAAAGGTAAGTTCACTATGACTAAGCTCGAATGGAGCCGTACTGTATCTCATGTGAGAGTAATGAAGTAGAAAGGTAAGTTCCCCTTTCAGACCTTGCGATCTATGTTAGCAGACGATGTAAACGTGTTAGTGTGGCCACACGGTTAACGATGATGTCATGTGGCCAGGACAACAACCAACCGATTTGACTAATGTCACCATGTGAGAGAAAACATTTCCGAAAAAAAAAAGACAAAGAAGAAACGACACACTTAGTAAACATTAGTCGAGTCTTTTCCAGTGAGATTCACATAATTGAGCATATATATTGAAAAATTATAACCGTCAAACCAGAGTTTTCATTGTGTGGTCAATACATAGGCTAATTATTTTTTCTCAAAAGGACACAAACTGACATGTTTCTAGGAAAATTGTTAGGGTCGTTTTAGAAATACCCCGTTCAGGGTCCTAACAGCTTTTTGAACTCATGAAGAGTTTGCAAGCTAAAATGAGCTAACAACCAATAGACAAAATATTACATTTTTAAACCAAAGCTTGTCTAAGGAGAATAAACACTGATTACTTCCATTTATCTGAAAATTACAGAGCTTTGCTCCCTTTCTGCTTTATACAATAAAATAAATTACTTAGTACTAAATGATTAAAAAATTGGTTAATTCTTTTGATCTTATATAAGATAAGAAGATAAGATCGATTTGTGTATTCTTATCGACTATGAATAATTAGGCCAATTTTTTAAACTTTGATCAGAGAATGGGAAGTGGGAGAAATAACGTGTTTTTTAAACATAACAATGGGACTAAATCCATATATATATGTAGATTTTAGCTTGCAAACTCTTCATGAGTTCAAAAAGCTGTTAGGACACTGAACGGGGTATTTCTAAAACGACCCTAACAATTTTCCTAGAAATATGTCAGTTTGTATATATATTGTTATAACCATGCCATGCACACCGCCATCCAAGCTAGTGCAGAAGGTGCGCACTATCAGAGACTTGACTTAGAAGGATGTCGCCAGGAGAAGGGAAGAGAACGATGTCAGAGCTGATGTGAAGAGACTGTGCTAAAGGCAGATGTAGTTTTATGTACATGTGATGTCCCGTGAATAAACAACCTTGCCTCTTTGAGTTGCCTCCCTCTTCCTTAAGTTATTACTATATCTATAAATATATATTTATATATAAATATAAATATATCCACATCTCTCATTAAGTAGCTTTTATTACCCTTATTTTGAAATTACAACAAAAAAATTAACCCCCAACAATTAATTAACTAATTGTATTATCATTTAATTTTTTTTGTATTGATTCATATCTTTTCAGGTTCAATGAATAAATGTGAAAAGTTTTAACCTGATCCGGAAATGGGAAACGGGAGTACAAGCATGTTCAAACTTTTTGACCAGACAGAGTGAGTCGATGTAAGCAATGTCAAAGAGACAGTGTTAGAGAGAAGAAGAAAAAGAGAGAAAAGAGAGACGGAATATAATGGAACCCTATAACCAAAAAGATATAGAGTAGAATTTGTAAGAACAATGGAACTAATTAGCCAAATATGTTTGCTGATCTATTTTTTTTAAAACGGCTACAAACCGGTATCAGTTTGATATTTGCTTGGTAATCCACGTGTCTTTTTCCAAGCTGCAGCAAGAGTGACGTCATTCTCTCGGGCTTGTCCAGTCGGGTGATGCATTTATCTACCGTCTGCATGACCCTCAGCGCATGCGCCTGGAGTGAGAAACATTGTTTCATTAATATACACTCTACAAATAGGTCAAACTATTTTAGTAGCAGTCATTCAGTGGAACAAACAAGCAAAATAAAAAAAAAAGAAAATAGTTTAAAAAACAACAACAAGGCTTGTATTAAGTGTATCAGTCATGTCATTAAATTAAATTTGTATAAGCCTCAAACGACAATCTATAAAGGGAACTTATTCAGCTTATACCATCACTTCAATCAAGGACTATTTCTTTCCTTTGGAAAGAGATTAATTCAGCTTGTTCCACCACTTCAGTCAAGTACTATTTCTTTTCCTTGTTTTGAGGTGCCAAACAAAATAATTTATTACCAATAGTTAATTAAATAATTGGTTAATTTTCATTATTGGTTCTGGTGTTGTCAGATTAGAAAAATAATTGTGCAGAATTTCAACTTGATCCGAGATCGGGTGTCGGAGAAATAACGTGTACAAACCTTTGGCCAGACAGACACACAGACAGGGTGAGTTAATATAAGCTTTGTAAAAAAGGCGGACATCTGTTTTTTCACTTCCTATTAACTCACTTTAAACCTAACCTTAATTGTTAATTATTCAACTTAAATGAAATTTCACTCATAAACTCATGCTGCATGATGAAACTTAAATTATTATTTCAAAAGATGACATCATTAATTATTCATGATAATTATTTTATTGTTAAAGCCTAGTGATTTATCTATGGGACTCTGGGGTACTAACAATTATATTGTATTTTTCTAATTACTAAGTATCAGTAATTTGACTGATACCCCTTTCGCATATGACCATCCCCATGCAAAACGAAGACATTATCTTTCTTACATTTTAAGCTTTTTTTCAACTCATTCTGTCTGTCTATCTGTCTGGTACAAGTTATTTCTCCCACTTCCCTATTCTCGGATAAAGTTGAAATTTGACACAATTTTTTATTGTACCCACTAGCGGATCCAGAACTTTTCAATTAGGAAGGGAGAGAGCGATTTTTTTTTCAAACTCTGATATTAACCTTTTGTAAACCCTAAGCCACGATGTTCTTGCGTTCTGAGATGCACAAACGCATTGCCCTGACGTCATCCAATTAAAAAGACAGATAAAAGTAAGTAGAGTTAAGTGAAGTGGGTGCAGGGGCGTCTTTTAGAGCTAAGGGCTCTGGGGGAGCGCAGCAAATTCCCAGATGGTTTCGCGTTGTTTCTTTTAGATGCACATACGCATTTTCCTGACGTCCAATGATGATGATGCTAATGATGAAGCTGATGTTAAAGCTAATGATAATGATGCTAATGATGATGATGCTGATGGTGATGCTAATGATGATGATGCTGATGGTGATGCTAATGATGATGATGCTAATGATGATGATGCTGATGATGATGCTAATGATGATGATGATGTTGATGATGCTAATGATAGTGATGCTAATTATGATGCTGCTGCTGGTGATGCTTATGATAATGATGTTAATGATGATGTTGCTAATGGTAATGCTAATGATAATGATGCTAATGATGATGATACTGATGGTGATGCTAATGATGATGATGCTAATGATGATGATGCTGATGATGATGCTAAAGATGATGATGATGCTGATGCTAATGATAATGATGCTAATGATGATGATGCTGATGGCGATGCTAATGTTGATGATGCTGATGGTGATGCTAATGATAATGATGCTAATGATGATGATGCAGATGGTGATGCTAATGATAATGATGCTAATTATGATGATAATGATGATGATGCTAATGATGATGATGCTGACGGTGATGCTAATGATGATGATGCTAATGATGATGCTGCTGATGCTAATGATAGTGATGCTAATTATGATGATGCTGATGGTGATGATTATGATAATGATGTTAATGATGATGATGCTAATGGTAATGCTAATTATAATGATGCTAATGATGATGATGCTGATGCTAATGATGATGATGCTGATGCTAATGATGATGATGCTGATGGTGATGCTAATGCTGATTCTAATGCTGATGATTGACAGCCCTAGTTATATTGTGTGTGATGAACTCGAGTGTCTGGCAACTGAAACAGTTCAGATGAGAAACTAGACTCTTATCTAGCTCACCTTCAACACAGCGCTACGCTCCAAATCTTGTACGGACTTGTCTTTAAAAGCAAGAAATGAGTCGATGGATTCAGGATGAGTGTTAAATAGACTGAAGCAAAAGAAAGAAAAAAAAAGAAAGGGGTTAGCTTGTTAAATTTTCAAATCATAAATCTTTTCGTGTACATATTTTTTTTTAAAATATCCCTAATGTCTGTTTCATGTTTTCTGTCTGTCCGTCAGTAGTGAGTTCTTCTTCTTTTGTACCTTACTTTCTCTCTCATGTTTTTTGCTTAGAAGTCCATGTATCATAGTTATATCGTATGTAAGTTGTTTACAGAAACGTAGCTTCAATCCTAACAGTGACATTTATCATCTCAACGCGCGCCCTCCCGCAGGTAGACTAGTTTTAATCTTGTCACTCCACCAACAAACCCCTAACTCCCCACGGCACAGTTTAACAGTAATGGCAAAAGTCATCTGTTACGCCGTCCCCCACTGCTTTGATCCCTCCAGTCTCAACATTCCCTTACAACTGACGCAAAGCTTTATCCTGGCGACTGGCCATTTATTCTACTGGGTTATCTCTCAAAACAGAGAACTCTTCCGATCCCAGAGGAGCAATAAGCCCTGTCACCACTATCAAGTTCCAGTTAAAAAAAAATGTTTTCTGAAAATGTTTTCCACTTTGAGTAGAAATCCCATCAGGTTGTGTTTGCTTTTATTTGTGTAGTCAATGACAAAGCCATGATGGCAGTCCCTTGCGAGGAATCACTCCGATTAACCTATTAGTTAACCCATTTGTTACGCTAACTTCTTTTCTCTTTCAGCTCTTTGGAAACAGTTGCAGTAATGTGTATTGACATCGAATGATTGATTGAGACACATCTCTTGGTGGCTGTAGGGTTAAAAATACGTCGTAGAAAGTAGAGCAAAATGTAGCGGAGGCTCTAAAGTTATTTCATTTAGAGTACTTCTGTTTTCTAAATGCGCATGAAAAAAAAAAAGAATCATGCAGATATTAAAAACACTAGCAGAACAGATATACCGGTATTTAGATTGACCTTGAACTTGAGATCTTGTTGACTATTGTGGTAGCCGAACGACTCTTCATCTTCCCATCATGCAAATGTCTTGACCTCTACTATGCTCGAGTACTCCCATGTACCAATAGAATGGGTAGGTTCTCGCTGGAACAGCTAGTCTATAACATTGTTCTCTTTCTCCCTCTTGCTTTCTCTCTCTCTCTACAGCTTTCTTTCTCTCTACAGCTTTCTCTCTTTTTTTCTCTTTCTAACTTTCTATCCCTCAATTTATCTCTTTCTCTCTCGCTGTTCTTCTCTATCTCTCTCTTTACTTCTATCTTTTTTCTCTTTCACTTTTTTTGCCTCGTTTTATCTGCTTTCTGTCTCTCTCTATCTCTCGCCTTCTCTCTCTCCTATCTACTAATTTCTCTCTCTCTCTCTTTTTCTATCGCATTCTCTTTCTCCTATCTACTACTTTCTCTCCCTCACATTCTCTCTCTCCTATCTACCACTTTCTCTCTCTCTCCTTCTCGCTTTCCTATCAACTAATTTCTCTCTCTCTCTCTTTTTCTATCGCATTCTCTTTCTCCTATCTACTACTTTCTCTCCCTCACATTCTCTCTCTCCTATCTACCACTTTCTCTCTCTCTCCTTCTCGCTTTCCTATCAACTACTTTCTCTCTCTCTCTCTGTCTGTCTGTCTGTCTGTCTGTCTGTCTCTCTTCCCTTTAATCTTGGTGGATAATAAAATGTTTATGTGTGTTTTGGAAGAGTGTCACAAAAAACAAAAGGTCAATGGCAATACGCCACTTTTATGAATGTATACCGGAAAATATTGACGAGAGGTCAGTTAGGGCTTTTGCAGTTATATTATAGCTCATTATTGAAATTTTTATGATTCAATCGCATTCATGTTTTTCTATTAAATGAAACGTTATTGAACTGTAGTCAAGTCATTTACTGAGTTAAAAAGAGAGAAATCATACACAATTAGTCGCCATGTTTGCATTCTATAATTGATAATTTTTATTTATTCTAAACTATTTGACGCTTGGTGGCTGAGTGGTAAAACGCTTTGTTTCCGAACCGGAGTTCCTGGGTTCAAACATAGGTGAAGACTGGGAGTTTGAATTTTAGGATCTTTAGGGCGCCTAAAATTCAAAGTTATACACTCTCACATACTTTTCAAATTGATCTCTTGATACATCGATCATTGATGATCAGTTTGAATTTACTATTAAACCCTCAAGATTTGAAGGTGTTTTATCAGTTTGAATTTATTGTTAAACCCTCAAGATTTGAAGGTGTTTTGTCAGTTTGAATTTACTATTAAACCCTCAAGATTTGAAGGTGCTTTATCAGTTTAAATTTACTATTAAACCCTCAAGATTTGAAGGTGTTTTGTCAGTTTGAATTTACTATTAAACCCTAAAGATTTGAAGGTGTTTTATCAGTTTGAATTTACTATTAAACCCTAAAGATTTGAAGTTTTTTTTTATCTGTTTGCTATTTTCAGTCTGTTACACGAGAAATAATGGATCTATAATCAGTGCCGGATTTGACTTTATGCAGCCCTAAGCTATTTGACATATGGGGGCCCCCTTGCGGCACTAAGCTATTTGACATATGGGGGCTCTTGTAATCAACAAAAGACAATTTTTCTTAGCTCTTCAAAATCATTGAAAATATACATGTATCATTTTTGTTAAGGCTTCCCGGAGAAGCGAGGGTACTAGACTGTCGCTCCCGTTGTTTCTACGTCAGTGAAGCACTTGTCTGCATAAGTAGCGCAGGTTATTTTAAGCTTAGTTTCATAGTGACGTCTGACCTATTTTCTTGTCACAGGTTCGATTATAGTAGTAGTCTATATATGGTTGTCCATTAAACTTAATGTCATTGTCAAGCTTGATAATGGCAATGAAATAAGCGAACTCTAATTTATAATTTTTGTGTATGGCTTGGGGAGATGGAAAAACAAACAGAAGAAGGGGAGTGAAGAATGAGCGTGACTGTGTTAATGGAAGTGCTTGAGAAGATCTAGATTATCTCAAGGTAATTCTTGTAGCCGTGGGTTCGAACCTAGCCAGCCGCATACTTTGTAAGCTGTCATTACTGCTGTGATATTTTTTTTCCTTAGCTTTTTCGTTGTGAGTATCCTTTTGCTCAAGGCCTGTTTTGTGGGCTTTCTTTCTTAACTTTTGAGAGCTTTCTTTCTTTGCCTCTTTTGAGGGCTTTCTTTCTTTGATTCTTTTGAGGGCTTTCTTTCTTTGCCTCTTTTGAGAGCTTTCTTTCTTTGCCTCTTTTGAGGGCTTTCTTTCTTTGATTCTTATAAGGGCTTTCTTTCTTTGATTCTTTTGAGGGCTTTCTTTCTTTGCCTCTTTTGTGGACTTTCAGCCTTTTTTATCTTTGTTAAACATTCTATTTTTTTTATTTTACTGTACATACTTATAATGAAATGAATGGAATAACAGTTTAAAGAATGATTAATGTACACAGAAAATGCAAATTTCATTCAAATGTTAAAGATAACTTTAACTACTTAAGACTTGGTCCGTCTTGTGAAGGCTGGTCTCTGAGCTGATGTGACTGACGATTTATTGGAAATCTTGTATTAGAATTCTAACATGATAAATAGTTTATATATTTTTTTTTATTTTGTACATTTTAAAAAATTAGTGAATGATGTCCTGGTATTTAATTTAACATATTACTAGTTCAAACAGAGGCGTAGTGATGGGGGGGGGGACAAGGGGGCACAATATCCTCAGCGGGGCGCCACACACAGCCTATATTTCTATGTGATGTTCATGGAGGGAGGGGGACACCAGTAATGTAGCTTGCCCCGGGGGGACGTTATACTCACTACGCCTCTGATTTCGATATCACTCTGTAACGCATCTGTGGCATATACCGGTGTAGTTTTGCTCTCTAATTCAAACATAGGCTTAAATATAGTTTTTAAAAAAGTTTCCCCTATCAGACCTTGCGATCTATGGGGGCAGATGATAATAAGGTCATCTGTTTTTATGATCAATGGGTAACGAGCAGGGTGTCATGTGGCCAGCACAACGACCAACAGCCTTTACTTTCTCCAACTTAAGCCATGTACCCATTAGAATTGGTGGACTCGGGAGCGCCCCACTAAAAATCACGAATCTCACAGAGATTCGAACCCAGGACCCCAGGTTCGGAAGCCAATCTCTAAATCACTCAGCCACCGCGCCCACCAACGTATAGTTAGGTCTAAGGATAATTGTAATTAAGAGTTATGTCAACCATCTCTGTACATCTAGTGCACTCACCCAATAAACGTTTCCACGCCGACCTCTGTCACGTGTTTCTTGATAATAACCCATGACTCTTTGAGTAGTTGCCCTTGTTCTTCAGTTAACGGAACTGGTGCTAAAAATAGATCATAACATAATTCATCACTCGTATCATAAAGGTAGAGAGATAAGCCTAGTGCTTTATTGTAAGGTGCCGGTACTCAGTGATGGATTGCCTAACTTTTAACTACTAATAAATTAATAATAAACGTTAAAATACAAGAAAAGTTATAATAATTTTTTCCCCACATTGAAAAAGGTGCCGATACGCCGTACCAGTGCGTACCGTCACAAAAAAAAACCAACAACCACTGGAATAAGCCTGTCACTCACCGTTAAGCCACGCCCAGATGAGCAGGCGCCGTAATGCACTCACCTTTGTCGGATACATCCACCTGGTCCTCGGGTAAGACAAACACAGGTGTGTCTCTGTTAGTGTTGACAAACTCCTCGTCTTCGTCGAGGGAGTCGGCCGAGCGCCCTTTTTGCAAGCCCTTTCGGCCTAACTGGGCTAGCGAAGTCACCATGCGGCCAGCCAGTGTCGTTTGACGCTTGGGCTCCTGGAAAAAGAAACAGCGAACTCTCTACCATTCAAAGTTTAGATAGTAAATAAATACGTTTTAATACCAAAGATATTGAAGAGTTTCACAATAAAAGTTAATCTCAGTGGTCTTCTCTTTATTTACACTAGAATTTTAAAGCTCTTATTTACATGCTATAGGACTTGAGTAATAAGATGCAGTCATAGGTTAAAAAGAGAAAGCGATATAAAGAAACGTGGTGTCGATATAATACAATTTTAAAGAGAAACGAAAATAAATGAGAAAAGAAAAACAATCCAATTGTGAAAATCTGAGATCAACTTTATTCGGGAAATCCAGTACGGCTATAGGGGGGCGCGGTGACTGAGTTATTAAGCTCTTGGCTTCCGTACTCTGGGGTCCTGGGTTCGAATCTCATTGAAGACTTTGATTATGGATTTTGGGATTTTAATCGCACTCTTGAGTCCACCCAACTCTAATGGGTACCTTACTTTAGTTGGTGAAGGTAAAGGCGGTTGGTCATTGCGCTGGCCACATGACACGCTGCTCGTTAACCGTTGGCCATAGAAACAGAGGACTTTAACATCTTCTGTCCCATAGGTCGCAAGGTCTGAAAGGGGAAACTTTACTTTACTTTTGGTACGGATATTGAATATGTGCATACAGTGTTTTAAAAAAAATAGCACAGAATCAAGCCTGCTAAATAGACACATGTACATGAGTAGATCTGATAATAGCACAGAATCAAGCCTGCTAAATAGGCGCATGTACATGAATAGTTCTGAAAATAGCACAGAATCAAGCCTGCTAAATAGACACATGTACATGAGTAGTTCTGATAATAGCACAAAATCAAGCCTGCTAAATAGGCGCATGTACATGAATACTTCTGAAAATAGCACAGAATCAAACCTGCTAAATAGGCGCATGTACACAAATAGTTCTGAAAATAGCACAGAATCAAGCCTGCTAAATAGACACATGTACATGAGTAGTTCTGCTAATAGCAAAGAATCAAGCCTGCTAAATAGGCGCATGTACATGAATAGTTCTGAAAATAGCACAGAATCAAGCCTGCTAAATAGGCACATGTACATGAATACTTCTGAAAATAGCACAGAATCAAGCCTGCTAAATTGGCGCATGTACATGAATAGTTCTGATAATAGTACAGAATCAAGCCTGCTAAATAGGCGCATGTACATGAGTAGTTCTGAAAATAGCACAGAATAAAGCCTGCTAAATTGGCGCATGCACATGAATACTTCTGAAAATAGCAAAGAATCAAGCCTGCTAAATAGGCGCATGCACATGAATAGTTCTGAAAATAGCACAGAATCAAGCCTGCTAAATAGGCGCATGCACATGAATAGTTCTGAAAATAGCACAGAATCAAGCCTGCTAAATAGGCGCATGCACATGAATACTTCTGAAAATAGCACAGAATCAAGCCTGCTAAATAGGCCCATGCACATGAATACTTCTGAAAATAGCACAGAATCAAGCCTGCTAAATAGGCGCATGCACATGAATAGTTCTGAAAATAGCACAGAATCAAGCCTGCTAAATAGGCGCATGCACATGAATAGTTCTGAAAATAGCACAGAATCAAGCCTGCTAAATAGGCGCATGCACATGAATAGTTCTGAAAATAGCACAGAATCAAGCCTGCTAAATAGGCGCATGCACATGAATACTTCTGAAAATAGCACAGAATCAAGCCTGCTAAATAGGCGCATGCACATGAATACTTCTGAAAATAGCACAGAATCAAGCCTGCTAAATAGGCGCATGCACATGAATAGTTCTGAAAATAGCACAGAATCAAGCCTGCTAAATAGGCGCATGCACATGAATAGTTCTGAAAATAGCACAGAATCAAGCCTGCTAAATAGGCGCATGCACATGAATAGTTCTGAAAATAGCACAGAATCAAGCCTGCTAAATAGGCGCATGCACATGAATAGTTCTGATAAAAGCACAGAATCAAGCCTGCTCAATAGGCGCATGGAGATCTGAGATAAACCAAAACGTTGAGGAGATTTAAACTAATCCCCCGCACAGAATGTTAGTGTGAGAACCAGTGTTTCCAAAACGTTTTCCTTAACGGAACACTTCACACATTCTAAGTATTTTTAGAGACATTAATTCACGTTGTTAATTATTCCAGTAATTAGGCCTCGCGGAGCACCAGGGTTCCGCGGAACATAGTTAGAGAAACACAGCTATGGCGAATCAGTAAGGTACATTTGAATGTGTAAAGTGGAGGCCTGAGTGATTGTATGATGGGCTGACAGTGAAAAACAAAAATCTTGATCTCGCTGGGTCCACTTGTTATGGAGTGTGTATGTGTGTGTTTTTATGGTGAAGGCGAGAAGAAGTAAGCGATTGGTTGGTGGCTATGCAGTTCCGCAAGGTTGTCATTGCCGGAAGTGGTAATGAAAATAAACACTACACTACCTATAAAATGCTTCCTAATGGCATGCGTCTCAAAAATCCTCTGGCAAACAGTCCAACTCCTGGCCTTCACGTGTGGCTCAGATATCGAGTCCGGCGGAACTGTTCTCACTAACAGGAGAAGAGGCAAAGGCGAGTAACTGGCGCCTTGACCAGGAGGGGCTCGTTAGCCGTGGCTGGCTACCCACCTAGGAGAAGAAAACTCTGAATTCAAACCTTTGTTGCCTTGCAGCTATACTCAATCATGGGAAAGGCTTCGGTCAACCCTGAGGAAAAGTCAGGAGCTGGCGACCCTAAGGCAGTTTGCAGCACACTGTTCTACACTCTTGCAGAACCTTCGACCCCACTGACCCCAAACTGTATCGGCACTCTCCGTTCCTTTGGATACATCAGCTGCTTGGAGAGGGGGGAACTGATGTGTGGGCGACATCGTTCCGACAATAGCTAATGCCCAGGCATTCCACACCGAGATGATCCATAGTCGCTTCGCGACTGAAGGAGGCCAGAGAAGGAGGCCAAATGCAGTATGCAAGATAAGCGGCACTGTCATAATCTGTCTCGGGTACTCCAAACGAGTCCAGGAGTGTTAAAACGTGTTTTTGTAGTGAGTTAAATATTGATTAAAATACCATTTTATAGTATTACTAAGGGTCTAGCACATTGATTTCATTTAATCTCAGGTATTTATATTATAATAAAATTTAGATTTAGCTTTGTTCACAAAAGATGTTATTTCAAGTTTTATAAGTTACAATGTAATACTTCTTCAGCGCTTTAGTTGTCTACCAGCAGATTGGATCTACAACACCACTCAGGCACGGGCCCTTCATCGATGGCCTCTGTTTACCAGCCCTAAACGTCACGTCTAATTTGCACTGGTTTTCTGCAGCCAGACTTAATTAGTCACGAGCCTCTTTAAATCTTGACAACAATATCTATTCAAAACAAGTAAAACTTTTCTTATAACTCTAAATTGTTTACTGTCTATGTGTCTCTAGCGACGGATGGAGGCTGTAGATACCCTGTAGAAATAACCAGTAATATACAAAGGATTTTAAATAAAAAACGCAAATGTACAATAGAACTCGAAGAGCGGCGTGCCCTTATAGGAACAGATTTCGTTGTTCGGTAAGATTTATGTTTGTTTTGGGACAGGGGAGACAATTCTGGCAAGTTTACTCTCTGAGTCTGTTTCCCAAATGCCCTGGGCGAAAACGTTAAAGTTGTATTATCTAAAATAGAATATAATAAAGAGTATCTGTGTGTGTGCGTGCGTGTGAGAGAGAGAGAGAGAGAGGTGATGGTGGAGGGATGAGGCGGCTACTGAAGCGATGTATTGCCAATGAGAAAGTTCTCCCTCTCGCCAGTCCCTAACAATTAGAAGCCTTTCTTACCACCAAATTAGTTTTGTTTATTTCACATAGCAAGCTATTCCTTCAGAATTGTAGATTATTGCAGCATTATTCAAACCTACCACTGAGTGGCAAGGAATGGAGGCGAGATGGATTCGAGCCCGGGACCATCGAGACTAAACTCCGGCCCACACGGCCAAACAACAGCCATTCATGGGTGTCTGCTGTCTGAGTCACATATGACAGCACAAGTCATCTTAGATATTAAGTGTTCTTTGTTGACTTAAATTTATTGAATAAGAGGACGAAGACTACAATTTCGTTGGGGGGCTGGTTCCTTTACTGACCACACGACCTCCTCGTTAATCGTTGTCAGTAAATAAAAGAATCTTTTTAAAACCATTTGCTCTTTATAAAAAAGGAAAATATTTCTAAAAAAAATATACTTAAAAAAACAATAACAAAGTTTAAGGGGAATAACTACACATTTACAGCCATATATCTCATACTGTAATAGTTATTTTCCCTTTTTGGTTACTTTTTATTGATTCATATGTTATCTTTGACAAAAGAAAAGTGTACAAAGTTTCAACTTGATCCGAGAATGGGAAGTGGAAGAAATAACGTGTTCTAAATTTGTATCCGAGAGACAGACAGACAGACTTACAGAGTGACTTGATATAAGTTTTGTATTGATCATAAATAAACATCCAGGTATTCTTGTTATTATTTAAATGATTTTTTAAACATGAGAAAAACCAGAGTCATCTCAAATCAGAAAGGTCATATATTTACTAAAAATATCTGGGGTTAACCAAATTGAAACCTGCTGCTCTGCAGAAAATGGGATCCTCAAAGGCTGGATCACCATACCCACAAATAAAGGCAGCTATCCAGAGAGCTGAAAAGGGCAGCCCCCCCCCCCCCCCCCCCAGATAGTTATGAGCAGGGTTAACAACCCAGTCATTTAAAAAATATTGTTAGGAAAACTATAATACATCTAAAAATCAGGATCAGAATTGAGAGATGTGCTACTGCAGGCCAAGGCCCTTCATAAGCTGTAACGTCACTGGGACGGACGGACGGACGGACGGATATTTACTGCAGATCTGATTTGTCCAATTATTTATGAAGCTTACGAAGAGTAAAAGCCAATGTTACCCCCGGCAAACTTCCAGGCTATTAACTCTCTCACAGACAGTCCAAAGGATTTCCTAACCGACTCATCAAATTACGCCAGAAATAGAAATGTGCAATTATAGAATCAAAAACAAGAAGATTAAAAAACACAGATAAACTTAAGAAACCCCAAGAAAAAAATATTTGTTTCCCTTTAAAATAAACAATTAAGCGGAAGTTCCGTGCTACTTTTTTTAGATGCTTCTTTTGGTCAGTGATTATCCTTAGGTTTAGGGTAAGTCTGAAAATATAGGCCTAGATTCCTCGTCCTTAGAGGGCATTACGAATTATACTGTCTGATAGTGTAATCTGAAGCGAACAAATGTGATTAAAACTTTTATCCACTATCAAGTCCTTAAATTTTTGTGGCCTAAGCCCTAAGTTTATGAGAATGTTGCATGGCCTGCACAAGGGCTGATCACATGTAAATGTCCAACCTTGTCAAGTGCTCCATTATTTGTATATGTCTTAGTGCTACCGTTCACTCTTCCAAACAAAGACCTGGTAGCAGGACCGGCATTATGCCACTGCAACCTATGCGACCGCAGTGGGCCTTGCACTTTCATAAGCCCCGCGCTGATTCTAAGTGTAAATTATTAAATTAAATTAATCATGATTTTCCAGGAATTACAAAATATATAAAAAAGTCATGGAAATCTCCTGAAATTATTACAATCTCGTGAAAACGCATACAAATGTCCTGAAAAATAGACAAAATTGTAATTTTGGGGTGTAATTCAATATGGAAAACCTCACTCCTACTCGCGATTAAAAAAATTAGCATTGTCAGCGTTCATTTAATAAAAATGCAATAATGGCGAACTTTACTCAAAACATGAAATTCGAATACTTCAGTAGTCACTGGCATAAAAATATAGACTGTGATATATCTAAATCTCTTAAAATTAAAAGCGATAATGCGATAATTTGCTAGTCGATAGTAAATCTAAAAAGCAGAACTGAATGTTTATGCTTTTGTTGGAAAACTACCATCTACTGTTGATGGCTCGTAAAGTTAATTTGACCGTGATTTTGTACTTAGGAAAGTATGAATACAATGCAAAGAGGAATTTATTTTCTAATACAAAATCTTAATTTTCACTTATTATTATTGTTTTGTATATGCCGAGAATGAACGCATGTTGGTGTGAAATCATTCTGCAGCATTGAATGTCTCGAGATATGATCCTGTCCCTTTGCAATCTGTTGTGTGACTATACAGGCCAATCTGTACACAGCTGCAGTCACAGGTAAGGCATCTGTAATCACCAGGCGCCGTTGCATTTTCACCTTTCCTTCTACTACTGTTGCAATCTGGGACCCTTCTTTTATGTTCGCTCTCCATGTGAATCTATCCAGTAACTTTTGTTCCCAGCTGCTTGTGTTGATTTTGAAGAGCTCCATTTTTGGTTTGGAATTACTTTGTTGTGAAGTTAATTTGACCGTGATTTTGTACTTAGTAAAGTATGAATGACGAATTTTTGTTCTAATATAAAATCTTAATTGGTATGCATAATTTATTTTTTTGGAGAACAATGTTCCGCAAACAACAATCGACGCTCAGTCGCAACCTCACAAAGTGGTCGACACCGAGCTCGGCATAGAATTGTTTTGATTGAGACCCGATCTCTATAACTGACTCCTAAAGTCCGTCTTAGCCATCTTTATTGAGCCACATTTAGTGTTTTTTCAATGTCGGTAGATGACTTCCATGCTACTCATTGCACTTTATTAACAAAGCCCATTGACTGGTAGAAATTTACAACATTTCTTGGCTAATCTCTTGGAATTTGGTGACTGTAGTTTGCTTTAGACAAATATTAAAGAGAGGTTTATAACCTTAAAACTATTTGTAGGGGGATTTCAAACTTAAAAACATCTGGAGGGGTTATAAACTTAAAGCCCTCTGGAGAAGGCAGACTATAAACTCAACCCCGCCCCCCCCTCCCAAACGGCTACGCTCAAAGAATTTTGAGTGTGTCATTTCCTTTTTTATATTGAACAGGCGGTTTTTGGCTTTAAACCCCGATGGGGGGGGGGTTCAAGCAAAAAACCCTTATGGCTATGCTCATAGAATCTGGTGACTGTTGTATGCTTTAGTCTTATATTAAACGGGAGTTCTATCTTTAAAAAAATCGAAGTTATTTTAAAATCGAAATCCCCTTTGGCTATGCTTTTGAAATATGGGGATTGTCCTTTGCATTATTTTTTGTTTTATAGAAGAGGGGAGGTTTAACCGCAAACTCCCTGGAAGGGGATTTTAAACTCAAAACCCCCCTTGGATGCGCTGGGGCAAGTGATGGTTAGATATTAAAATATCACCTAAATTAAACTATAGATAAGCACAAAATCATCCACAATGTTCCACACACCCTCTTTGGGGGGAAAGGGTGGTTTTTATTTCGCCCATTATGTCGATATCCATATCATAAGATAATCAAGGCTTGCACAGACGTTCAGGAAAAAGAGACAGACAGACAGACGACGGGAAGATAACAATAAAAAAATGGATGGAAGGACCTGTCATTGAAAGAGATTCTAACCAAGGCACAAGACGGAGATAGGGACGGTCAATGGATCTTGTGTGGTGCCTCAACGATTCAACAGGCAAAGCAAAAGGATGGGTAATGATGAAGACGAACCAGTAGGTTCAGTCGATTGTGTGGATGTTTAACATTAAAAAAGGAAGGTCATGGTTTATGTGGCATGCCCAATAAGAAGTTAATAAGTGTCAAGAAGCCTCGTGAACTTCAGAGAAACCAATAAATATAAGTATGATGTCAGGAGAAATCCTCCCTCTTTTTTTTTTTTTTTTTTTTTTAGTCAATTAATTATTTTATTTAAGGAAATAAGGAAAATAACTTGTACATTATTGGTAGGTATAGTTTCAAGGAAGAGCTCTTTACCTTTAGATAAGCTTTGTTTTTTTTTTAAGTATATTTTATAATTTGCTTTGCTTTTTTTTTCATTGAGGAAAATGAAACAAAAAAGTTGAAACTTTGATTCGTCTTTTACATGTGAACTTAAACTGTGAACTGTTCTGAAAAGTATTTTTCAACTAGTATCTATAAAAGTATCCAGTCAAGTGTAAATTAGCAATCTATAAAAGAAAAATCGACTTCATTTGAATTTAAACACAAATAATGAGCTATCCAAACAATGAATTTTCAGGTGCTACTATTTACCTAAACGAAGAGCTAAAAACCAAAACTTCTTAAAGGTCTCTGTGGGGGGAATCAATACCAGTCCCTAACCAGCTCCGCACTGGTTATGGAATTGTGTTTCTGTGATTTACTTTCAACATATTAAAAACAAAGTTACAAAGACAGTTTGTGTGGAAACACAAACTGAAAATGAAAAATCGGCCCCCGAAGTGGTCCACACAGGCATGTAAAAAGGCAGGTTTCAATATTATTAGAATGAAATTCTATCAAAGACAAATGACAGAAAATAATGGAGAAAAAAAGGTTAACAGATCTTGTGTGGTGCCACAGCGGTCCAGCAGACCAAAGGATAGGTGAAAGTGAATGTGAAGTTAGATGTGAACCTGGGCTAACGGATGTCCTATAATGAATATCTATTTTTTTTTTCCCAATATGTTTTTATTTGTAAGTTCTCATAATTCACAAGTATTACATCATAAACAATTGAAAGTTGATTAACCCAAAAATACAACAATAGTAACAGAAACATTATTTAATATCAAAGACATACTACCTAACCATCCTGGCCATTGAATCCATAAAAGACACAACAATGATACAAGTATCCTCTACCCCAGAACAATCAACACAATATCAAATATCCCTGACCCCCATTTCTGGAAAACTACCTGAGCATTGTACAAGTATATGAACTGGAGCATTCAAAGTTTGAGAAATAAAGTGAAATGTATGAAGCAATTTTTTTCATAGTGTTAAGCAGGAAATAATTTTAATTCCATGTTTTTCTGTAAATACAGTTCATTATTTCATCATATATAACAAAATCTAATTGTTTTGTAAAGGATGCAAATGTAATCTTTATCAAACACTACAGACTAAAGCTTTAAAGTATATATAAATCATAAATGTTGTAACAGTTCTCTAGTTTAGAAAGTTTGAATAAATTTGTAATTATGAGAAATTAAGATAAACAATGACATCGCTGTGTAGATAGGAGCCTATCAATTGAATCTTGCCCATAATCAGGCTTAAGATTTTTGTTTGAATATAGTATATGTGAGAAAATCATTCACATGGTCAGAGGCGCATCCCTACCCAGACTGGGTCCCGCGCAATCCATTTCGCATAGGGCCCCGCAATTGGTAGGGACGGCTCTGCTTGGTAAGTCCAATTTCTTGACATGTATAATTCTATTAATGAACAACAATGATGGAGTTTTTTGGTACTGTCGATAAAGGCGCAGGAATCAACACCAAAAAATGACTGAGAAAATGATGACACATGGACCATGATATTGCCCACAATAATAACTAATTAGAAATAGTAAATGTAAACAAAAATAAATTTTCCCTTCTCATACCTCACCATTTATAGGGCAGATGATGTAAAGTGTAAAGGTTATCTGTTTCTTTTCCCCTCTGTTAACGAGGGTGTCCTGTGGCCACCACAACAACCAACCGCCTTTTCTTTTCACAACGAATGTAAGGTATCCATTAGAGCTGGGTGGACTCAGAGGTAACTTTATGATGCCAAAATTAAAAATCGCAGTTTTCACTAGGATTCGAACACGATTCGAAATCAGCTCTTTACCACATGGTCACTTTTGGGTAATTAATTTGATAAGGAAAAAGGGAAATACATTCTACATTATTGAGAGATATAATTTCCTTATTTTGAGTTCTCCCCATAAGGTACTCTTTTTATTTTTATAAAGCATGTAATCTTTACAGCGACAATATCGTCCAGTGTCCGAGACTGAGTGACCCAGTCTGCAGGTACACTTATCAATCGTTGAAAGTCTTCGACTTGGGCTTCTTAAGTTTTCTTCTGCTAGATGAGGGGTTCTTAACCAAGAGCATAGCTAAGGGAGTTGTTCATTTTAATATCCCCTCCGAAATGTACAATAAATTCCCCTTTTCAATATAAGACTTTACATAGTCATAGAATTCTATGAGCGTGCCAAAGGGGCTTTTGACTTTAAACCTCCTTCCAGCAAAGTTTGAAGCTAAAAAAATACCTCTTATATAAAAAAAAAGCAAATTACAGATTAAAATATATATGAGCGTAGACAGAAGGAATTTTGTGTTTAAACCCCCCCTCCCTTCAGCGGGGTTTGAAGCCAAAAAAATAACACTTTAATATAAAAAAAAAGTAAATTGCACAATCAAAATTATATTAGCGTAGCGAAGCCAAGGGTTTTTTTTTTTTTGGTTTAAACCCTCCTCATCCAAATGGCTTTCCCTCCATATGTTTTTGAGTTTTAAATTCTCCTAGAGTTTTAAGACTGTAAAACCACTCTCTTCAATATTATTCTAAAGCAAACTAAATTCACCAATTTCTATGAGCGTAACTAAGGGGGTTTTAATTTGTTAAAAAAAAACTGCATAGATTTTTTAGTTTAAAACTCCCCCAACAGATGACTTTAACGATAAAACTTCCCTTTTCGATATAACCTCAAGCAAACTACAGTCACCTAATTTCAAGAGCGTAGCCAAGAGAGGTTACACATTTCTACCAGTGGCTGGGCTCCACTAATAAAATGCAGTGAATAGTCATCTGCCGAAATTGTAAAAAGACTAAATGTGGCTCAACAAAGATGGCTAAGACAGATTGTAGGAGTCAGAGAGATCGGGTCAAAATCAAGGAAATCCTATGCCAAACTGGGTGTCGACCCCTTTGTAAGGTGGTGACAGATGACATAGAGGCCATTACGAGGAAAGCGCAAACAGAAATCCTAGTATAACTTGGAGCCTTCCATAAGAAGAAAGAAATATTTGACTATATTCCAACAGAGCTCAAGAATTTAGTGAACTCTTCTACAAATCCATTGCCCTAACAACCAATGGGTCATAGTTTGGATGGATTGTTCTCAGAAAGC
The DNA here is from genome assembly GCA_036873155.1 of Biomphalaria sudanica. Taxonomy (NCBI): domain Eukaryota; kingdom Metazoa; phylum Mollusca; class Gastropoda; family Planorbidae; genus Biomphalaria; species Biomphalaria sudanica. Next base: position 51,924 of record JAZGLO010001116.1, on the reverse strand, counting down.
CACCACAAACGGAGGTTCTGGTATACTCATTGAATGGCCCAATGAAGGAAAAATAATTTAAAAATTAAGTTCATTGTAACTAATGAGCTCTGTGACAACCACAGAGAAGAAATAGAAGCACTGCAGCTTACCATGCTATCGAATGAGTTCATCAAACCGTTAAAACATTTTCGTGACCAATATAAAAATAGTCCTTTAAAGCTTTACAAACTCTGATGCCTCCTAAATAAAACAACTCATGATTGCCTGGACTGACGTTCGGTGTCCACCTTGCCTGCTTGCATCTCCCGTCGGGAGGTCTGGACTAGGATGTATGTGACGATTTGGCCGAAGGATTGTATTAATAAGTTGACGAATTCATATGAAATGAAGAAAGAAACATCTCTCTGTATTTTCTTCAAAACTTCTTTAATAACTTCTTCAAACTTTCACATCAAAATTAACTTCTTAATTCAATTACAACTTGACTTGATACTTCATAAATAAAACTTAAATGTTACATAAAACTTCTCTTAGTATAACTTCAACTTCAACTGCTAAAACTTTACTTAATGGATCCGCTAATAACATATAACTCATTACTGAGAGAGAACCAACGCTCTACAAGATCTACTACTATGCGAGGACCAACGCTCTACAAGATCTACTACTATGCGAGGACCCCGTCTGACTCACTTTCCCTTAATTTATACTTTCTTTGATCGTACATTCCAGAATCCTGGAACCTTCTCCGATAATTATTTTAGTAACTTTGACCTTCTAGAAGCTGACGTGTGCTATTTTTTCCCCTTAACCTCTTTCTTCGATTGGACATCTAAAATTAACTTGTTTACGCTGGACACCTGCACTGGTTGACCTCGAGGTTCTAGAAACTGGTCGAAATAGGTCACAGACTCGACTCGTGACATTACCCCCTTGCCTTTTTAGCATTTTGTATGCAATATAAAATGCGTAAAATAACTTTATTACTATTCTAATATATGCACACAAAAAACAAAAAAATTCATGCATTAAAAATACAGAGCTCATAATTCAAATAATTGCTCCATTACATTTACATAATTCAAAATTCAAAATATTATACACATTTAGCATATATAGTAAGTATCACAAAAAATACAGCTTAGTTCCATACAGCACTATATGATATTTGAGTATGAACTTTTCTAGCTTTTGAAACTCAAGAAAATATCAAAATTATACAACTTCACAATACTGAAAAATATCTGTCATCTTATCATATTATTTGCTTATACATAATATCTGAATATTAACTTATTTTTCAATATATGAAATCTAAACATGTACAATGTCAAATTACTTATTTCTAAAACTATTATAACAACAGTACTAAGGTAAATATACTAAGTAATAAACAATTGCATGACATAATTATTAAAATAAATATTGACACAGCTGTACAGTCCTGTTAGATTTACAACTTTCTTCTTTCCAGGTACTTGAAACAATTCTAGTCTGTCTGTATATTTCTTCTGTTCGGGCACTGGAAATAATTCTAGTCTATCTGTACATTTCTTCTTTCTTGGTTCTTTATAGTTCAAAATACGTTTAACAATATTGTCCTGTGTATTCAGAGAGTTTTGTTCAACTCTGCTGTTGAAAAATGTCACTTTTGGTTTCAATACAAACTTGCTTGGTTTAGCTACAAATGTACGTTGTTTCAATTGGTACAGAATGTCTTTCAGTTCATGAATATGTTTCTTTCTAGCTTTAAGCAACATACAACTATTGTCCTTATAATATTCTTTGCTTTTCATATGTTCAAATAAGAACTGTCCAAAATTGACACTAAATCTTTCTTTTAATGACAGTTTACGTTGTAAAACGATTGAAGTAGAAAACATTGAGTTCAGATGTTCATGTATGCATTGTTCTAATAAATCCTTCAAGTCTTTCTGCAGTAAATCTCTATTGTGCAAAGTTAGAGAATAAACATTTGAGTTGGCAAGTTTGTCAGTTTTTAAGTTAATCTCATTGTCTATTAATGTTGATATGTCAGGAACATCATGAAATATCTCAGTATATTCTTCATTTGTATTCAACAGGTCTTTCATACTTTTCAACTTTAAATGATCTATGTCAATGTCTTTGATAGATTCAGTTTGTTTTGATGTCGTTGGTAATAGTTCATTTCTATTGTCTTCATTTTCCTCTTGAATTGTTGCTAAGCATGTAACACTTTCTTCTAGTACTTTTGATAAGTTTTCTCTATCTGTATCCTCATTGTATTTTTCAAGCATATGAACATGAAACACTTTGATATATTTGTTAATGTTGATTTCATAAGTTACGTTTGAAATCTTTCTGATGATAGTAAATGGACCATGCCATGTATAAATCAGCTTGTTGCTCATGTCAGGTAACCATAACTTCACTTTGTCTCCTTGTTTAAAATTTCTAAGCTTTCTGTAATCCTTTAAAATTGTTTCACTTTGAATATTGACTTCAGCTTCTTGAGTTTTTCCACATGGCTTTAAGACTGTAATATTTCTATCAAAATCTTGTTGAAATGTTTTCGTTTCTGAGTTATTTTGTTTTGACTTAGACAGTGAGTCATTTTTGTCTGGTATAATATTTTCAATAACTTTGTAGCTTTGTTCAACATTCGCGCGTTGATCTGGAACTTTTGTCTTAGGATTGTTCATTTGACAAACTTGACATTGACTAACATGTTTCTTAACATCTTTCGTAATACTAGGCCAATAAAATTTGTCAAGAATTCTTTTCTTTGTCCTCGTCACACTCGCTAGTTTCGTATGTAGAAAATTGTGATTCTTTTCAATGATGTCTTGAGTATATTTCAGTGGTAAAATGATTTGTTCAACAAACTCATAGGTATCATAATTGACACTTTTCTTTACAAGTATGCCTTCTTTGAAATAAGGTACATGAAGTCCTGGCTGCTTTACAATTGTTTGCGCCTTCTCGTACATTCTTGTCAAAGTTGTATCTTTCCTCTGGTCAGCTTTAAATTCTTCATTATTAAATAGTTGAAGTTCAGTAGTATTCTTGTTGTACTCATAAACAATGTAACAGGGTCCTTCAGTAATGTTTGTCTCTTTTTCTTCAGTTTCATTTCTTTCTGTTTCTTTTATTTCTTTAAGTTTTCTGTCTTCTTCTTCTTGTATTTCATTAAGTTTTCTGTCTTCTTCTTCTTTGCCTTTCTTCTCTTCTGCTTCTTTGTCTTCTTGTCTTCTTTTTTCTTCTCTAATTGTTTTTCTTTCTTCTGCTTCTTTTTCATCCTGTCTTCTTTTTTCTTCTCTAATCCTTTTTCTTTCTTCTGCCTCTTTGTCTTCTTTACGTTTTTGTATGTCATAATTTATTTGTGTAGTGCACCATTCCTCCATTCTTTCTTGTGGGATGTGAAAGGCAGCGGCTAATTTGATGTATTCTTTCCACAAGTACGAGACCAATGCCATTGTAATAACTTAATAACTGTGCTATTTATAAGTACTGCCTACACTAGCGATGACCGACACCTGTCCTCAGGTGAGAGGTTAACTATGGCTGACCTAGTTAAATATCGATCGGTGTCTCCTCTTGAGGAATGTGTAAGTGGTCAGTGTATGTAAACAAACCAGTGTACTCTAGCTTTAGTAACGTTGCCTTCTCAGCTTAATAGATATAGCTTTCACAGCTTTAGGAAATATAAAATGTAAGGTACTGACCTTAAAACAGATGATCTTTCACGTTTCATTACAAAGTTTCGTTTCAAAGATTGCCGTCTTGTTGAAGTATTCTGCAAGAGGCTTTTCTTATAAGGCTTTATTTGGGCTTTGTCGTTCAGAGAGGCTATAAATCACTCGTTAGAGGCTTTATGAAAATTCGTAGAACTTGCTAGAATGTGTCGACTTTCCTCTTTGAAAATGTAATATGTGATGCTTGACTTCGTCGTTGTCTTTATTTATAGATGCCTTTTTTCGTCAGGAGGTGCCAATATATGTGACGTACAGGCCGAAGGATTGTATTAATAAGTTGACGAATTCATATGAAATGAAGAAAGAAACATCTCTCTGTATTTTCTTCAAAACTTCTTTAATAACTTCTTCAAACTTTCACATCAAAATTAACTTCTTAATTCAATTACAACTTGACTTGATACTTCATAAATAAAACTTAAATGTTACATAAAACTTCTCTTAGTATAACTTCAACTTCAACTGCTAAAACTTTACTTAATGGATCCGCTAATAACATATAACTCATTACTGAGAGAGAACCAACGCTCTACAAGATCTACTACTATGCGAGGACCAACGCTCTACAAGATCTACTACTATGCGAGGACCCCGTCTGACTCACTTTCCCTTAATTTATACTTTCTTTGATCGTACATTCCAGAATCCTGGAACCTTCTCCGATAATTATTTTAGTAACTTTGACCTTCTAGAAGCTGACGTGTGCTATTTTTTCCCCTTAACCTCTTTCTTCGATTGGACATCTAAAATTAACTTGTTTACGCTGGACACCTGCACTGGTTGACCTCGAGGTTCTAGAAACTGGTCGAAATAGGTCACAGACTCGACTCGTGACAATGTAATTATCCACATAATCTGTAGGAACATCCAAAAGATTTTATACAAACCATATTGTGTGGCCTTGTAAAGCCCAACAACAGCAAGAACAATGTTGAAATAGAAGGAAATAGAAGGCTGACACACTTGCCAAATGTGAGAAAACAGATACACACTTCAACATTGCATTCTATTCGAAGAAACTAATAGTGAATTGTACAAACGAGTAATGAGTAATGAGTTCTCATTCGATATACAAGAAAGATGACACCTATTATAAACTATCTCGATAGAACCCCCTACATTTTTTCACATCAGAACCGTACACCTAATTATGAGAAAACATATGTTCTGGAAGCTCAAGATTGGAAACATTGACATTTTCCATTTTGGAGTGTCACCAGAGAATGCCGATCATGTCTTCAAAATTGCATTCTTCATGAAGAGGCTTAAAACAAGACACCGCCACAAAACCGAAATTTTTTTTTTAATGATATAAGCTTGTGCAATAGTTTTTACAGTTTCTTGAACGGCTGATAAAATTAATAATTTGCTTATCGTGTGAGGCTTTCAGTATTTTACTCTAAGTAAAGAGATATAGTAAAACGCTCACTAATCATCATTTTCTCAATGTCAGGTCAAAGAGAGATTTTGTGGGTGTATTCTGAACTTTATCTTTGAGTGTTTGAAAGTTTTGCAAACCTTTATCTTGTTATCAGGGTGGCATCGTCTCAAATGATTCTCCAGCTTAATTGTTTTCATAGCATCATAAAAAAATGGCACATCAACACTCGCTTGTTTGACAAGGAAATAATGAAGTTCAATTTCAAATACTTAACGCGGTACAGTCTACATTTCTTTTGGTTAAAGTTACAACTAGACAAAACTACACTACTTAAATATAGTTATTAAATTAAATAGAACAATGTTTCATTCAATCAGCAGGATAAAGATTATAAGGATTTCCTCAGGTACAAATCATAAATGTGTGAATGAAAAATTTCTAATTGTCAAAATTAACGTCACGACATGATGAATTGAGATTCTTTATCGTAGAGCCCCATGCAGATCTCGTAGACCCCCCAAAATCCCTTTTTAACTTTCGTAGTCCCCTTTGAAGTCTACGTAGACCCGTGGGGGTCTAAATAGACCACTTTGGGAATCACTGGTATACAAGGACTTCTTATGGTCCGACAGTTACGCTGGGCACGTATCCTGTATGGGAGACAAACGAAGGTGGTCGACGTAACAGAGGCGCCCCACGGAAACGCCTCAGCGACCAGCTTAGGCGTCAACTTTCCTTACCTGACATAGAAGAGAGCACCTGGTGGCATGCGGCCTCAGAATGAAACAGCTGGAGGTCACTCACGAAGGCCGCGGGATACACATTTGAGACCAAAACAAAATTTACTGCCGAGGACAGGTGCAGACGGCGAAAAGAGAATCTAAATCAACCACCTGCGGACAATGGTTAGACTTGCCCTGGATGTGGCAAAATAAGTAGGGAAATACTGCTCACTAATCTTTGGACTCGAAGCCTTATTATTATTATTTATAGAATACTTTCTCTAAGTAAATACTTGTTTATTTCTCTTAAGTGTATTAGAAAACAAGGGCGGTAAGCAAAAGAGACAAATAATGTGATGGTGATTCGAAATAAGATTGAAGGTAAGATAATTGCAGGTCGTGGCAAGCGTAACTAAGAGAAGTAATTAGAAATATCTAATTCGCTGCAACTCCTCATTATGTATGCCATAAGAATAGTTGCTCTTATAATTGTACTATTTCAAAGGGAAAATACAATGTATTAATTACAAGCGTAGAAACTGACAAAACAAAAACTTAATACACCGCCGGTGGAAAACGGCGTAGTCTATACGAGATACTGAAAACTATGCAGGTCGCAACTGGGCTTGCCTAGGCTTGTGAAACACTGCACTTATCCTTAATCCTTTGAATCAAAGAAATTGTCAATTAGTTATTATATATCATGTGTCGTTTAGAAAGTGTTGGGGACGGTTGACCTATTACCTTGACAGGCAATGAAGATTTTTCAGGACTTCCACAAGGGCCAGCTTCTTGAAAGTCCGTCAGACTATCAGACGGGGACGGCTTAGATGGACTTTTCTGGAAAATATAAAATTAACAAGAAAATTGTTAAAATATTTTTAAAAAAAGACAATACCTCCTTTATAAAACCCTTCTCTGAAAAATTATTGGGACATTTATTTAAAGCCGCCTCTTCGCCTCTTCTACCAGACAAACAATGCAGGTTAAACGAAGGTATAGATCTACGATACTTTATAATATTAAAATGAAGACGGCGGGGTGGGTTGGGTTCGATCACCGGACCATCAAGTCTAGAGCACATACTAAACGATGTGCCAAAAAAAACTTATCCACGAGCGAGGAGGGGGGGGGGGGAGTGACACCAGAATTCACGGACCAAAAGTAGGTGCATGGAAAGGGATGGGGAGGGCGCTGATGATATAAGTGCCATCGTTCCAATGAAACATAGTAGATAATAGAATGGACTGCCTAAAAGAGGATGTGGGAAGCAACAAAATGGGGGGGGGGGGGCGTTGCATTGGAAATGAAACAAAAAAAGGAGAGAGAGTGAGTGTGGGGGGCGTTCTGCCAGAAAACTAAGAGTGGAAAGATGCTAAGGCTGCAAATAAGAAAGTGTGTGTGTGTGCGTGTGTGAATGAGAAACACAAAGGAAGAGGATTACTGCCATGGGAGTGGCTATATGGGCAAACGGACAAATGGGCCGGTCTGAGCGCGACCAAAGAAAAAAATTTCAATGCAGACTTTAAAAAAAAAGTGACAGCAGCAAAACACAGATGTCCGAACATGTTTTCTAGGTTTTTTAATTTTTTTAAATTTTTGACAATAAATTTTGTTTGAAATTCAACAAGAATATCAAAATCTTTACACTATACAAACTATACTTATTATCATTTGCATTAAAAAAAAAAAGGAAATTAAGCACTCGAAATGTTATGAGCGTAGTAAATAAAATTTGACGCAGTTTTGAGTTTTAAACTCCCTTCAGCGGGGTTTGAAGGTAAAAAATACCTCATTAACATTAAAAAAGGAAAGTACACACTCCAAAATCTATGAGCGTAGCCAAAGGGGTTTTGAGTTTAATCCCCCCAACCCCCGCAAGCGGGGCTTGAAGCTAAAAAAATACATCTTCAATGTAAAAAAAGCAAATTACACACTAAAATTATTTGAGCGTAGCCAAGCCAATTGGGCGTTTTTGAGTTTAAACCCCTCTCCTCCAGATGGTTTTGAGTTTAAAATTCCCCTACAGAGCGTTTTGGGGTGCAAAACTTCTATCTTCAACATTATTCTAAAGCAAACTACAGTTACCAAATTCTATGACCGTAGCTAAATGGGGTTTTGAATTTTAATTTTTTAATTCTATGACCGTAGCTAAATGGGGTTTTGAATTTTAACTTTTTAATTTAAAACCCCTATCAGATGATTTTGACAATAAAACTTCCCTTTTCGATATAAAATTTAAAGCAAACCTAATTCCAAGAGCATATTCAAGAGAGGTTGCACATTTCTATTAAAGCCATTCTAAGCGGACATGGTTTTCAACTCTCTTATCATTATGTTCATAACAATATAATACACTGAATGACTACACAACACACATTCCGTGAACACATTCTTACGGACGAGTTACAAGCACATGTAAACATAAGAACGACAACCGATACAGCATATAATATTCATAACATTCAGCTCCCATTCACTCTAGATACAAGTAGTGTAAGTATATTTTTATTACGCGTATTTAATCTTCATATTATCATAATGTTAAACGAAACCTCTTGTAGTAGGCTTTTTTGGGACAGAATGAAACACCACTAGAACGATGGTTCAACGCTGTTGATTCAACTCTTTTGACGTACACAAAGTGTACACGATTTAAAAACCATTCGAATCATGTTTTCCTTTTCAAAAATATTATGTAATTTTATAGACCATATACATTGCAATTAAAACAGATGTGTTTCTTGAAAAGAAAAGATACTCTACAAATTTAGATTGAGCCTTTGAAGGTAGCAGCCGAAAAAATACATATGTTAGTTGTTAATTTCGTATTTATCACCATTATCGCCCCCCCCCCCCTTTTGAATCTGCCAGTATTTTCGACGAGTCTTGCTTGGTGCCCCAAAGGTCCAACAGACTAAGAGAGAGAGAGAGAGAGAGAGAGAGAGAGAGAGAAAGAAAGGGTTCGTACCAATCAGTTATAAGTTCGAATTCGCTTCGGTTCTGTCATAAGTGAGTTTCGAGTTCGGTTCGTGCTCGGTTCGTTTCCCATCTCTAATTTATTAAACCTAACAAAAAAAAGTAATCAATAGAAAAAAAAACATAAACAATTACTAATCAATTTATTGGCAATTAGATCTAACTATCGATATCGATTATCATATTATTGTCAAATTTTTTTTTTAATTATCGAAAAAGGGAGATAAATTATTGAGAGATGAAATTTAAATATTATAATCTTAATTGTTTTTTTTTTTCGTCTCTAATTTTGGGCTTTCATTACAAGTTTATTCAGATTGACGTAAACTATAAAATTGTGAAAACAAATAATGTATATATACTTAAAAATATAAAATCATTTTAGTGACTGTTTTGGTGTTTGCAACTGGGACAATTTCCCTCAAATTTTAACGGAGCATACATCACGCTTTTACCCAAGAAATCTGAAAATAACACTTTACCTAGCGACTTTGGGCCCATTTCACTTCTCAATACAGACTATAAACTTCTCACAAAAATGATTTTCCTAAGAATGAAACCTCTCATAAACCAACTTATAGGATATGACCAGTACTGTCGTATCCCTGACAGAAACATAGACGGCATGACGCATTTTTTACGGGATTTTATCATGTACAGTAAGGATAAGAACCTCAATGTATCTCTTTTATCTGTAGATCAAGAAAAAGCCTTTGACCGAGTAAGCCATAGCTTCTTGTTCAATGTTCTTGAGAAATGTAAAATAAGTTCCCTGTTAATCAGATATATAAAGCTTGTCTATACAAATGCAACAAGTAGATTGATAATTAACCATTCTCTCAGTAGGAGTATCCTCATACAAAGGTCTGTCAGACAGGGCTGTCCCTTATCCTCCTTCTTGTATATCCTTTGCTTGGAACCCTTCTTGGAATCTATAAGATCTGACCCCTCTATTATTGGGCTTAATATACCGGGTCGCTCCTTCTCAACCATCAAAGTCAAAGCCTATGCGGATGATACAACTTTTTTTCCATCTTCAGAGCAAGATATTGAGAATATACTAAAGAAATTTACACTCTTCAGAGAAGCTAGTGTTTCAAAAATAAATATAAATAAATCCTCTGTAATGGGACTAGGGAAATGGAAATTCAAAGAGAATTACGCTTTCAAAATTGTAGATAAAATCAAGATTTGTGGTATTGTCTATACCTGTAATTCTTTATTCTATTGTGAAGACCAGTGGGAGAATATTTTTGTCAAAGCCTCAGACTTGCTAAAACTTTATAAGCACACAGGTTCTACAATATTTGGTAGAGCTGTATTGATAAATAGTTTGGTCATTCCAAAGATTGTCTATTTAGTTAACATTACAGAGCCACCTCCTAAATTCATAAACAAGCTAAACAAGTTAATTAGAAGGTTTATATTTAAAAACACTATTAGGAGCATTAAGCACACTACACTCATTCAAAACAAAGAGGATGGGGGGATAAACTTACAAGATGTCAAAACAAAAATACATTCGCTAAGGCTAAAATTTGTAGGTCAAGTAGTTAGAAACCCAACACATTTTCCCTTGACAATTTACTATTATGGTTTAAGATTAAGTAGTCTTCTTCCAATACACAATGATACTCCTCACTATTTTGGTACAGTCACTCATCCATTTTACAGGTCTATTTCCAGAATTTTACCTGGTAATGAACATTTAATACACAACAAAACCAAAGAATCATACACAACACTTAAAAAGCTGTTACATGAAAGTCTAGTGAATAGGATAAGTGGGGGAGAGTTCTTGGGGTGACAGAATTCAAGGACACATTCATAAACCTACACAGCAAACATATCCCACCCAAAGCTAGAGAGATAAGTTATAGACTTATCTTTGGAATGACCCCTATGGTTAGAAGACGAGCAAATGACCGTGCTTGTATATTATGCCATCTTGAAAATGCTGACAATGAGAAACATCGGCATAGACATGGGTAATTCATAATTTTGTTTGATACCAGCAATGCAAATTAATCCTTCAGTATTCACAGATACGGCTAAATATGTAGGGTTTCGTCCCCTTAGATAACCGAACACGTTATTTCTCCCACACCCATTCACGGATCAAGTTAAAAATTTTAACATTATAGTTCGTTACAAAACATCAATCAATTGAACAAATTAACCACTTCATTTGTTCATAATTAGTAATTTTTTTTTTATCTAAAAGCGAAATAACTTATACATAGTTGAGAAATATAGTTGTAAGTGCAGAGATTTTTCCCTTAGATAAGCTATGTTTTTTTTAAATGGATGATATCTTAATATTTTTCTTGTTGCCTAGATTGGGCCAGTGATATTGCAAGCCAGTTGCTTTAGGCCACTTGAATTTGGTGCTAACAGTATATCAGATCGTTATGAGGCCAGCCTTTACTTTGACATGAACGACCTTAAAAGTTTTCAAATCAGGCCAGCTTATTCCAAGACGGAAGAAATAGATCCAATATAAACCTAAACATATATGAATATTACTTAAAAGATAACAGCAAAGCTAATCCGAGGGGAAGAACTCCATATTTACATCCAAGTGTCTCAATACTGTAATATTTTTTCCCTTTTCGCTATTATACATAATTAATGAATAATAATGAGTAATTTGGATGTTTGGCACATCGGAGCATTGCAACTATTCCGGTAGCTCGTGGAACGCCCGTTGAGGCCTCTCGGTACACTAGTCTCCCGCGGAACACAGTTTGGGAAGCACTGAACTACACAAACGGTTGCCCTCTACCTCATGATACCTGGGAAAAAAAATTACATAGAACAAGATGAGTACCTGAAAGAACGTTCCAAGACTTCTGGAGATTCTCATGGTGAGTTTCTGTTTGGTGACGCTTGGCTCGGATCCTTTGGTGCCATGCGGAGCCCCACGACCTGAAGTTTTTCTTCCATCCAGTGACGCACTGTTGCAAACGATAATTTCATCAGTTCCGGTAATGTTTGTGGGCGAGATGGCCGAAGAAGGACTCACCTGTAGAATAAATTTATTTGAAAAGTTGTAATTACTAACAGCTTTGTTTTTCAAAATACGTTTAAGTAAATAGTGGACTGGAAGTGATTTCGAATTTATACATTTTCTTTTTTTTTTCAGCTCAGATTTAATGCAAAATATGAAAATCATTTCTTAATAACATTTGTTACATTTTTTTTTCTTACATGTCCAATCTTATTAGGATTTGTGAAATTCAAGTAGTACTCCTGCAAGAGTAAGTTGGACCCGTGGCGAAGCTAGAGTCGGGCAAGGATGGTCATATTTCCAAAGCCCACCCTGGGACCCCCACTTAAAAATAAGCCCCCAAAGGAATGTTTTATTTTTTTTAACATTAAATGATGTCGAATGTCATAATGCAGGGACTCCTAAAAAAGTCAAGCCCACCATGGGCCTCCAAATTTCTATCTACGCCACTGTGTTGAACAAGCTGTCTGGCGCTACAAGCTAAACGCAAGTAAAATAATGAATAGTATTGCAGTAAACAAACCATAGATCTAGTCCTAGGTGATTTAATATGTTATCACGGTCTTGACAGGCCCTTGCCATAAACAAAAAAAAATACAAGCACGAGTAGTTGGTCCTTGGTAGTGTCCAAAATGATGAGCAGTTATGTTTGCTTTAAAACAATCAACACTAGCCTTGGAATGACTAATCCGCAGGACAGGGTAAAAAGTACAAGGAAATGAAGAAGAGAATGTGGCTAACATCAACAAAGTTATGGTCTGAATTTCTAGCCCTGTATTTAATATCAACTTTGTCAAGCGGGCCACTGAGCTTGTTGTTTCCTACCAAAACACAAGGTAAAGTACGCGGACAGAAAGAACATTGCAATTGCTTATGGTGCAAATATTTGGATAGAAATGTCTTTGAAATACACTGAATCAACTTGTCACGTGTTTATTATGTTTTTTTTTAAACTTGATGATCATAATGAGCAATAAAGTAATAAAAAAAAATAACGTTTCCGTTTCAGACCTTGTGGTCTATATGGCAGATGATCTAAAGGTCATCTGTTTCTTGGCCTACGGTTAACTAGGGTGTTATGTGGCCAGCACAAAGATCAACCGCCTTTACTTTCCACAACTATTGTCAGGTACCCATTAGAGTTGGGTGGATTCAGAGGCGCTCAAAGATCACGAAATTAAAAAGCCAAGTCTTCACCAGGATTCGAACCCAAGACCCCTGGTTTGGAAGCCAAGCACTTTACCGCTCAGCCACCGAGCCTCCATAAGAAGCTTGATTGTAAATAGTGTATCAATCAAGGTGCAATAATTATAGTTAAGGTGCAGTGAAGTATGCATTTATAGAGTTTAATTTTTTAAAACTCAAACTTGAAACAATAAATATATGCACAGTAGATATAAAAAGTAGATACAGGATACAATAATAATGATCAATAAAAGTAACTATTTACTTTCAAACTAGCGACTTCTAGATCTAACGTTCTAGCTCTCTCTCTCGTCCCAAGCTACTGCTCCTCTTTTTATATCTTTTCTTAGAATACTCTAGAACCATGACACCTCAATACCTTTGACCCTTTTACGTCTAGAACCATGACACCTCAATATCATTGACCCTTTTACATCTAGAACCTTGACACCTCAATACCCTTGACTTTTTTGCATATAGAACCATGACACCTCAATACCCTTGACCCTTTTACATTTCATTTTCTTCGTCCGTTTTTTTAAAAATCTAATTTAACCGCTGTTAATTACATTTCCTTAATGTAGCCTTGAACTATGGCATTTTCTTTTTCCAAGTGTGATAACGATGTGACCTATTTGAGTTAGTTAAACTGTCCTCATTTTGTGAACAATGAGGATGTGACACAACCCATAAGCTTATAAACAGGGATTTACTCCAGTAAAATACGACAAAGAGTTAGCAGTGTAGCACACACAATAACACAGTCACAGATTGGTCGCGACTAACAGACTACGATATAGGTACAAAATACAAATACGACTATAAATACCATCACGAGTACAATCTTGTCTGACCCTATCCCATACAATACAGACGTTACTTCATAAAAGAAGAGGATTACGTCCTACGCGTCATGCATGTTAACCATTGACTTAAATTTTGTAAAGTCATTGGTTTTCATGGCTGACTCAGGCAACCCAAACCATGCTCTAGTAGCACTAGGGAAGAAGGAGCATTTGTACAAATTTGTCATAGCATATGGGATGAGGGATGCCAATACAAAACAAAAAAACAAATCAGAAGGTCACGACTACTGTAGTCTTCATTGTGTGTTCCAGCTTTTATTTAGTCACCACACAGCAATTCAATGGAGAATCTGATTGCAATTAATTTTTTAAAATACAAGCCTTTATCTAGAGTATGTTCCTAACACATTATTCATTCAGTTATGTATAGCTCATTGCAAAATCACAGGTCTGACGTCGCGATTTGTGATGTGGTGAAGAGCTATTGGTCTAAACTGCCCACAGGTTGTCGTCACAGGCAAGTGTTTAGGCCTCCTGTAACAAGCGGTCTCACTTCCTCACGCCGTCTCCAATGTGTTCTCCCCCGCAAGACTCCTACTAACTACTGACCAAAAATGTGACCAGAGTCCGAGCTTCTTCCTGTCCTCCATTTCCCGTTCGCCTGTCTCCATTTTCTGGTTCACTGGTTCCTTTCGAGTAATTTTCTACGTGAAGTCATTCAAGATATAGGTCAGGTCAAATTATCTCCCTTCTTACCCCGCTCTCCCATTTTTAATGTTCATTAACATCTTTAGCACTGGAATAAAGTCTGTTTAAAAATAACATCGCGGCTTGAGTGGTTCTCACAGTGGGTTGAGTCCATAAAGCGCATAAAAGAAACAAACACAGGCCAATGGCAAAGACAGAACCAGGGGTGGACTGGGTATCAAAATCGGCCCGGGCATTACCATATAAACCGGCCCACAAATGGCATGTCATATATTTTCGGGTGGGGGGATTTTTACCCCACTCCGCAATTTATATATATATATATATATATTATATATATATATATATATATATATATATATATATATATATATATATATATATATATATTAGTGTGTCTGTATATCTAATTTATATTCATTACATTCTGATCTTCAAACGTTTTTTCTACCCTAAAATACTCTCTTCCTATAATTAGTGGAAAGACAGAACACACTGCCAAAGGGCAGCTAGGATGTCCGGGGGAGCGCTGCAATCTCCCTCATTGGGGTCCGGGGCGAAGCCCCGGAACCAAGTATTATTTCCGTTATTTTAAGCTTTAAAGATGCATATTCTGAGGTATCTACAGTGCAATTAGCTTGTTACTATTCGGCTAAAAAAATTCAAAACCAAATCTGCTATTCAATGGAGTCCAGCGACTGGTAGAAAATGGTTTTGCTTTAGCTTTTCTATTATAGGGGGAAGGGAGACCACAAAACCCCCTTTGGCTACGCTCATGAAATTTGGTGACTGTAGTTTGCTTAAGTTTGCTGCACTGGGGCAGTAAGTAAAGTTTCCGTTTCAGACAATGAGGCCTGAGGCAAGTGATGGTTTGAAGACCCTCCCCTCCCGGGTACGCCCATGTGTTATATTATAGGTGTAAACCTAATTCTCTACAAAATATATAAAGTTTGATAACGCATCGAAAACTGGATGTATGCATTCATAGCATTACATAATGTATTCTATTTATACATGTATGTAGTCTGAAAATTATAAACAATACAATAGCAGCCTAATGAGTTTGAAGCTTTTTGGTATTACTTATAGATTACAGACGTTTCTTCAAAAAAATAAGATTATTACGTCTTACTCATTTCATGTGTCAATCTTATCTTATCTTATCTTATATAATACAGACGTTACTTAAAAAAAGAAGATGATTACGTCCTACGCGTCATGCATTTAGTCATGCATATTAACCAATGACTTAAATTCTGCCAAGTCACTGGTTTTTCTGGCTAGCTCAGGCAACCCATTCCATGCTCTAATAGCACTAGGGAAGAAGGAGTATTTGTACAAATTTGTCCTAGCATATGGGACGAGGAATGTGCCTTTATTTTTGTGTCTTTCAGAGTATTTTATTAAATTTTGTTTTTGTATTTGAAGATTATGGTTCAGTGTTTTATGTATAATTGCTACTTTACTTTTGAGTCTTCTGTCCTGAAGGCTTTCTAAATTTAGTGATTTTACTAATGGTGTTACCCTAGTCAAATGTGAATATTCGTTTGTTATGAATCTCACTGCTCTATTTTGTGTTTGTTCCAGTTTCTTAATGTTTTCTTGAGTTGAGGGGTCCCACATGGTGGATGCATATTCTATTATTGGCCTAACCAAGGTTAAATAACATTTTAGTTTTATGTTCTTATTTGATTTATAAAAATTTCTTTTAATAAACCCTAATGCTTTGTTGGATTTTTTTAATAGTTTCATCAATATGTGGATTCCATGACAGTTTTTCATTTATTATAACACCTAGGTATTTTGAGTTTTTAGTCTGTGTTACTGGTTTGCCATGAATAAGATAAGTGGAATTAATTTGTTTTAGTTTTTTTGTTACTCTTAACAACTGACATTTTTCTGGGTGGAAAGACATGCTCCAATTTGATTCCCATTTCTGTAATTCATCTAATTCTCTTTGTAAAATATCTGTGTCTTGTTTTGTTTTTATTGTTCTATATATTATGCAATCGTCTGCAAATAATCTGACTTTTGTTCCTGAACTAATGCAATTTGGTAAATCATTTATGTAAATTAAAAATAGTAGTGGACCCAAGACTGTTCCTTGAGGTACACCTGAGTTTACTGTTATTGGTGTTGATTTAGAGCCATTTATTATTACAGTTTGTTCTTTCCCTATCAGAAAATCTTTAATCCACTGATGCAGTGGACCGTTAATGCCGAAATATTTTAATTTTTTAAGCAAACTATGGTGGTGAACCTTGTCAAAAGCCTTGGAAAAATCTAGTAAGATAGCATCTATTTGTTCACTATTATCTAAACCTTTTGAAAAATCATCAATTAGTCATATTAGTTGTGTTTCACATGATCTATATTTCCTAAAGCCATGTTGGTATGGGGTGAGGACATTATGTTTGTCTAAGTGGTTTATGATGTTGCTACATATTATGTGTTCTAGGATTTTACATGTGATGCTGGTAAGTGATACTGGTCTGTAGTTTCCTGGATCAGATTTTTCTCCTTTTTTAAATAGGGGGGTGACATTAGCTTCTTTCCAGTCCTTTGGTACTCTGCCCTGGTTAAGCGATGCCTGAAAGAGTAGTATTTTGAACACTGGGGCTAGCTCATTGCTTAGTTCTTTGAGTAATCTAGCTGGAATACCATCAGGTCCAGACGCTTTATTTGGTTTGGTGTTGGCTAATAGTTTTTGAATTCCATTTTCTTGTACTACTAAATCTTCTATGTTGTCTAGTTGGTTCAAATTAAGAATTATGTCTTTGTCTCCTGGGGCTGAGAATGCTGATGCAAAGTATTTGTTTAGAATGTTTGCTTTAGTTTCATTATCATTATGTATTATGTTATGTTCATCTTTTAATGGCGCTATGCCTGTTGTTTCCATTTTCTTAGACTTAATGTATAACCATTGGTTTTTGTTGTTATCTTTAGATATTACATTGTTTATGTATTCACTCTGCAGCTGTCTGCTTACTTTTTGGGTTAGGTGTTTAATTTTTATATACTTTTTGTAAACTCTTTCTGCCTTGGTTTCTTTAAATTTTCTATATAGGTTTTCTTTCTGTTTACAAAGCTTCTTTAGTCTATTATTAAACCAGCATTTATTTATTTTGTTTGATGTGTATTTAGTTGGTATATGATTTTCTATAATGCTTTTAAGATGGTTTTTAATGAAATTCCAGAGGTCATCGACTGGTTGGTTAATGTCTTTTTCTAATAAGAATGTTTGTTGAAAGTTTCATGCAGCTTGGTGTAGTTGTGTTAGGTTACATTTATTCCAGAGTAAGATTTTTCTTTTGGTTTTTGTATTGGCTACTGCTTTTATCTGACTGTGTATTTTTATGATCTCATGGTCTGATAGACCAGGGATAATATCATAATCAACTACTAATCCAGGTCTGTTGGTTAAGAAGAGATCTAATGTGTTGTTTAATCTAGTTGGCTTTTTAATGATTTGATCTAAACTTAGGTTGTGTAAAGTTTCTATGAAAAGCTCATTTATGTCCTTAAGGTTTTGGTGTTTATCTATGGTTAGTGTTTTCCAATTTATATCAGGTAGGTTGAAGTCACCCATAATCCAAAAAAACTGCATTTTTATTTGTCTCTTTAAGTGTAGTAATCTGATTACATAGTTCCTGCATGTATTCTAAACTAGAATTTGGTGGTCTGTAAATGCTGCCTATTATAAGGGATGTTGAGGTGGTATTAATTTTACAAAATGTAGATTCTATGTTTTTTGAGTTAGGTAAGGTAATTTCTTCAGCTATAAGAGTGTTTTTTATTGCTAAAAGAACTCCTCCATGATTATCAGCCCTATCTTTTCTAAAAATTTCATAATTACTATTGAAAATTTCTGCATTATAAATTTCAGGATGTAGCCAAGTTTCTGTTCCTGCAATTATGTCTGGTTTCTCACATTCTAATAAAATTTCTAAGTCTGCTGTTTTGTTCCTAATACTTTGAAAATTTATTACTAAGGTTTTAAGGTATTTTGGTATTACTTCTTTAGGAGGTTTGGTTAGTGAGGCTGTTGTATTAATTTTAGTAGATTTAGGTTTAACAGGAGTGGATCTGGCTAGTGGTTGGTGAGTTGGTTTTGGGATGGTGTTTAAGATGTTGTATGGGTTAGAAGTGTCCGCATCAAAGGAATCAAACAGTCCTGATGTAAACTGAGGTAACCCACACGGTACACAGTGCCATGATGCATCTTTGTTGCCTAAGGCATAATACACAGGTGTATTCATATGGAGACATGATGCATGGTACCATTCGTCGCAGGTGTCACATTGAATGGCTTTCTGTTTCATGGTGCATACTTTTTTGCAGATGTTGCATCTATCTTTAGATCTAGGCCCTGGATTTGACTCTACATCTCCTGCTTTTAATATTAACAGTGAAAGGTATTTATTTCTACTGTGTCTGATTGAGAACTTCCATTTGTGATGGGTAATCTTCTTTAATGTTATTGATGTGTATGTTAGGTTATTTTTGAAGTTGCATTGATCTAAAGTGTGATGATTGATTATGACTGTTGTTTCCTTTTTAAGTTTAGTGTTGACTGAGGTAGATCTAGTTCTGTGTTCAGCTAGTGTGTATTTAGTAATTATTATCTTATCTTATCTTATATAATACAGACGTTACTTCAAAAAAGAAGATGATTACGTCCTACGCGTCATGCATTTAGTCATGCATATTAACCAATGACTTAAATTCTGCCAAGTCACTGGTTTTTCTGGCTAGCTCAGGCAACCCATTCCATGCTCTAATAGCACTAGGGAAGAAGGAGTATTTGTACAAATTTGTCCTAGCATATGGGACGAGGAATGTGCCTTTATTAGGATAAATAGCCAGAGCAATTTCATGATGACTGTTGTTGATTTTAGTTTTAAAAGGTCTAGTCTAAATCTAGTTTAAGGTTAAAAATGCCTAAGATGGCCTAAGCTAAGTCTAAAGTGATAGCTAATTTACAATGACAATCAAATGGTTTATTCAAAATATAGACCTAGACTAGATCCAGATCTAATTCAAGATCTAGATCTAATTGTAGATCAATATATTTATGTGTTTAACTAACTTTAACTAACTATATAGAGTATTACTATTAGTTTATAATTAGTAGTATTTGTAGATGATTAGTAGATCTAAGGCCTTAATTAAAGTCTAAGTCTGACTAGATCTAAAATCTAAGAATATAAAAATAAATATAGACTAAATAATAATTAAATATAATTATAAGGATTAGCTGATTAGTGAGACAAAATAGTCCTAAACTAATTTGAATTAATTAGTGGAAATAATGCTGAATTAAGTTAAATCTATAATTTAAAGATATTAGTTTATTAGTTGAATAGCTTTTTAAAGGAATTTTATTTGGTTTATATACAACAAAACGAAAATTTAACTCATCTATGATAACTGTAAACAGGGAGCAGCCATTTTGTCAAGAGCTCGTAATATCTAGTCATACATGTTGATCTGTGACTTAAAATATGCTAAATCATTAGTTTTCCTGGCTGACTCAGGCAACCATTCCATTAAAAGATAAGAGAAAGCAGAACGGTTAGAGATGCACTTACTTAATGTAAAAAGCTCTTGCTTCCTCCTAGTACATTCTCAAAAAACGCGATTTGTATATGAATAAACTATGACCCATTATTTAAAACTAGTCGACCGGCGGCGTAGCATACGCCGCTATTTTGCATGGCCGGTCTTAGGCCACTGTAACCTAAGCGACCGCAGTGGGCCCCCATTTCAAAGGATCTGCACTTTCATAGGACCCGCGCTAATTCAAGGTGAATAAATTATTAAATTATACCATTTTATAAATTAAAACAGATTTCCCGCGCCTCTCTTGTCGATTTACCAGGAGCTCCTGGAAATCTCCCGAAATTGCAAAATATACGAAAAGGTCCTTAAAATATACGGAAATATATAGAAAAAAAATTGTCATTTTGGGGTGTCATTCAATATGGAAAACGCCAATCCTACGCGCGATAAATTAAAACGGCATTGTGCATAGCCGTAATTGTGTAGTCTGGTGAAAGAAGCTTCTCGCACCTCAAACTAATGAAGAGGTACTTGAGGTCAACAATTCTCAAAGATAGATTGAAACATTTGGTAATTCTTGCTATTGAACGTGATCTATGTAGGAAATAGAATTATTATGATATACTCGTAAAGTAATTCTGTACCTAGTAAAGAATGAATAAAATACATAGACGAATTTATTTTCTAATACAAACTCTTAAATCGATCAAATTATCCGCTTCCCTACCCAAACATTGATCAGCAAAATCCGTTTCGCATAGGGCCCCACAATGGTTAAGTCCGGCCTTGCTATTTAGTGTTTTTAAAATGTTTTACATGTTTCGGATGTTCCTTTAGATTTGTAGATACTTTAATTTTTAGTCCAAACCTCCCGCAAGACGAAGGGGGTGGGAGCGGGCAGGGTTTGACAGTCCAGCGCGCAGCCATCCGTAGCGACGTGGGAATACCCACGTGTTCTCTCCCCCCCCCCCCCCATTCTTGTTTTCTCGTGGACTATCCGCAGAAATATGAGAGTGATCTTTCCTTTACTTCTTCTTCTCGTTTAAACTGTTGAGGGAAGAAGAGAATAATATATATAGATATAAATCTCCTTTCATTAAATATCGGATGTGACAGCGTATAATAAATTATTGTAATTATCGTAATAATTTTCATCATTAATGACTTCATACTAAGCATAAGTCTGCCATTAATTATAATAGTATAAAATTAATTTAGATCTAGATTTATTTTGTAACTAAATTTTTTTTTTTGCCTTAAGCGTAGTATGTTTAGATCTATGTTATTAAAAATAAACAAAAAGAAACTTACTTTTTCTTTTCAAATCGCAGAAAGTAGAGCTTTAAACCCATATTGAGCTGTCGATAAGTTGGGTGGCTTGCATTTTCGCGGCTGTGTGTATGTGTTCATGTGAATTTCTATTCAGTATTGAAGTATTGTTAAAAAGTTATTTTTTTTTTTGCTGCGTTCTATCAATGTTTTCTAACTTCACCTCTCTTAATCCCTCTTTTTGGTGACATTTCATTAAAACTATTAAAAGACTGGGGGAGGGAAGGAGCAAAAAAAAATGGGAATGCCATCAAAGGTCCATGCCGACCAGCAAAATGATGAGGCCAAACACAACCTCGAAGACATCAAAGCAGTCCGCTTGTGTATAGCAGAAAGTACGGTCTAACGTTTTGCAAATGATAATACGTACAGTGTAGAGTGTGTTGTTTTTTTGTTGTTGATATTCTTATTGAATTTTAAACAAAATTAACTATAATAAGAATTAAAAAAAAAAAAAGAAAACGTGTTCGGGCCTTTGTGTCTCGCTGCTGTCACTTTTTTTTTAAGTTCTGCATTGAAATTTTGTTTTTCTTTGATCGCGACCAGACCGGCCCACTGGGCATTTGCCCGTTTGCCCATATAGCCAGTCCGCCCCTGGACAGGACCCTTGCCAGGCTTGCCTTATGACTGGGCCCAAAGCTAAGCGACATGCGAAATTGACTTTGATGTTAAGTATGTAAAAAATCCAATTAAAATATTTAGTTATTTTTTTAAAAATATTTACTCTTAAGAAATAATAACAAATGATGATTGTGTTTTGAAAGTATTATACATTTGAGCGAGGTTTAAAAGGGGGGGGGGAGATCTGATAGAACAACTCCCACCCCTACTCCAGAAAACTCTTTAAGGACCAGATCAGGGGTGTGCTTGCGCTCACTGGCACTGGAGAGAGCAACTGGCAGCTATTGGCTTCCGAAAAGGAGAGTTTGAGAACTAATAACACTGGACCAGGCGTATCTGATGTCAAAGATAGGCGAAAAAAAGCGAAACGAGAACTTGAATTTACAGTTGGTGAATCTTAAGAACGACCGCTGGAGCAGACGAATCTACCATTAAAGATAGGCGAAGGATCGACAGCGCGAAATATATGCAGCTCGCAGCTCGGCCTGCTCAGCCACGTAAATTCTTTGCGTGTGATCTCTGTACTCCTACTTGTCTGTACTCCTAGATGTCTGTACTCCTAGTTGTCTGTACTCCTAGATGTCTGTACTCCTAATTGTCTGTACTCCTAGATGTCTGTACTCCTAGTTGTCTGTACTCCTAGATGTCTGTACTCCTAGATGTCTGTACTCCTAGTTGTCTGTACTCCTAGTTGTCTGTACTCCTAGTTGTCTGTACTCCTAGATGTCTGTACTCCTAGTTGTCTGTACTCCTAGTTGTCTGTACTCCTAGTTGTCTGTACTCCTAGTTGTCTGTACTCCTAGATGTCTGTACTCCTAGTTGTCTGTACTCCTAGATGTCTGTACTCCTAGTTGTCTGTACTCCTAGATGTGTGTACTCCTAGTTGTCTGTACTCCTAGATGTCTGTACTCCTAGATGTCTGTACTCCTAGTTGTCTGTACTCCTAGATGTCTGTACTCCTAGTTGTCTGTACTCCTAGTTGTCTGTACTCCTAGTTGTCTGTACTCCTAGTTGTCTGTACCCCTAGTTGTCTGTACTCCTAGATGTGTGTACTCCTAGATGTCTGTACTCCTAGTTGTCTGTACTCCTAGATGTCTGTACTCCTAGTTGTCTGTACTCCTAGTTGTCTGTACTCCTAGTTGTCTGTACTCCTAGATGTGTGTACTCCTAGATGTCTGTACTCCTAGTTGTCTGTACTCCTAGATGTCTGTACTCCTAGTTGTCTGTACTCCTAGTTGTCTGTACTCCTAGATGTCTGTACTCCTAGTTGTCTGTACTCCTAGTTGTCTGTACTCCTAGTTGTCTGTACTCCTAGTTGTCTGTACTCCTAGATGTGTGTACTCCTAGATGTCTGTACTCCTAGTTGTCTGTACTCCTAGTTGTCTGTACTCCTAGTTGTCTGTACTCCTAGATGTGTGTACTCCTAGATGTGTGTACTCCTAGATGTCTGTACTCCTAGTTGTCTGTACTCCTAGTTGTCTGTACTCCTAGATGTCTGTACTCCTAGATGTCTGTACTCCTCAATGTCTGTACTCCTCAATGTCTGTACTCCTCAATGTCTGTACTCCTCAATGTCTGTACTCCTAGTTGTCTGTACTCCTAAGTGTCTGTACTCCTAAATGCTTGTACTCCTAAATGGTTGTGAAAGTTAGATATTGAAAGCTGAAGTTGAAGGAAGAGTCCAAGCTTTTGAGGGTGAATGCTACAGAAATCATATGGAAGTTTTAATTGTGTTCCATTCAACACTCTGGAGGACAAAAAATAAGGAGTTCATTTATGCTTTGAAGAGACGAACGCTGAGCTGGTTTGGTCCTATTGTAGGACATTTACTTTCGGGGTAACAGTGTGGCCCCACAAAGGAGGGGAGGGGGGTCGTACATAGAGAACTGACAGGTCGATGTGAAAGAATATACAGGCCTCTTACTTGATGTTCTGCTAAGGACAGCAGCTGACCCTGAAGAACAGATACATTTGACAATTAACTATCCCATAGTGCTATTTGTTAATTGGTTCAATAAAACTAAAACATGATCATATCAAAACAGCCTAATAAAAGCGCGCAGGGATAAAAATGGCATTATGATGCACAACGCATTTGCTTGTTTATACTTTTTCCTTTTTGTGTAAAAATCAGGTAATATTTTAATTGAAGACTTCTCCCACTTCCGATTCTCGGATCAAGATGAAATTCTGCACAGATATTTATAATCAAAGACAATACTTAAAGCAATAACAAATATTTAACCGATTGGTTAAGCAATTAGCGGTATTTAATTATTTTTTAATATTTAAAGGAGCAGACAAATCTTGCATTATTAAGAAATATTGCAGTGATTTTGCGGTGCATTCGCTTATATAAGCTTTATTTTTTTTAACTATTTTAAAAATATTTTCCCTGTTTGAAACGTTATTCAGTATTTACATAGAACCACTTTTGCCATTATTCAGGGATAGTTCTTTTGCTTCTCTTTGCATAATTGTTAAATTCCGCACCTAACTTACATATGCTGACATCCCCATTAAAAAAAATGAGCTAATACAAGTTAAAGGCTTTGGACGTACGGAAGCGTTCAGCTGACTGTGTACACGTACAATACCATTCATTTACTTACCATACTGTCTGCTAGCGGTGTTTCCGTTCCGAAAGACAAAGTGAAACTAGGTCTTAGCGATTGTGGAATCTCCTCTGAAGATGGCGAATCCAAACCGAATCGCACGGTGCTGCCTTGTATTTGACATGTTTTCTGTTCGAGGTTAGAGCGCGACCCTGGGTCATCACACTCCTCAACGATGGCGGCTTCGTGTTCCTTCGGACACGTCATAAATACCACCTTCTGTTCCGGATGACCAAGTCTGCTATGGTCCTCTTCTTTCGGAGACTCCGTCTCGGAGTGACTGAACGAGGAGCTGCATGATTGGAAGTTGTCGGAAAGATCTTTAGCGTCGACAAAGTCTTTGCGTTTAGTTGTCGCCAGATCGCATCGCGAGGCGTCAGCTAAACGACTCTGGGCGTTGTCAGATTCGATGCGCCCGAGGGCGTCATAGCAGATGTCTTTAAGTGATACGCTGTAAGAAAATGACTCGAGCCGAGTGTGCGTTGAAGGCGATTGACAGCTGCCATTCTGTGAGGCGTCGAGGCTGCATAAAGTTGTTTTATTACCATTCTGTGAGGCGTCGAGGCTGCAAAACGTTGATTTATTACCATTCTGTGAGGCGTCGAGGCTGCAAAACGTTGATTTATTACCATTCTGTGAGGCTTCGAGGCTGCAAAACGTTGATTTATTACCATTCTGTGAGGCGTCGAGGCTGCAAAACGTTGATTTATTACCTTTCTGTGAGGCGTCGAGGCTGCAAAACGTTGATTTATTGTTATTCTTTTCTTGGACTGAGGGTTTTGTCCCCTCTACGTCAATGCCTCCATGGGCGTAGCTCGGGGTAGGTAGTGGACTATCACATTCCGCGTGTATCTTTCCGTCGCATCTTTTAATTACTTTTGCGCTGGTCTTGTTTCGGTGATCCTGTTCCGGTGTCTCATCACCAAGATGAGTACAGCTCGTCATCTCTTTGACCAGAAATGACATCATCATATCAATCCCACAATCCTTTGTGAAACCAAAGAGGACGGAAGTGACGCTAGTTTTGTCGTAGGCTGTAAAATCCGTGCACTAAACTAACTTGCTGAGCGAACCGATTTTTCTGGAATCGATATCCAACATTTGGCTCCTTTTGAATAGCTTTCTAAGTATACATCTTCATCCATCATAAACAACGTATTTCTATTCAGTTCATTCCTGACGACTTTAAAATAGTATTATCACCAAGCAAGCTGAGTGTATAGTGGTCAGTGACGACAATGACAAACATAAGAACAGACCTGTTGAAAAAAAAAATTAAAAAATAAATAAAACACTACCAATAATAAAATTATCGAATTAGTGAACAAAAAAAAATCATTTTTTTTTAAAGTTCAACAGATAGTAATAAAATAAAGTTATAAGGTTTATGAAATTAAATAAGCCATAATAATTGCAGATTAATAGATAACACATTTTAGTAAGTTTGCGAAACATAAGAGGGACTCCCCAGCATGGCATCACGTGATCACAATAAGCCAATGATTTGACGCAACGAAATGTTCGTGAGATAAAAAAAAAATCCCCCGGCCACATCTCACATCCTCTTTCTCTTTCTACAGAGTAATTAAAGGGCCAAATTTGTGTCCTAATAACTGTGTCTATGTTTCATTTTCTCATCTTTGTACCCCCATGTTTAATACCATTAATATTTTTCGCTTGGATAAAGACTATTTGTCGATGCATTCAGCGTTGACATTTCCTTGACCTCAAACTGGAGAGCTAATTTTAGCTGAAAAATTTGAAATCCAATTAAAATTCTGAGTGCAAATAAGTCGTAGGATTTTTATTTTTTTTTATTTTAATTTAGAAAACCTCCGAATTTTTGTGTTGTCATAATAATTCTCCTTCACAAGATTTCATCATTTTTTTTTACTTAAAATAAATAAATTAATAAAATATATTACACTCATTAGCTCGCTTTCTAAAGTAGGATTAGGGAACTCATTCGCGAAGAATACCAAAAAGCCATTACAAATCTATAATTAACAATAGCAATTAAATTAATATAATTAACAATAGCAATTAAGTTAATTCCATTTTCGGTTAAACTTCATGATCTAAATATATAATTTTCTGCGTCGCCCAACCATGCGGGACATCACGCACGCACGCCGACTCTCTAACCCTTTATGAAAAGGTCATGGAAAGATAACTCTTTTATTTACGTAAATCGGAATAGAGTTACCATACGTAACTTTCGTGGCGACAGAGCGCCTTCCTCGCTCTCCAGGCATGCGCACACAGTCGTTAGCCCAAACCCACCCAATTTGTGCAACTGTGTCTTTCAGGAAGTGTTCACCCGTCAATAAATAGCGGCGTATACTACGCCACGGGTCGACTAGTTTTTTTTTTTTTTAAAGAAGAAAATAAAATATAAGATAAGATTACTATTCCTAATTCTTCTTGTTCCTCGTTCACATTGTTATGTTGGAGCGTTCAGATGACTAGACCAATATATGAGATGAACTGCGCAGTGGTTTCCAAATCAGGGAGCTCACCATATAGTTTTCTTTCTGTAGGGGTGTTTTTCGGGCCAGTGGCTTGTTTAGGCCTATTGATGAAGACTGTTGTTTTGAAGTACATGGTCAGCATTCTCTTGTGACATTCTACAAGGGCAAATTTCATTAGTTCCAATTTTTAGCTTTTGGAACATATTGTAACTGTATTAGCGGAGTGATAGGGTTAATGTGTGTCCGACGTACTGAAACACAGGACTCCAGACAAATGACACAGATCAACGACTGTCAATGGACAAGGGACAGTACCACTAGCACACGCAAATACGACCCGTGTTATGGTCATGTGATCGAAAGTCTTCGTTGACCAGAGCGAGACCAATCGTCATAGCAGTCCTTAACACTGACCTGCAACGTCGCAACCTCTGGGCAGAGTGTGTAGGAGTTCAGTACAGAACAGCGAGGAGACCGGGACTGTTGGTCGTGAAGTCATTCCGGGATGGAGTGAGTTCTCTAGTGAAGCAGTACGAGTCCAGAATGAACTAGAGAAACAATGCGTACGATGGTAGTTTATTGTGTTGCCAATTATGGCGTATTTGCTGTTATTTATTTAGTTACTCCATTAAAGTACCAGATTATTTTGAAACTCTTGTTGTCAAGTTCTCAAGTTAGATCTTTTGTGCCGAGCGGCATTTGTAGAAGGCCTAATTAGGAGAGAGAATCGTAAGAATATGCTATCTCATTCTGCAATTGTGTCCGGTTCTGAGGCGAAAGATTAGATGTTGGTCAAATCTATGAAAAGAATAAATACCACCTCCAAGCTTACATTTTCATCATACGCTGCCCACATGTCACATATTTGTTATACAGCCGAATCAAATTGATAGGACAACTGATTCAACAATCGCATCCCAATGAGGTGGGATTCATCCAAATTAATTTGTGTATTAAACGCACTTTCCCACTCTTTCATGGGTTGCTTGTTTAAAACGTCCTATAGTCTGCAGTACCCGAATTAGTTGTAGTTATTTTGTTACACAGCTTATATCAACCGACGCCGTGTGTCTGGTATAAACCTTGGGCACGTTTGTTCTCTCACTTCCAAGTCTCGTTTGTTCTCGCACTTCCAAGTCTCGTTTGTTCTCCCACTTCCAAGTCTCGGATCAAGCTGAGACTTTGCACTTTTATTTGTTGTCGATGACAACCAACGAATCAACACAAAACCTTACCGATTAATGAATGTACTAGTGGCTATTAATTAATTTTGATTGATTTAAAAAAAAAAGCAAAAATAAATATTATAGTATTGAGAATATGGCTGTAAATGTGCAGTTCTTTCTCTTATATTTGTTTTGTAGTTTTTATAGTATTACTTTTTTTTTTACATTTGTCTAGTAAGTCTAGTTTGTTAAATCCAATTCATTTTGCCCATGCAATATATTTTTCAATGCATTCTATAAAATACTAAGTTTGGAATCGATATTACGGTCTACACAGAGAACTGTAGTATAAAATAGACAAAAGATGAAAAAGAAACATCTATTGTAAAAAATTCAAAACATGATTTCTTTCTTTAGCGACATTCTTAAAAGATACATACTGCGATATGCATTCATTATATTTGAATTTACGTCGGACTATTAAGTGTTTTGGATTATTGAGTGCCGCACTATCCATAGTTACAACTTTAGTTATCAATTATTAGCTATAGTTTTTTTTTTATACAAAAGACATACAGAAGCTGTCAAATTATTTACGCATTCATCTGTTTTTAAAATACAAAACCTTGTTATTGTCCAACTTCCAACAATCTCGGTGAACCCATGAAGAGAGAGAGAGAGCAGACTAAAGTGTAGGAACTGTTCAAAACAAAACAGGCAAATAATAAAAAACAAGAAATCGTTTTTTGCCTTTGGGTACATTTCAACGTTCGAGTGAGTTCGATCAAAGGGAGACTACTCCTGCGTAGTTGGGAGACACAGGTTAAAGTACAACAGACTAAATCAAGCGTCCAAACTCTTAGAACTAAGAGTTCAGTCGGTCCTATTGGACAAACAACTTGCGAGATGACTGACTGACCAGCAGTGTTATACTGACTGACCAGCAGTGTTCTACTGACTGACCAGCAGTGTTATACTATCTGCATGATACATTTGTACCATTTCCATTTTCTATATAAGAGTGTTTTCTAAGTCTTTTACTGTAATGGAACACTGTGCACATTCCGAGTGGATCTTCATCTAATATATAAAGCAGAAAGTAAGGTGTATGTATGTATGTATGTATGTATGTATGTATTTATGTTTAATGTCCCTCCCAAAACCCGGGAGAGGGTGCAAAAATTAATACATAAGATGTATGTATCTCGTTTAACGCCTAAGTTGTATCCTCTTGATGCACATTTCTTGATCTTAAAAAGGTTCAGAATAATTTGAATATTTTGAAACATTGAATATGAATGGTATGACGTTTAAAAAAAAAGGCAGACGATTATTGGTTTCGTGGCTGTGAAATTGTTTAATGAAGTAGATCTACTTAGGAGTGTATTTTAGGAACTAAACTTGGTCGAGTTGTCTATGATTTTTCATATTTGTATTAACCGACGCCATGGGATGCAATATATTTAAACGTAACAGTGTAATTTAATATGACAGTGAGAGTTATTCCCATAGATTTCAGGCTCTTGTTACAAATGTAACTTGAAATACAGAAAATATGTCTACATTCGTCTTAAACCTTCATACATCCCTCTGGTGGACCGTTAGGGCATGGTGCACCTCACATGATCTGTCGACGGTCTCTCTCCATTCCCTTCTATTATTTGCTTGACTAGAATCTCTTTCAGTCCCGTCATTTCTTCCCATTGCCTTTTTTTTTCTCACTCTCCTTCTTTTTCCTGGTTCTGTTCCCCGCAGGAAAGTCTTTGCATGCTCTGAGGACCACGTGATACGACCATGCAGGTATCACTTGCAAAGACAGCACCACAAATGAGCTGTATTACAATGGCTATTGGGTCTCACGTTGACCTGCAGACCACTGAAAAATTCAAACTAAAACTGTATGGCATACATTCGTCTACATTACACAAAATTCATTTTTATTTGCACAGAAAATAGACTATTAATGAAATATTAATTAAGTCAAAATCAGAGCTTAAAATATAGTCTCATTAAGGCAGAAAATATAATATGCGCTGAAAGGAATGTCTCTATCTATGCATGCCTATCACAAAAAAAGGGCTTAAATATCAACTAGTAAGAACTAATAGAGCCAATCTTGTCAGACGGACAGAACGACAGACAGACTACACAAAACTAATATCGACTTTCCCCCCTGACGGGAGTTTCTAAAAATATACTGATTTTTGGCTTACAATTAAATAATGAATGCAGTATGCAG
The DNA here is from genome assembly GCA_036873155.1 of Biomphalaria sudanica. NCBI lineage: Eukaryota > Metazoa > Mollusca > Gastropoda > Planorbidae > Biomphalaria > Biomphalaria sudanica. The sequence continues at coordinate 21,411 of JAZGLO010001116.1, read as the reverse complement.
CTAGGCCTACACCTGTTTTTATGTCAGAAATGCTCAGCATGGGTGAAATACACGTTAACACTATCGTATGTAGCAACTGACGCACAATATGCGTAACAATAGCCAAATTTCCTCTTTAAATTCAATAACATTTAGAAAGTAAAAAACATCAAAAAAAAAAAAAGAAGACCTACTTTTCTTCATAATTTGAACATTTCTGAAATGACAAGTCCGCGGGAAGTTGTCAAACAAGAACACAACAATATCCAACAATTAGCAAGACCGGCTGGGTCTGGCAACAACTAACTAGATTACCAATCAGTTAAAAGAACAACCGTTTCCGACCCTCCTCTCTCAACATCTCCCTAAAGACATACACACTCACACACACATACACACTGAGATGAACAGAGAACTTCCCGCCTTTCCCCTACTTCCGAGATTCCGAGCAATACTGAATACACCATGAATCGCGTGTTACGCTGATGGCTTCAAGTGTAGTGCGATGGCTCTGAGCTCTGGTGGTTGTCTGAGCTTGGAAGTAACTGCCTGGGCTTTGGTTCTATTGGCAAATCTCAATGGGATGAGCTCACGGCTGGCAACTGTGATCAGTTATTGGACTGTTAAGATATCAAAGGATTATAGTTTCTCATAAACCAGACGCTTAGACTCGCGTGCCAGACGTTTTGGAAATTACCTATTAGTCTCTAACCGGGGGGGGGGGAGTTTTGCGAACAAATAGATCATTTGTTCCAGACAAAACTTGTACAAATGTTTGTTTGTTTTATGTCATCAAATAGATGCTAAGCGAAGCAGAGACTTGAATTGCTAAACAAAGTCTAGACTAAACATATAAACATCAACCGCTATTAAGGAATAAAATTAAAAATTACATAAAAGCAGAAAGGCAAAACATATCAACTGATTTCAACTTACCTATATAATTAGGTAATAGTATGATCTTAAAAATCCTTTAAAAAAAGCAACACAAAACTTGTCTAAAGTGGAAGAACTCAGTCCTTAAAACTATATCTTCCTACAATATAGAAGTCCTTTCCCTTATTCGATATCAAAATAATTAATTAGCAATAATTAATTGACTAATTGAGTATTTTTGTTTATTGATTCATGTTTTGTTAGGTACAATAAATAAAAGTTTAAAGTATCAACTTGATCGGAGAATGCGTGAGGGAGAAATAGCGTTAACAGGGATTTAAACGGACTAGACCCAACAAATTTAGCCATATATATGAATACTGAAGTACTAGTTTCCTTTGTTGCTATGACCAAAATAGTTTTGATCTCGTAAACTTGAAAAGATATTGAAAATCTGACTTCACGATATTTTAGACCATTCAGAGTTATGATGCAACGGCTACTTTTTTTTTCTGAAAGCGAAAAATCTAATTTTTAAAATCAGTTATGAAAGCTGTTTTTTTAAACAGAAAAAGCTAATTGGTATGCATTATAAGTTAGACCTAATTAAAAACGAATAATAATCTTCTAAACAGCATTATTCTGAGCTATTATAATTATTTATAGATATTTATAAATGTTTCTATTTTACATTTTTCAAAACAATTAGATCAATTATTAGACATCAGTTAGCGCTTGGCTTCCGAACCGGGGGGTCCCGGGTTCGAATCCTGGTGAAGACTGGGATTTTCAACTTTGGAATCTTTGGGCGCCTGAGAGTCCACTCAGCTCTAAAGGTTACCTGACATTAGTTGGGAAAAAGTCAAGTCGGTTGGTCGTTGTGCTGGCTACATGACACCCTCGTTAACTGTAGGCCACAAAAACAGATGTACTTTACATCATCTGCCCTATAGACCACAACGTCTGAAAGGGGAACTAGTGAGGCCAGGTTTACATCTAACTTTACATACACTTTCACCTATCCTTTGATCTGCTGGACCGTTGGGGCACTACACAAGGCTGTTAACATTCTTTCTCCATTCTTATCTCTCATTTGTCTTTGATATAATTTCATTTGGATGTTCTTTCTGAAAATATTGAAGCCTGCCTGGGTGAACCACTTCGGGGGCCGATTTTGAGTTTGTGTTTCCACACAAACTGCCTTTTGTAACCTTGTTTTTAAATTGATTTATGCCTTGTCTATGTCAATGAACAATTGTGCAAAGTTTCAGCTTGATTCGAGACTGGGTGTGGGAGAAATAACGTGTACACACTTTGTACCAGACAGACAGACGGAGTGAGTTGATAGAAGCTTTGTAATAAAAAACCAAGCGAAGGAAATGACCAGTAATACAAAGTACAAGCTGGTACAAAAGAAATGAACTTAATCCACTACTACTAGGCAGTAGAAACAACAAAGCCATTGAAAAACAAAACTTGACCCAAACTTAGATTTACCGATCTTTTGTTTTTGTAAAGCTTCTATCAACTCACTTTGTCTGTCTGTCTGGAACAAATTTGCACACTTCTCATTCTTAGATCAAGTTGAAACTTTGCATAATTATTCATTGTCCCTAACATAACACGAATCAATTAAAAAAACATAATTAGTTAGCGGTGATTAATAAAATTTTGTTAGATATAGAATCAGGGCAGTAAATCTTACAGTACAGATTTGAGATATATGGTTGTAAATGTGCAGTTCTGCCCATTATATAAGCTTTGTTAAATGAAGCAATTTTTGTGTGTGTAGTTAAGTAAAATTAGATCCATCATTTTAATTGTTTTATTCTATTTCACAATTTGCGAGTTATTCTTTTTTTTCCCCCCGACATTTTTTTTCATTAGTTTGGCGTAACCAACAGACATTTCAGGTCGAGCAAAATTGACTGTTTACTATCCCTCATCATTAAGCTAAGTTCAAACTTGAAAAAAAAATGCATACATGTAATTTAGCTGCCTTCATTCATTAGCAAAAGGTTATGCAGGTGGGTAGCATGCTCCGATCTTGCCAGGTTTTTGCCTGCGATGCTATGTAACCTGGCCAACTGCGGTAATAATCAGTATACGATTTTTAGATAAGTTATTTTTAATCTATCTATCTATCTATCTATCTATCTATGTATCTATCTATCTATCTATCTCTCTCTCTCTCTCTCTCTCTCTCTCTCTCTCTCTCTATATATATATATATATATATATATATATATATATATATATATATATATATATATATATATATATAGCCATTTGCATATTATTTACAATAATATGTATCCGTTTGTCAGTGTGTCTATCTGTCTACAATTGTATTGATGTTTTTTATCTAAAATACTATATGTATAGTGAGAATCCTAGAATTCATTTGTTCCATTCTTTCACTTTCTTCGACATAATGTTCATGTATTTTTCCTCTTCTTTCTCTCTTCCTTTTCGTTCATTTCTTACTCCCCTTTTGCGATTTTTAAAAATCTTTTAACCCTAACAACTAATTAATTCTCGGTCAGACGAAGTATATGTTTAATCCTCTTTTTTTAAACGATTTTTTCGGCGAATGTCAACGTTTATCTCCCCTTAGTTTGAAACATCTAAACTTGTTCGTTTATTAATTCCCTAGAGTTTGTTTCTAGATGTAAAAGTGTGCCCTTGACTTTTCAGACGCGAGCAGATTGAAAAAGTGGTTTAATTATAGAGTTCCTCGGTGAAATTCAGTTCTTGACACGAAAAGTTTGCTGGTACTGGAAGTAGAAAATGGATTAGGGTTAAACCAATGGTACTCAACCTCTTAAGGCTTACGCTTTGGGTCATATAAACAGTTGTTATGGGGAGCCTTCACGGCAAACAAATGATAAAAACCGTTTTTTTTGTTAAAGACAAGTCCTCCTTTATGAAACCATCTTACAAGAACGATTAGAAGATAAAAAAAAAAAAAAAAAAAAACAGAAAAAAAAAGAAGAAAGGGAACATTTTTAGCCCGCCACAATGTCTCATCCTGTTAAGAGTATGTAAACCCGTTTTTACATGTTTTTATTTGATATGAATATGTCGGCTTAACGGGTAAACCCATTTCCCAATCTACTTTTATTTTCGTGGCGAAGGAAACAAAATATAAAAGGAACATTCTTCATGTTTGACATAAATCTAAATCCAATCCAATAGATTATAAATACCCAAAATAAGGCCCGCAACCCGCGGGTAATATCCGGCTTGTCCAGTATAAGGCATATACAATTTAGTTTGGTGATACAGATCCAGACATGGCAACATTACAGTCAGTAGTGTAGACTAGAAAAATGGATGTAGATATATGGTATAGAAGATTCCAGTTTAAAGATAGGTCAATAGATCCAGACTTAGCAGACGGTGTGCAATATGTTCCTGAACGTCTCGTTATGTAGCTCTTTAATGTAGAGATGTACCAGCTAACGATGGCTGCCTGGTCAAGCGGTTTGCGTCCTGGACTGTCGTTTGGACTTATCGATGGTCCCGTGTTCAAAATTTTCCCCACTCCCATCCCTTGTCATCCTGCGGGAGGTTTGGATTAGGAAGTAAATTATCTTCAACTCTGAAGGAACATCTGAAACATGCAAAACATTTTATGAACATTTTTACGAATATGTGCTCAAGATATAGGTTGACTAGACCTCCAACCAACTTTAATTTTTAGAAGATTATTTGAAAAATTTGACAAATTGTAACGGTCAAACCTGAATTTTTCCTGTGTGGCCAAGTATGTAATAATTCTTTCCCCTAAAATATACATAAACTGTCTAATTTTAAAGAGCCTAAGTAGGTTTTTTACGCGTCCTTTCTTTGTTTTTTCTTATAATGAATTTGCAAACTGATAAGAGGAATTGTAAACATAAACGATTCCAATGATCCTCGGCAGAGACTTCGTTGGAGACTGAAAGCACCGTAACACCGGCAGGATATGGTACTCGGGCCGTACATTATGCATCACTGGATTAGCTAAAGTTCTAAATATATTTTGAATGTTAGATTCTGTAGTAAGGACATTTCTTTTTTTCCCCAGTGTCTTTTTTTTTTTCGCAATAATGAACTCTTAGGAACACCACAACTCTTATTTCAGTTAGGTGCCTTCCAGCTGTGTCTTGTGTAGATAAGTCTAAACGGAGGTAAAACTCAAATAAGAAAACCGGTTAACACAGGGCCAGGCGAATGGCCACCACTATAAAGGTAATCGACGCTGATGAATGATGTCGAACAAGTAGATTAATACGTAATGATAAGAACCGACCAATGTCGCAAATCTAAATATCCACTTCAGAAACTAAAGTCGACCATTAAAGCTCTCGAAAGACTTCTGTGTTTACTTTCGATTCACTTCAAAACCTCGTCTTGTTTTTTTTAATAATCACGTTGCTAAGCAAAACGTTCTCCTTTTTATGAAACAAATAATTTTTCGCGGCAAATTCCTTCTCGTGTCATCACTCCAAAGAAAAGCGTCAATTTTAGGCAGTCCCAGACGACGCCAAGAGTACTAGAAAAAAGCAACAACAGAGGGTTCAACAACGGCTTTATCTGCGTTAGATGTGACAAAGTATGTAGATCACAGTTATGACTGCGTGCCCATGAAAAATACTACACACCTTTTTAACCTTTAAACTCTGAGACATTTACTTATTATTATTATTTTTTTTTTTATTTTAGCTTAATTATATATGAAATAGTTATGTAAAATAAGATAATTAAATAATTAATACAGTAAAATATAATAATAATAATTATTCGACTTTGAGAAGATGCCAGAGACGGATTTATAGGGTTGCCTGTGGGCAACCGGCCCAAGCTTCATACTATAAAGGGCTCCCGCGATAAAGAAATTCTTTTGTCACGGTACAACTATTCGTAGCCCTGGTATGACACCCACCAAGGGTACCGCGCATCGCATAAGCCGCCTTTGAAGGTGCCAATGGTGGCGCGCCACTGCGCCACACAGTTTGAGAAACGCTGCTTTAAGATATCGATTGAAATAATCGAGGCGAAAATGTAAAGGTCAGGGCAAAACTATTCTAAAATCAATCTATTAATGTCTCAGATTAGAAACTTGAAGGCACGCATTTCTTTTTACTTTTTCTAGTAACAAAAAGGCAACTTCAAGTTACCTTTGTATTTGATTAAAAATATTTATCTAGAAAAATACTCTTCCGTTCACAAAGGCCAAAGTTCAAATTCTTACGTGAGAATCTCGTGTGAGACGTTATCAGCACATTCGGTTCTCATTAAACTAATGCCAAAGTAAGTTTTGGCAGACGACACTAGAGCAGTCACGTGATTTACAGTTTGAATCACTGTAGTTGTTCGCGTTCGTTTTAAGTGGCCATTTTAACTTCCACATTAAAGTTCTGGCTTGGAGAGTTTGTGAGTGCTCCTCCTAAATCAGGGGTCTTAAACTCATTTCAGCATGTGGGCCACAGTGAAAAGTAACAACCATTCAGCGGGCCACACACAAAAAGAGAATGTTTTTTCATTAAATTGTACGAACACTACTGTCAATGCAGTTAAATGCTAAAATAAAGTTTTTATAATTATTAATTACATTTAGTGTAGTTTATTACATGCACAAGTAGTTTAGTTTACTAAAATAAGTCGACGTTGTCTCTGTCACTTATTAAAAAGCAGAAACTGTAGTTTCCCCCCCCCCCCAAAAAAAAAAACAACTATAATTACTAGGCCTACTGCAGATGGCTCGTCACTCATGTTTCTGTCCACTCATCTGAGAGCGTTTGGGAGAGTCCAGACCATCAACGTTAGGCCTGAAGTCGCGTGTAGTGGCAAGCCGCAAGGTTGCTCTCAGATGCTCACCAGTCAGTCTTGATCGTAATGCTGTTTTGTTAATCTTCAATCTGGAAAAAAAAAACTGTGTTCAAAATCTTCCAGTAGTCTGGAGAGGATGTCTACGTAGTCTTTCAGGCGCTGTGGTTCAACCGTAATGCTCTGTAGAAAAAATAAATGAGCCAGGTTTCCATCTGCCAGCTGAGTGGCCCACAAAGTCATGTTGTATCTTAATGATTTAATGCGGTGAAACATCAAGGTAATCAGCTGCTTTGTGCCCTGTAGTTGCGAATTGAGTGCATTGAGATGTTGCGTGATGTCAGTAAGAAAAGCAAGATCCGACAAAACATTGGGTCACTGAGCTGAGGTATGTCTCCGTCTTTCATAGCCATGAACAATGCTATTTCCTGTCTCAGTTCAAAAAATCTCTGCAGCACTTTTCCCCGATTCAACCATCTGACTTCCGTATGATAAAGCAACTCTCCGTATTCCGTTTCAGCTAGAAAACTGGCTGTGGTTGAGACCCCGTGCACGTATGAAGTTCACCGTCTTCACGACAACATCCATCACGTTCTTCATTTGTAGACTTTTGCCACAGGGTGCTTCTTGGTGCAGAATGCAGTGTATGGCTGCAAAAGGTCCCGCCAAGCTGAGCTGAAACCGTTTCTCCAACATTAATCCAACAACACCAACCTTCTCTGAACACATTGCTGGTGCATCGTCCGCCACTGAAAAAAGTTTTTCCCACGATAGCCCACACCTGTCAATACAAGCTTCCAGTTCTTGAAACACGTCGAATCCATTCGTCGTTCCTTTCATCGGTAGTAAGTCCAATAGCTCTTCAACAATGTTCAAGTTTTTGTCGATCCCACGAATGAATACGGCACAGTATGCGGTGTCTGTTTCACCAGTAGACTCGTTCAGTGCAATGGAATATGCTACAAAGTATTTTGCAGCGGCAATCAGTTGCTGTTGAACATTTGTCGCTGACTCGGTGATCCTGCTTGCAACTGTGATCGCAGACAAACTTATACCTTCGAAGAGTTTCTTTTTCTCGGGGTAGATAATTTCACACGCCTGTAGCATACACTCTTTTACAAACTGGCCTTCAGTGAATGGTTGTGATGCCATCTCGCTAACAACAAAGCTTGCCTTCACAGAATCTTCGCTTGCAGTGGGCGGACACCTCATTTACAGATGTGTGCAGTTGTAAATCATTTCACGGCTTATATGTGGTCATTGTAAATTTTATCAATTTATTTTTAAATTCGCGGACGTGGCCGCGGGCCACACAAATTTGTTTCGCGGGCCACATGTGGCCCGCTGAACACGTGTTTGAGACCCCTGTCCTAAATCTTGTCAATCTTTTTTAAGGGACTTTCAGACTGAGCGGTGATCTGCTATGGTTAATTCGGATCTCACATTTGTTTTCTTATTTTTTTGTTGACTACAATTGTCGGAATTCTTTTTAGAAAAATTTTTAATAAAGTAGATTATCTTGTCAAAACAACGCCATTCATCCTATGTATCTGATGAATCTAATAATCTGTATATAAACATATAATTCTCTACGTCGCCCACCCCATTTGGGCAATTGTGCTTTTAGGAAGTGTTCACCTGTCACTAAATAGCGGCGAAGGCTACGCCGCAGGTCAATTAGTATGTTATATTGAGCTTTGTAATAGTAGGCTACAATACATCAACATACACCATTGTTCATATCTGTAACTGCTAACTTTATTCTTCTGTTAACCCAATGTACTTTGCCTACTAGGCCTACCATGCATTCGGTGACATGGTGGTTGAGTGGTAAAGCGCCTGGCCTCTGAAATGAGGGGCCTCCAGTTCGAATCCCAGTGAAGAGACAAAGATTTTGTATTTTCGGTATTTTAGTGCACTATTAAGTACACCCAGCTCTAATGGGTACGTACATACATGCGTTGTAGTAGAAATTTTTTAAGTACCCCCCATCCCTACTCTGTCAACTAACCGTTGCAATTTTATATATAACCCCTACGCATGTCAACATCAAAGAAAGCTGACTAATTTAGTACATTACAGTAACATTACTGGTCAATCAAAACAAGCATATTAACTATTACACACTTCGAGGTACTTTTTCTATACCATTCGTTTGCACTGAAAACCTTAACAGAATGTTTTTCTTTTTGCGTTATGTTATTATTGCCGAAAGTGGTAAATGATATATGCAATCCACTGTTTATAAAAAAAAGCTTCCAATGGTACGCGTTTCAAATAGCCTCTAACAACCAGCCCAACCCTGCCTTCAAGTGTGACTCAAACATCGGGTCTAGCAGATTTGTTATTACTGACAGGTGAAGGGACAAAGGCGATAAGCTGTCGCCTAAGCCCGTAAATATTTAGCAGGAAGGGTTCGTTAGCCTTGGCTGGCTACCTACAGAGAAGAAAAAATGTGAAATGAAACCTTTGCTGCCTTGCAGCTATACCCAAACATGGGAAAGGCTTCGGGAGTTAACTCTGATGAATAATCAGGAGCCTGTGACCCTTAGTTAGCTTACAGCACACCGTGATACACCCTGGCAGATGCCAGCTTTCGATGCCGCTTATCCCGACCTGTGATACTGTATCGGCACTTGCTGTTGTTTTTGTTTGACACATCAGCTGCATGGAATGCAGTGTGGTGACATCATACCAACCACAGCTTCTATAGTTCGTCCATCGTGGTTCGATGATGATCACTTAAGTCATCCAGGGGGCTAAGGGCTTTGCACTGGGGTTTTATGCCTCCTCATGTGGCTAGTGAGACCTATGTGAGTCCTGAATGTTCGGCCGCACACTGGGCAGGTTATTCCAGCTAGAGCTAGTGTCATTGACCTTGCTTTTCTTCTCTGGCGTTTCTCTTCTGCCAGCGTTGTTCTCTTTTCCTCAGCCTGTGCGCCAGTTTTCACAGCGCGACGCCATGATGCTCTGTCATGTGATTCTGTCTCCCAGGTGGCTGGGTCTATGCTGAACGCCTTCAGAGAAGCTTTGAGGGTGTCCCTGAAGTGCTTTCTTTGACCGCCTTGCGAGCGCTTTCCTTCGCTTAATTGGCCGTACATGAGCTGCTTAGGGATGCGGCGGTCTTCCATTCTGCAGACGTGTCCTGCTCATCGCAGCTAGGACCTCATCAGGATTGTGTGGATGCTTTGCAGACCGGATCTTCGAAGGACTGGTATCTGGTATTTTTTCTTGCCATTTGACATTCAGTATTTTTCTTAGACTTGTCATGTGAAAGTGGTTCAGTTTCTTTGAATGTTTTCTTTACACTATCCAAGTTTCCGAGGCTAATGCCCAGGCATTCATCTCATTTCTATGAGATAATCCATAGCGTCATCTCAACTGAAGTAGGCCATTACCTTATTTTTCCCACAAGTTGTTTTATGTGACGTTTTAGGTCTTTATAACGTGAAATTTTTCATTAACGAATTCAGAGACTTTAAGTGCAGACTGTTAAATCACTCGGGTATTGTGCATGCAGTGTGAACCATGCCTAAACCAAAAAAAATTTACATCTCTTTAATCCTGACTGGCTCCATTAAAAGCTCTCAAACTCATTGATTTTTATTTCCATTCTAATGAGTTAGGTTAATGTTGCGGCTCAGTCAAAAGATTTTCTGGCCAGGTAAAATGTGCGCTTTCCTTAACCAGAACAAAAAAAAAAAGAAGAAGAAAGAAGAAACAAAAAGCCAAAAAGAAAATGTTGGCCTTTTTGTTTGGATAATAATAGATAATAACGCTTCTGAGAGATGATTCAGATATCATTATATATATATATATATATATATATATATATATATATATCATATATATATATATATTTTCTTAATGCTTTATTTTAGCTGAAGCCTAACCAAATTATGCAATATAATATGTACTTTTGTTGACAAATATGAAGGTACTATTAAAATAGAATTTATTCATTGTCTTGAATTCATACTGTTTGTATTTCTTATTTAAAATTCAAATGTTTATGACTTTTTGCCAAATGCGTTGTGCTTTAAACAACTTTTGATGAAAATAAAAAAAAGTTTCATTTTATGGCTTCGAAACGGTAGACAAACTTTTACATATTTAAAACAACAACCAAAAACACAGTTATTTCCTTCTTAATAAAGCTATTAACCTATTAAAAGAGTACATCGATTTTTTTATTTTGTTTTTTATAATTTTTTTTACAGTTGATTCACATATTTCTTTACCTGCTGTAGACCTGCTCCGCAAGTTGATTCTTAGTGTATTTTAAGAATTTATGTACATTTAATCAATAATAACCATCGTAATATACGTTTTTGTCTATTTACACTATTATTGTTCATTTCTCCACAAACAAGCGTTATCCACACCAAATAGAGTACAGTCAATAGATGACTCTATCCAACCTTTCTAGTGTTATTTCTTTTTCCAGCTTGAAGTTATTTTTTCTAAGGTCTTTTCGCTCAATATACATTTCTCATCAGCATGCTTATTATAATATGTGTCCATTCACACTCGGCGCACTTTTGTTTTTTGCCCCAGATCGGAAATTCGGATTTGCGTTCTGTTTCCTTTTAGAGATGCTCTCTATTTCCAATACCGTGCGTTTCGGTCATCCTATTTTGCACGCCCGATATAAAAACAGCTGCTGCATTTTTTTATATGTAGATTTTCTTGTCCAGCTATGATTCTGAGCTTGGAGCATAGACCATTCATCTTGTTAATGCAGATTACTTTTATTTATACAAAAATAAAAGAGGGCGATAACCACAGTGAGACATTCACCATATAAACACATCTACATTAACAAATTCGTTCAACATCCGGTTCGTGTTCATTCTAAATTGAATGCAAGCATTAGCTAAATATTGACTTTGAGCAATGGGAATCACGTAGATTAAGATCTGCTTGGAGGAACAAGAGTTCACAGAATGTGGTAGGCGAAAAGAGAGATGAATGAAAGTGCAAGGGAATTATGGTACTCGCAAAAGTGTTCTAGATTTTTCCCTTTCTAATGGGGTGATAGATTTACGTAGTACAAAGCAGATTCTGAAATTTTTGCAAGTGTTGAAAGATAGACACTACTGGTATTCCTCCAAGCAAAAAAACGGTGCCAACTTCAAATTGCTGGACATATTGTTCCTATATCTGATAGTCGGCAATTATTAGTGGAACTGTGTAATGGAAGACGTTTTCAAGATCAACAAAGACAAAGATACTCTTTGTTTATTCGACGGTTCCCTTTGTTATTATCACAATTATTTGATATTCGCCATCAGCGTAGACTAATATTGTTGGCCTTTTGCCTGTGTTATTGGATTTCGAGATTTGAGTGTGACCTCCGTTTGACTTTGTTGCATTAGACACAGGGCGGAAGCAACTACACTCTTTAGAGCTTCCTCCAGCACTGAGCAATAGACACTAAGAACTGAACAATTCTAACCCATGATCGCTCCTCACAATATTTCTAACTACAAGGAAGAGGATAGCTGCCAAAAAATATCCATTAAAACAAGCTTGAAAAAAAGCTTATATAAGGCAAAGAACTGCACAATCAGCGCTGTACACGTCAATACTGCAACATATATCTACCTTTTCTACATAAAACTAAATTAAAGTATTTACCACTAATAAATTAACTAATTGGTCAGTTTTGATTGATGTATGTCTTGTCTATGCCAATGAATAAAAATGCAAAGTTACAACCTGATATGAAGATTGAAAGTGGGAGAAATAACGTGTACAAGATTAGTACCAGACAGACAGACAAACAGACAGACAGAGTTGAAATGTGAGCTTTAGAATGGAATATTGTCTTTCATAGCGAAGATGGGACTCCACAGCCACCTTAGAGCTTATTGAAAAATAGATCGTGACAATAAACGACCATAAATAAGAAATGTATTGAATATATACAATGTTGTCATTTAGACAGTTTTTGTTATTGTTTAAACTGGCAACAGACAGCTTCTGAAAGAGACAGTTGTGGAGCTCTCACAAAAGCCACATTTGAGACCCAAAGAAAAACCTCTTGTTAATGACATGTGCAGGAGACGAAAAGAAAACTTAAATAGACTACCAGGCGGACAACGGCTTTGCCTAAATCAGATGTGGAAAAATAAGGAGGTCGATCATGGTCATGTGAATAAATGCATTCATCCTTGATCTTCAGAATAGAAGTCATTGACATTGATTTTAAAACTAACAAAAAGTGTGTCTGTGCGTGTGCGTGTTCTGCAGTGACGTATTCAGTTCCTCTCCGTCCCCTCCCCCCCCCCACCAAGACACTTTGTTATTGCAGAATACTTCAGTGATCTGTCACATGGAACGTACTGGTTTCACAATTGGAAGTGAACGCATTACAGCTAAGTGGTTCACGTGTAGGAACTAAGCAGCAGACAGTAATGAACGGCCAAGGCACCGACGCTCATTATTGCAATCAAAAGCTTATCATGTGAATAGGAGCGTTTCTCAATGCGAGACGTGGGTTTGGGGGGGGGGACCTCACAGGTAGAATACATTGATACTTCTCAGAATTGATCTGGCTAAGGGAGTCGCGGAATGAGCTTTTATCGTTTTGGAAAATGAGGTGGTGTCACTGGCAAAAGTTTGAGAAACACTGGCTAATAGTTTCTTTTTTTTGTTTGATCAGGTAGTAAGCATGTTGACGCTATGCGACATGGATAAATAAGAAAAAACGTTAACGATCTATTGTACTTCAAGATAAGCCAGATTTTTGTATTCACTACTTTGTAATGGCTGGCCTGAAGTATCTCAAACAATATGTACCCAGGATTAAGTATTAGCTGTACGTCCAATCCTCTTATAAGCCGTGTGTGACACTAATTACGTCTTATTTTCTTATAATAGCTTCACTTCACGTCTCGCTTTACTCCATTGCTTTTTCTCTGTTCGAAGAGTTCTTCTTAATAGTAAGAACTAATGAGGTCCTGTTGAGTTCATACACCATTAAATGACGAGTGATTGACATCGGCCTATGGACTGGGCTAAGAAGGTTTTAGGTCGTGCACAAACACTTGAAAACAACAAATACCATCACATGAAATCGGATGCTCGAACTAAGTTGTCGATTCAAGGTATCGATAGACAGAAATTCCTATTTTAGTCCAACTTTTCGAGAATGCCGACTGTCGACGTCAATTATCTAAAAAGTTTTTAATTGAGGTTAAATGAAATATAAAAGTGGGACGGGGGTTTTTACGTAATGGAGGTCAATCGAAATTACAATAAAATAAAAGTACAGAAACGAGGTGGCTGAGCGGTAACGTGTTCGAATCCTGGTGAAGACTGAGGTTTTTAATTTCGGGATCATTAGGCGCCTCTGAGTCCACCCAGCTTTAATGGGTACCCGAAATTAGTTGGGGAAAAGTAAAGGCGGTTGATCGTTGTGCTGGCCACATGACACTCTGGTTAACCGTAGGCCACAGGAACAGATGAACTTTACATCATCTGCCCTATAGACCACAAGGTCTGAAAGGGGAACTCTACTTTACTTACAGAAACAGAAAGTATCGATGAGTTTTAAAAAGTACATCGTATTGTCTGTATAATGTTTAGATTTAAATTAGTACTTTTTAGAGAATGAAAACAGTACTTTTCAGAATAGCAGAACCAAAAGTGTACTTAGCAGAATAGCCGAATCAAATGGCGTGAAATAAAAAAGTAAATCGCTTGGTCTCCGAAGGGTGAGTGACTGCGTGCAGTAGACTAAGACTACTTTATTGGTCTTTTTGGGAATAAACTCTAATGATAAACTCTTTCTTGAAGTTTTGGCCAAAAAAAAAAAAAGATATTTATAAAGTCCTTGTTACACATGCAGTTAAAGCTTCAACCTGGATTTCATCGATCGTGACAATGAAGAATTTTTAAGAGTACTTTTGACAGTGTTTATTTGTTCGATTTCTAAATCCATCCGTAACTCTTTCCTTTGGTTCCATTACATCGATTCTTTATATCTCGTTTTATTTTTCCATGTATTTCCTGCATTTATTTGCTAAAAATTATCCTTTGAATGAAAATCTGATTTAAAAAAATTAAAGAGTAAACAAAGAGATGATTGCAGCGATTAACCATATTTCGAAAATGATTTGGATAATTAATGCTCTAATTGGGTTCGTTCAATATCTGTTTATATATATGTAACATGTTACACGTAGATTTACTACCCAAGAGAAATAGAGAAAGAAAGAGAGAGAGAAAAAAAAAAGGTAGATTATGAAAGAGCGAGAGAGAACGAAAGAAGAGAGAGGAGGTGTTTATGACACAGACAGAAAAAGACACTCAAAGATTTAGAGCGAGGAGACTCAGAGAGAGACAGATACATAAAGAGAAATTGAGATTCAAAGAGAGAGAAACAGAGATAAAAGGAGACTCAGAGAGAGACAGATACATAAAGAGAAATTGAGATTCAAAGAGAGAGAAACAGAGATCAAAGGAGACTCAGAGAGAGACAGATACATAAAGAGAAATTGAGATTCAAAGAGAGAGATACAGAGATAAAAGGAGACTCAGAGAGAGACAGATACATAAAGAGAAATTGAGATTCAAAGAGAGAGATACAGAGATAAAAGGAGACTCAGAGAGAGACAGATACATAAAGAGAAATTGAGATTCAAAGAGAGAGAAACAGAGATAAAAGGAGACTCAGAGAGAGAGAGACTGAGAGTGAAAGAGACTCAGAGAGAGAGAGAGACTGAGAGTGAAAGAGACTCAGAGAGAGAGACTGAGAGTGAAAGAGACTCAAAGAGAGAGATACAGAGATAAAAGGAGACTCAGAGAGAGAGAGAGACTGAGAGTGAAACTCAGAGAGAGAGAGACTGAGAGTGATAGAGACTCAGAGAGAGAGAGAGACTGAGAGTGAAAGAGACTCAAAGAGAGATACAGAGATAAAAGGAGACTCAGAGAGAGAGAGACTGAGAGTGAAAGAGACTCAGAGAGAGAGAGACTGAGAGTGAAAGAGACTCAGAGAGAGAGAGACTGAGAGTGAAAGAGACTCAGAGAGAGAGAGACTGAGAGTGAAAGAGACTCAGAGAGAGAGAGACTGAGAGTGAAAGAGACTCAGAGAGAGAGAGACTGAGAGTGAAAGAGACTCAGGGAGAGAGAGACTGAGAGTGAAAGAGACTCAGAGAGAGAGAGACTGAGAGTGAAAGAGACTCAAAGAGAGAGATACAGAGATAAAAGGAGACTCAGAGAGAGAGAGAGACTGAGAGTGAAACTCAGAGAGAGAGACTGAGAGTGATAGAGACTCAGAGAGAGAGAGAGACTGAGAGTGAAAGAGACTCAAAGAGAGATACAGAGATAAAAGGAGACTCAGAGAGAGAGAGACTGAGAGTGAAAGAGACTCAGAGAGAGAGAGACTGAGAGTGAAAGAGAGAGAGAGAGAGACTGAGAGTGAAAGAGACTCAGAGAGAGAGAGACTGAGAGTGAAAGAGACTCAGAGAGAGAGAGACTGAGAGTGAAAGAGACTCAGAGAGAGAGAGACTGAGAGTGAAAGAGACTCAGAGAGAGAGAGACTGAGAGTGAAAGAGACTCAGGGAGAGAGAGACTGAGAGTGAAAGAGACTCAGAGAGAGAGAGACTGAGAGTGAAAGAGACTCAAAGAGAGAGATACAGAGATAAAAGGAGACTCAGAGAGAGAGAGAGACTGAGAGTGAAAGAGACTCAGAGAGAGAGACTGAGAGTGAAAGAGACTCAGAGAGAGAGAGACTGAGAGTGAAAGAGACTCAGAGAGAGAGAGACTGAGAGTGAAAGAGACTGAGAGAGAGAGAGAGACTGAGAGTGAAAGAGAATCAGAGAGAGAGAGAGAGAGACTGAGAGTAAAAGAGACTCAGAGAGAGAGATACAGAGAGAGAAAGAGACTCAAAGAGAGAGAGAGACTGAGAGTGAAAGAGAGACATAGAAAGATAGAGAGAGGTAAAAAGAGAGAGAGAGGGAAAGAGAGAGAGAGAGAGAGAAAGAGAAGAAAGATAAAGAGACTGAGAGAGAGAGAGAGACAGAGAGAACGAAATTTGATAGCTCTGGCTGCAAACCCCTCCACCCCTCTGCCAAACCAAATATTTCATTCTTTCTGTTTCAAAACAAAGTCAATACCTGGGATCTGGCTCAAAATGTGCAAGAGACTATTTGGATTTGTCCAAGTTCTCATCAGTAGAACTGACAGTTAAACAAAACAACAACACTCTCGATAATGTTTTTTTTTTCTGGTTTTAAACAATTAGCAGTTGGCAGCTTCACGTTTCCAAAAAAAAAGTACAGTACAGTTCACAAATAGAATATAATCTAGCATCTACATAGCTTTCGTTCAACACACTGAATCAATAAGCAACAGCTTTACATCAAGGAGACTCTTGTGTTATTCTCGTATTAGAGGAAAAACTTAGCATTTATAGTACAAAAAAAAACAAAAAAACAACTAACATGTAATAATTCTCATAGTATAGTTGATATGTAAATTCATATGTATATGTTATTGGTGCCTGTTGTGTGCAAGCATTAATACACTCTACTGTCAAAAAACAAAAACGAAGTTTATCTAAAGGGGAAGAACCCCGCTCTTAAAACTATATCTACCAAAAATGTACAAGTTATTTCCCGTATTCGATATTTGAGTAATTAATTACCAATAAATAATTGACTACCTGAGTATTTTTATTTATTGAGTAATGTTGCAATAGGTACATGAATAAATAAATAATTGTTTAAAGCATCAACTTGATCGGAAAATGCGTGAGGGAGAAATAGCGATAACAATTATTTAAAGGGACTAAACCTAACAAATTTAGCCATGTCTGTGGATAATAAAGTATTAGTTTACCTTGTTGATATTAAACAAAATAATAAATATACCAGCAATTAATTGTTCGATTGTTTACTTTTTAAAAATTGATTCGTCGTTTCCATGTCAATGAATAATTGTGCGAAATTTCGGCTTGATCCGAGAATGGGTGTGGGAGAAATAATGTGTACAAACGTTTTACCTGACAGCTTTGTAAAAAGGGAGTAGGCACTTAACGGTTACCTAGCCTTGAATCTTGTTGACGACGAAAATTTTACAAAATAGAATGAAAAGTACGTTTCCGAGGCGCTAAGAAAAAAAAATCCGATTTGATTTCGACAGCCTATGGACCGAGTTCATTGCACTTGCTGGAGTGGAAGATAACCCCGCAAACATGTCACTGTCCACACACACCCTTCCTCAAAGGACCGTTTTCATGGCTGTCACCTGCAGGGCTGATATAGTACAGGGAAGAGATATGGGGAAGTTTTCCTGATGTGCTCGGTCTTAGGCCTCGCTTCTAATCCGAGAACCTTTGGATATGAGCCATTTATATATTTCCCAGTCAAAAGTGACTTCAAACAACCAGATGAAGGCTATAGTTTAAGTTTCCTGAAGCCTAGAGTTCCAAGAGTCATAAATTCAACTTGTATGTCAATTAGAAAGATCTATAAACAGAAACTTCTTGTGATAGCATAATGTGCTTTCAAGTTGAATCTAGTGAACACCAGCACTCGTGAAAATAGCAGTAAATGAATTCGAGCGGGCTTTCGATTGCATTATTTGTTTTCTAGCGGGAAGTTATCGGTGACGTCGTAATCTGTTCCACTAGGATTCTAAAGTTAGGATAAAGTATTCACTCTGAAACCCCCCCCCCCCCCCCAAAAAAAAAGAGGCATTCTTACATTTGAAGTCATGTGCATCTCAAATGATTTTATTTACACAGATAGTAAACGTATGTTAATTTGGTATATTTGCTTGATATTTACTGCATCTGGTGAGCTGTCGAAGACCAGGTAAACAACACTAAGTAGTACATAAATGATTAGTAACTGTTTGTTTTGCAAATAGTACCAAATATAAATTGCTCATATGTATATTTAATGACTAATTTATATATATATATATATATATATATATATATATATATATATATATATATATATATATATATATATATATATATATATATATATATTAGATCTAGAGGCAGGCCTGCCTCCAGGAAAAGGGGGTTGGCAAAAAGGGGCCCAACAGAAGGGGGGAACCTTCACGCCTTTTTTATGCTTCGGCTCTACGTAATTGAAGGTTTGTAGGAGTGGGTAAGGCAGAGGAAGGGGACAATACATATCCAGGGGGCCAACTATTGGTGGCTTCAGGCCGGAAAACCAAATCTTTTGATAAATACCTGAGAACCTCTGTGACTACATGTACCAACTTACCTTACACACAAAAATAATAAAATAGGTTTTTATCTAACAAGGTATGTATACATTTTTTTGCTAGCCAGAAGCGACATTTACTTCAAGTTAGATTTCTCCTGTGACAAAGTGAAACAAGAGGGAAGAAACTTCACCGACCTAAATAATTTACTGACAAGCTGCACAGACTGCCAAGAGGCTCATTTGATTAGCTGGGTTCAACTCAGTTCAATGGTTAGATTTTGTTTTTTCTTTCAGAACCGAGGAAATACGAGAGTGTCTAGGTTTATTTAGTTCCTTGCTTGCAATTCATTCTTTTTGTACGTAAGTACCTGCAACTGTGTGTGTGTGAGAGTTAGATCTGTGTGACAATGCTTGTATATGTGTGGGTGTTGATCTGTGTAAGCAGGCTGGTGTGTGGAGGCAGGCTGTTGAGTGGAGGCAGGCTGTTGTGTGGAGGCGGGCTGGTGTGTGGAGGCAGGCTGTTGTGTTGATGTGTGGGGGCAAGCTGGTGTTTAGAGGCAGGATTTTGTGTGGAGGCAGGCTGGTATGTTGTTGTGTAGAGGCACGCTAGTGTGTGAAGGCGATATGGTTTGTGAAGGCAGGCTTGTGTAGAGGCACCTACATGTACATGTATGAGTGTTGGTGTGTAGAGGTATGCTAATGTTCTGATGTATGTATTCTATACACTTCTACTTTTTTTCGCACAAGTCCTTGTTGTTTTTTTTTTCTCGGATGGCTAAAATTTCACCATTTTGTTTATTTCTTGCACTATCTGAAGTTCACTGTCTCAGGGCGTTGGTTTATGTCTGTGGCGAACGTTTAAAAAGCCTGCGTGGTGACGAGATTGGAAACCAATGCCAGAAACAACAATTAGTCTATGTAAATAAATCTCATTGCATTCGTCTGTCCTTGCATTCGTCGAAATGCAGGAACTACTTTTTTTTTCAGCTCGTAAACTAACATTCTCTTTAACAGCTTAAAATGTCCCGATCTAAACGTCAGGCCTTTATGTATGTGTCCCACGGTTTCACTGACAATTCGAAGGCCTGACACTGACCTGCAACGTCACAACCTATGGACAGTGGAGATCAATCGCTAGTTGCCACGTCGCAGGTCTGTATGACGTGGCAACGAGCTATTGGTCTTCACTGCCCACAGACTTAGACGTCGGGGGTCCTGGGTTCGGATCTCGGTGAAGATTGAGATATTGCATTTCGGGATCTTTAGTGCGCCCCTTGAGTCCACCCAACTCTAATGGGTACCCGGAGAAAATAAAAGGCATGTGTGTAAAATTCACATGGAAAATCGAATATCATCTGGGTTTTCTGTAAGTTAAAGTTTTCACACACCGTAGACCTATATTCTAATGAGCGTCTGTAGTAAAAAAAAAATTTAAAAAAATAGCCTTGACTGGGCCTCATTGCTCTCTGATTGGACAAAAATCTTTGATTTTGAAACCAGGAAATAACAAAAGTCAGAGTTTAAAGCAGTGGTTCCCAAACTTTTTCGTCTCATAGACCCTTGCTATGTTTTCTGGTTTTCGGTAGACCCCCTGCTTAACTTGTAATTTTTTTTTCAAATTCATCAACATTAAAAAAAAAAACTAATTTCTAACTGTAGTGAGTTGAAGAGTGAACAATTAATTTAAAGCTACATATTACATATACGTTTTCGCTATGATCAGTTTCTGGTCTATTTCTTGATCTTTCACGTGTGGCTCAAATATTGAGTCCGCAGAGCTGTTTTCACTAACATGAGAAAGGGCGAAGGCGAGTAACTGTTGTCTAAACCTGCAAGTTTCGAATAGGTAGGGCTCATTAGCCTTGGCTCGAAGAAGGAAAACTGAATTCAAAACTCTGCCGCCTTGCAACCATACACAAACATGGGAAAGGTGTTGTGGGTTTACTCTGAGGAAAAATAAAAAGCCAACGACCATTAGGCAGTTGCAGCACTCAGCGGTACACCCTGTCAGAACCTGTCAGAACCTGTGGCGCCGTTTATCCCAAACTATATATGTATCGTTTGCAAAGAATTACATAAGAAGTTTTTAATTTTGTAAATCATGCCACCGATGTGCCCTTGAACTGTATTGTTGCTTAAAGAAATTCTTTTATTAAAATCAGACGTAGGTTTGTGTAAAACAAAGTTTAAAACTACAGAGGCTGGTAAAATCTTTTTTTTTAATCTATAGTTTTTTTCTGTATTTTGCTATTGTCACGTGTTTATTGTGTTTATTTGACTTGGAGTTCTTGATGCTATGAACTTGTGACATATGTGGGTTCGGAGGTGCCTTGATTATAGTTCAAACACTTTAATAATCAATGAAGTAACAAAGTGTTGATAGGTTTTCTTGAGTTTTAATTATTTAAAACTTGAACTTGAAACAATAAATGTACATACAAAGATATATAAAACAGATACAGGATTCAGTGAAAACGTTCAATAAAATGAGTAAATATTTACTTTAAAACTTAGCGACTTCTAAGCCTAGCTTTCTAGCTCTCTCTCT